>OZ020189.1:90396991-90792100 GCA_963971165.1 Philopedon plagiatum
CTATACATTGCTGCTTAGTTTTTGAAAATCGATCCACTCGTTTAGAAAATAATGGCGCTTTGAAGTACCGACAATAAGTTTGACGAAAAATGCAAAAATCGATTTAATTTTACTTAAAAACTTACCGTATTAGTGAAATAAATTCCTTCAAAAGAATTCGCTGTTTTTGCTGATTTGCAGATTCTTTAGGCTCGTTATCGTGAGTAAACAATTGGTTTTTGCTTCACATTTAGATAGGCCAGGTAGTTGCTAGATAGCTGTCTTGTGATTTGTGGTTGAAGTGTTTCAAAATTATTGAACCTTTTACATTTATCAATTATGTTATACTCAATTGCAGAAAGAGTAGAAATTATTGAGCTTTTTTTCAAAAACAATGAATGTGGTAAATAATTGAACATCAAAATCATGTGATATTACCAAAAATGCATTTTTCAATGAAATTCCTTGTGTCTGGTGTAATATTTTGGTAGGGCATAAAATTCTAAACAAAATTTGTCATTTACAACATATCTTTAAAATTAATATGAACGGAGGTAATTACATTTAATTAGGCATATTTTTGAGTTTACCATGTTATGCATTGCGGTTATGGACTTGGTAACGAGCTGGTAATGATATTAAGTGTTTTTATAGCCATTTCGCATCAAACGCCAAAACGGAATTTTAAATTCTGTGGTAACCTAACTTCTAACTTATATATATATATATATATATATATATATATATATATATATATATATATATATATATATATATATATATATATATATAGTGGAAAAATGGAAGATTTCTTGGCCTATAGGTAATATAATAAATGTAAATGCGAAGATTTACTTCTTCGCTAGGTCAGCGATAAGGCCGTGAATGAAAAATAAAAATAATGAGGACTATCTTTGATTCTGGTCTGGGTGACCTCCTGCTATCGATTTCTGGGCCCTTACCCATCAGCGGGCAGGCTTACACCCAGGGTGGCTGAAGAACAGACCACGATTTCACCAGAATCAAAGATAGTCCTTATATCCAAAATGTTCGGAAAGGATGGGTAAGATGTAGTGGCTCGCGCCAACTAGTTCACCCAGTGTTGCTCCAAAAATGTTTGGCTGCTAACACAATAATACTCGAAAGTATGTCGATGTCGACTTTCTCGACATCGACGGTACAAATGCACCATTGTACAACAATAGTAGAAAAATGGAAGATTTCTTGGCCTATAGGTAATATAATAAATGTAAATGCGAAGATTTACTTCTTCGCTAGTGCAGCGATAAGGCCGTGAATGAAAAATAAAAATAATGAGGACTATCTTTGATTCTGGTCTGGGTGACCTCCTGCTATCGATTTCTGGGCCCTTACCCATCAGCGGGCAGGCTTACACCCAGGGTGGCTGAAGAACAGACCACGTAGTTGGCGCGAGCCACTACATCTTACCCATCCTTTCCGAACATTTTGGATATAAGGACTCTCTTTGATTCTGGTCAAATCGTGGTCTGTTCTTCAGCCACCCTGGGTGTAAGCCTGCCCGCTGATGGGTAAGGGCCCAGAAATCGATAGCAGGAGGTCACCCAGACCAGAATCAAAGATAGTCTTCATTATTTTTATTTTTCATTCACGGCCTTATCGCTGCACTAGCGAAGAAGTAAATCTTCGCATTTACATTTATTATATTACCTATAGGCCAAGAAATGTTCCATTTTTCTACTATTGTTGTACAATGGTGCATTTGTACCGTCGATGTCGAGGAAGTCGACATCGACATACTTTCGAGTATTATTGTGTTAGCAGCCAAACATTTTTGGAGCAACACTGGGTGAACTAGTTGACGCGAGCCACTACATCTTACCCATCCTTTCCGAACATTTTGGATATAAGGACTCTCTTTGATTCTGGTCAAATCGTGGTCTGTTCTTCAGCCACCCTGGGTGTAAGCCTGCCCGCTGATGGGTTAGGGCCCAGAAATCGATAGCAGGAGGTCACCCAGACCAGAATCAAAGATAGTCCTCATTATTTTTATTTTTCATTCACGGCCTTATCGCTGCACTAGCGAAGAAGTAAAAGGCCAAGCAATCTTCCATTTTTCTACTATTGTTGTACAATGGTGCATTTGTACCGTCGATGTCGAGAAAGTCGACATCGACATACTTTCGAGTATTATTGTGTTAGCAGCCAAACATTTTTGGAGCAACACTGGGTGAACTAGTTGGCGCGAGCCACTACATCTTACCAATCCTTTCCGAACATTTTGGATATAAGGACTCTTTTTGATTCTCGCTGATGGGTAAGGGCCCAGAAATCGATAGCAGGAGGTCACCCAGACCAGAATCAAAGATAGTCCTCATTATTTTTATTTTTCATTCACGGCCTTATCGCTGCACTAGCGAAGAAGTAAATCTTCGCATTTACATTTATTATATATATATATATATATATATATATATATATATATATATATATATATATATATATATATATATATATATATATATATATATATATATATGGGTGTTATTAAATTCACTGCATATATTGGAATGGGTGACTCCTGGGGTAGTCTACAGACATACCCAATACTTTTTTTTTCTTAAATCGAACATTTTAAAAATTTTCAAAAATACCCTAAAACCAGTCTATATTCGCCGCACCTGACTAAGCATACACAAGGCGCTTGACGTAAATTTGCGCGCGAAAAATTAAAAACAATTGAATTTGTTGAAACGTTGTCAGACCCAGACATATTATGAATCTTAATTATTTTCTGTTATTACCCGTAATTTAAGACAAAGGTAAAACAAATTTAAACCTTTTTCGAAGAAAAAACTAAAAAAATGTTAAAAAGGCCACTGGGAAACCACTCCTTTCTGTCCGCAGCCTTAGTTTTAACCAGTAGTTGCCTAACTTAATTTAAATATCAATAAGTAAAACTAATAAAAAGTTGCAAAAAATGATAGGTACTTATCTAGCAGGGAATGTACTGAAAATGTCTAATTTGCTCCCAAACAAGCAAGATTCGTACCATATTGTCCTCATTATTGTCCCGAACACTAAGGTACTCTGGGGCCCCGAACCCGTTGAAAGATTTTCTCCATTCAACGCGACTTCGCAGTTAATTCACTTTTTCAATTGGCATACTTACTATAATACACTATTTCCTTCATCGTACCCCGCAAAACGATATCCGTAAGCTAAGCATCTCGGAATCTTGGATTAAGAAACATTAGAAATCGTTTAAAATCTAAAACTTATACGAACTGACGGCAAAAAAAACATTTTAGTGGATAGCGTCACCTCAGACAAATTATTGTCCAACGCTGTTGCCAAATTATAGAAGCAGTGCAGAAGAAATACAGCATTCACCGTGCCACGCGAATATCGATGTAAAAATACATACTATTACGTAGGTACCATTTTATATTACATTAAAAATGAGGAAAAGCTCTCGTTTTATAATATATTTTTTTAAATAATGCAATCAACACGAATCGTTTTGCCCCGAATCGGCAACATGGGAGGACCAGACAACTTTTAGAACTAACCGCGTCCTTATTGGTCATAAGTAAAGCTGTGCAAACCAGCGACATACAGATTAAAACGGACTAATATTGCTTGAACCAAGAATGACTCCTTTACGGACGCGCGCAGTGCCACAGGAACGCATGCGCAGTTAAAAGGTTACAGGACGGGTCTTAATATTTGTGTATGGTGGTAGGTATATCAGTTCACATAGAACACATATTTATGAAAGATTTAGTAAATTTTTAGTTTAATACGCCGATGTCCATGTAGAAATACTTATGGTAATAGGGCGAAAACTTAAAAAATATTTTTCATAAAGATATGGATGTTACCCGCGTAAATTAAAACTGTGAAAGCCAGCTGTGTGGATCCGGCAATCGCAAAGCGAAATAAAGGTTGCTAGCAGATTTCCATCAGCGAAAAGGCCGACGTACCGCCAAGAACCCTTTTACAGTCTAGATTCAACAAAGTAAATATTATGTTTACGTGGAAATACGGCGACCCGGTTTTTTCGTGACGCCAAATTGAGACATGCCTTCGATACACCCTTTGCTAATTCCAGAATGATACTAAAAACCACAGAACACCAGGTAAGAAACGTTAAGTGCGTGCTAATTGGTCGCAACATTTCTGTCAATTGTGGCGCCCTCATCCGTAGGGTCCCAAAGTATTCATGGCGGAAGCGGGGTGCGGAAGAAAAGCCACCATATGATCAGTTAAAGGTCAAATTGATGTTTTGACATTTTATAACCTTGTATTTACATAATGTTTTTATTGGACGTTTATAAAAGAATTTTCAGATAAAATATAAAAAAATGACAATCTAAAACAAATATATAAATACAAGGCATAAAATAGCAAAACATCAATTTACCTTTAAAGTCGGTACAAAATTGTATCGTATTTAAAAGTAAAACAACAAGGTCCTATTTTTACTAATTTCTTCATTTAATCAATATAAATGATAACGAAATGTTTATCAAGTCATCTCATAACAACATGGCTCACATGAGAATGTTAATGCAAGGTAAAAGTCACAATCGGGTGAAGGTTCTAATCAGATTTCTTCAGTTCCATTAACATCACGTTGGGCTTGTGTGGAGGTCCAATTCCATCGAGCATTTAACATGAAACAAAACGAAAACTTCGGCAGAATCATCTTGTACACTAAATACCTAATAGTTATTTATATCACACAAATCAGGTGCACTATTTAACTTTACTCAATAAGCGAATGGTACATAAAAAAAACTCTGGTAAAGTTTCACCTTTTTATTACTGCTATTTATTTTGCTGTCAGTAAAAATGTTGTGCTTTCTACAGTGTCCAGTAGGGCAATCCAGAGTTAAAGTGTACGCGTCAAGATGTATATGTTTATTTCCGAAGCTTAACGCAGGGATGCTACGTACAAACGTTATGTACTATACCAATTGAGAACTTGTATTCAGTAAGCTGTTTTTCAAGCTTCTAATGTCACAAAAGTTTAGGGAAAATAAAAAAAAATTTGATTTTATAATCCTTTGGAGAATTAGTGTAACAGGAATTCTTACACGAGTACTTAACTCTGCCAAAGGAAGAAGCTGCTCTGACTGCAGCCATGTTAGATAAAATACAGAGACAGTAACATGTAGGTATGGGTGGCAAACTACAAAATGAATTTTTCCGACAAGCACAAAAAATATGTTAAAAAAACTACAAATTATATTGAATGTTCTGGAATTAAAATCATCTAAATAGTTACACCTAGCACGAAATATGTTTTAAATATGATTAGGAAAATGGTACTTACCAAACTACAATATCTGATTTGTCTCTTTACATCTACAATAAAAAAAGTTTGATTAAAATCATTTTTAATGACACAAAGACCACAAAACAGAAATGGTCAAATTCACTATTGCCAACTTTCATCATTTATTTATTATTACGAAACTATGTTCACTTAAATAAACCATATAATATAGAAATAACTTATTAATATTAGTCTAGTCTTGGGAACTATTGGTATTGGAAATACATTTGGCAGTGTATTATTTTTGAATGCTGAAAGTATATTTTTAAATATCAAAAAATGAAAAAACTGTATATTTTAGAACAAACTACACATACAATTTAAAATAAAAAAGTACCTGGAAAAATGTTTGTTTACTAAACTATGTAACAGAATACCATGTTTCATGACATGTATTGATAATTGGCTATATTTTTTTTTAATACAAGAGAACACTTACCTGGAAACGTAATAAAGTCCTAATTTGCTTTTCTAAGCCGATAAATTGTGATTAAAATCACACATAAAATAATCTTCATCTTTTCTCGAAATTATAAAATGGCTGACGGACAAGACAAAGGCCAGACAACCGAGAATAAAATAACCTGATTGGTCTAATTTTGACATATGTCGTCTGTCGAATGGACGTAGTGCCCTCCGTGTCATGGTCGCTAACTAAAATGTGACAAGTGGCAGCTGCGATAATCCGTATTTAAAGTTTCAGGGCCCTGCTAAAAACGACACGAGACACGAGCACCAGCCACGCCAACACGCTATAGCATTTAGCGCAGTGTTGCCAACCGACAGGAAATAAAAGCCGTGGCAAAGGAAGAGATTTTTTATTCACGGTTTAAATTTAAACACGTATTTTTGTTCCACTCAGCGGCAGTTAAAATACCTTTGTCATTTTTAGCATATTCATGAAACTGTTGACAGCTTTCCTTAAAATTAAAATATATTAACAATTCTGAATGAACAAATCCCTCCATTTTTTAAAATGCTTCTCATTTTTTTACCTTCATATTTAGCCTTTGTCGTGCATAAATGGCCAAGTATGCGTTTGGAGTTTTTAAACGAAAAAGTCGTGTTTCTATATGCGCGGCAGTACAGTAAGCTCGTGGCCGTACCTACCTTCGGTTTGAAAAGCCGTAAAAACACGGCAATTGCCGTGTCGTGGCAACACTGCTTTAGGGAGACGCGCTGACGCTACCTGGAGTGTTGCCAGAAGTCATTAAAAAAAAAACTTGAGAGTGCTTGCGACTTGCGACTTAACCGCCGAAATTCGTGATAAATCGCGAGCCTGTAATGATTGCACCGGAAGTAAAAATAATAGGATTAAATAATCTTATTCTACTATCATTTATTTTAATAAAACTGAAAAAAATTTTACGATATCAAAATATTAGTAAACAAATTTACAAACTTAAACAAATATCTATCACTTTGTGCTATAAAAAACGAAATATATTTTTTTATAAATAAAAGTGTAAAACTAACACAAAACAAAGAAAAAGAAAGAAGTTATTCATCTGGAGTTTCCATCTTATTTTTATCTGAATAAAATACGTGACCACAACCTAACCTTTTAATCGTATTATTTGTGATACAAAAATCGTAGCAATTTTTGTCTCGTGACGAACTTTTGGTATATAAAATGCCTTCTATTGTTTTCACTTTAGGTTTGTTGCGTAGGTAGTTGAGTTTTTATTAAACAAATGTGAAAAAATGTTCTCTCTACTGCTGCTTTCGAGTGTGGTAAGCAAAAAATCTGAAAAACAAATCTAAAGACCCGCAAATTTTAGAGAGTCATCCGAGATTTTTACTAATGAATTTTTTCCCAAAACAACAAGGTATCGTTATCAAAATTGTTTAGTGGGATCTTGACATTCGCCATTCGTTATTCAGATTTTGGATTTCATTTGGATTATATTGGAACTATTTGAACTACGTATATTGAGAAAGTGCAATGTGAAAATAGAAACAGAGTTTCAAACCTCAATTGCAATCAAATTGCAATTTGCAAAGATCAATGTCGTGAGATTCGCTGATTGATATTTCTATAAAGGTAAAAATCGTGAGATTTGGTACTTGATTCATGGGATCGGGAGAAATAACCGAAATCTGGCAACACTGGCCCACGCAAGCAGCCCGTCCGAAGCTAACCGAAGCAGACCGAGGACGGACTTCGGCTGCTGCTCCGTTCCTGAATCTAGATTTGTTCGTTGCATAGATAAAGCTGTGTTTATTTGAATTTACTGGCGGACGAACCCGTCTCGTGGTTAAGAATACTATCCTTTTTTAACTACGTTATCTAAACAAGGAGAGCGCGCTGACCGACTGGAATCGGTTTGTCGTTGATGAATTCGGGAACAAGATTTCGCCCATAGTGGAGTTAAATAGTTCTGCGCAACCTATGTATTTTATGAAATATCAGCAGTCCAAGTATGTATGTCGCTGGTGCAAACGGGGGTTATTCCAGGGACGGCTCTAACCTAGTCGGGAATAAAATTAGGATTCGATCTGAAAATAAAATACAAATATTTATTTATCCACATTGTGTTATTTGAAAATGCGAAATACGAAAATACTTCGGTTACAGTGATATACCATACAGGGTGTCTGAAAAGTCTTAGCATGGGCAAATATCTTTACTATTAATAAAGGTAGAGACACCAAATTTTAGTTGTATCTTATTGGTTAATAAATCTACTTTTTTATGTAATTTGACTTTTTCAACCCCCTTGGGGGTTACGCTAGGGAGTTGAGGTCAAAAATTCTAAATGCAACCCTATGCCGTGTGTGTGGTACCTTATTTTAAAGGTCTTTTCGAGAATGGCAGATGTTACTTCTTGGCAGAGTTCCAAAATGGACTTTATTACTGCCAAGAAGTTCATGGTGGTCATTCTAAACAACTTTTAACGTAATCAGTAAGGCAGGCACTGTTAGTCTGTTACCAGAGGCGGTGATGCCTAAAGTAAATACGTACGTATACGGTCTTTGACAGAAATAATTTAATTCATGGGCGTTGCCGTGATTGCGTGAAAAAAAAATGGTGCCACTACAATATTGCGAATTTCTCACAAGACGCAAAAGTCTCAATAACTATGGTAAGGTTAACCCTTGAATAAATAACAAGAGGCTTCAATGCCGAAAATAAGTACGTACGTATACGGTATTTGACAAAAATAATTTTATTCATGGGCGTTGCTGTGATTGTGTAAAATAAAAAAAATGGCCAAGTGCGAGTTCGACTCGCGCATATAGGGTTCCGTACCACCGTAAGATTGTGTTTATATATTTTTAATAAATGTGCTGATGTTTCATCCCATATTCTTGTTGTGCGGTGTCACAATGGCACATAGTTAAGAATGTTCAAAAAAGTAAGACGTCATAAAATCATAGAAATATGTTAAATACGTAGTTGTAGTTTTACTATTGGAGATATATTCTTGAAAGTGGATAGGTTTGGATGTAGACACCAAAGTACATCCCCTGAAATTTCGTGCGCATGTCTAGTACGCTCGGTTTGCGCGTGTTACGCATTTTGGTCTACAGCGCAGATGGCAAAATAACGGAAAATAAAGTCGAAAAAACTGGAGAAAAAGTTATAAAATTAAATACGTAGTGGTACCTTGACTATTGTTGATATATTCTGGTGTGGGTTCAAATGTAGACACCAAAGTCCATCTCCTGAAATTCCGTGCGCATGTGTAGCACTCTCGGTTTGCGCGCGGTACGCATTTTGGTCTACTGCTCAGATGGCAAAAAACAAAAAATAAAGTCGAAACACACTTGAGAAAAAAATTATAAAGTTAAATACGTAGTGGTACGTTGACTATTGGGGATATATTCTTAAAAGTGAATGAACAAATAAATATAAAACGACAAATGAAGAAGTACAAAAAGTTGGAAAAATGTTAGAAAAAAATGTGCCCCACAAAACAAAAAATAAATGTGCACGAAGACTGGTACTGTATGGCACAAGAGGTCGACCAACGGTCGACATATGTCCCGCCGATTATACGATTTACGATTTATAATTTTTATAGGCTAGCCATTTAAAAATGAATTAAAATATGTGTTTTGCGGTAAAATGTTTCGTTTCTGAAGAATTTTAAAAGAAAGGACCTCAACTCCCTAGCATCACCCACAAGGGGATTGAAAAAGTCAAATTACATAAAAAGTAGATTTATTAAGGGGATTCATCACCAACAATTTTTGTATTTCCAATTTTTTGTCGTTAATATGCATTATATCAAAAAATGTTTAGATATAAATGTCACAGAGAATTACTTTATCTATTACGCTATAAAGCCAAAAACTCAAATATTAATTTTTTAAAGTTTTATTTTTTGAAATAAAAGATACTTTAAAATATAGACGTAATACAGCCCTCGTGGGTATTAATTTAGACATGCTGGTAAAAAAAGTAAAAGTAAAAATTGAATAGTTTGTCCATAATCCTGGAAAAACGATTTTGCAAAAAAAGCCCTGGTGCAATACGCCCTCTTTCGGCGCCAGACCATCTATTTGTACTTTTGCCTAACGCTTGCAACGACGCAACGTGCGGCCGGCCTTGGGTAAGACAGAAAATGGTTAGTTCTAGGAATCATAAATAGCGCCGTCCAAAATGTCCCCCCCCGACATAGGCGTGCGCGTCATACTAAGTAAAATATAACAGAAAAAGAAAATAAAGGAAGTAAATCAGTGATAATTGTGAAAAATGTGTGAAGCACTTACCCTCTTCAGCAGGCGCGGCCCGTCCATAAGGTCATTTGGTCAATGACCCACCTAAAATTTTCAGTGATCTACCTAATAATTTATTTTTTAATTTTTTAAAACCAAAAAATAATCTTTTGTTTCAAAGTTCCATGCGAAAAGTCCCCAAGAAAGAATCAAGCCAAGACATCGTCATAGGATATCCAAGCTTGCTCCGGGCTGGGTCATATTTTAAATTGATCTTATAGGTTTATATGGACGATATACATTCATTCAAAGTAAGAGAGAAACAGACATACGCCCTTTAGGAAGTTAAAAAGAGACACAATTGGTCGACGGCCCACCCATAATATCTGGCCACTCCCACTATGGAAATACTCTCAAACCGCCCCCTAAAATATACTATTTCAAAACATTTGGGTCGGAAAAAGAAAAACTAATTAGGTACCTAACATGCGAATTGTATTTGCATCGTATTAATAATATTAATTATTAGTGGTTAAACATAAAATAAATACGATTTCTGTCAGGCCAGCGCTAGGCATCAAATTTAACGATATCGGACCGATTTTCTTATATAACGAGCGTAGTGCAGCGGTATAACCGCAGCGAGTTAATCTGACGGTCGCGGGTTCGAATCCGTGCTGGGGCAAGAATTTCTTTTTTTATTTTTTTGTTATTTAAAAAATTAAATCGGCTCTAAAAGGTGCATTGGCAACAAGTTGTTCCTCGATAAAATGTTTTTAAAATTGTTAGATTGTTGGCAATCTCATATTTACTACAGCTTACCCTGCACGTGCGTAAACAAATATCGTATTACTATGTCTAGGCGCCAGCATTGTATTTATTAAAGAAAACGGAGTTTCGGCAGCGTTCCTAATTTTATTTTACAATGGAATGACCATTTCCTACTCGTATGATTTGCAGCATTCGCCTGCGGCTCATGCTGCAAACGTCATTCTCGTAGGAAATGCATGCCATTCCATGCTCGTTGTACAATATACTATTTCATGGCCCCCTTCGGTTTTGACATACAGGACGAAATTGATTTTTTCCCATTTTCGGACCCCCTCGCATTTCAGTTATCTTGTAACTTATTAAAAAAGTAATCATGAATCCTATTAGAGTTTTCTACGTGTGGCGTGGTTAGATTTTCATCAGATGTGATATTTTTCGAGATATTAACCAAATATATGTTTTTGTAAATGGAACACCCTGTATATTTCTTAACCATTAAGTGCCCCCTTTCGAGAGCTTTTCAAAAATATATAATACTTTAAAGTTCTTTTTTATTTTTAGCACTTAAATCGAACTATTTAATTGTAAACTTTAATTTTGCGTAGTTGGCCGTGTTTAACATGTGGTTTAACGTCAATTATTCAGGTATTTAGGTTTAAAAAAGGAACTGGCTAAACCCTGTATTTTCATTAATTTATTAAAATTGGTATTATTTTTTAAACTACAACACTACTTGATATCTTATATATACAGAAAATCCTAACCAGAACTAAAACTGCTTTATTTTTAATCACTTGAATATTAAATTAGTTGTCTTGGCTTATTAATAGCAAATAAAAGTCAAATTTCAAAGCAAAACATACAAAACTTTCGGTAACGAAAAGTGTTAAAATGGACTAACTCTTTTCTTACCTGAAGTTTTGTATGTTTTGTTTTTAAATTTGACTTTTATTTGCTATTAATACTATAATTCAAGACAACTAATTTAATCTTCAAGTGATTAAAAACTAAGCAGTTTTAGTTCTAGATAACAAGTAGTGTTGTAGTTTAAAAAATAATACTAATTTTAATAAACTAATGAAAATACAGGATTTAACCAGTTTCTTTTTTAAATCTAAATACTTGAATTGACGTTAAACCACATGTTAAACACGACCAACTACGCAAAATTAAAGTTTAAAATTAAATAGTTCGTTTAAGGCCTAAAAATAAAAAATAACTATAAAGTGTTATATATTTTTGAAAAGCTCTCGAAAGGGGAAACTTAATGGTTAAGAAATATACAGGGTGTTCCATTTAAAAAAACATATGTTTAGTTAATATCTCGAAAAATATCACATCTGCTGAAAATCTAACCATGCCACTCGATTCTACGTAGAAAATTCTAGTAGGATCCATTTTTACTTTTTTTATAAGTTACAAGATAACAGAAATGCGAGGGGGGTCCGAAAATGAAAAAAAAAAATCAATTTCGTCCTGTATCTCAAAAACGGAGGGGACCATGAATATTTTTATTCCATCTTTCGTTTCATCAAAAAGTAGCAACACTTCGCGAAAATCGCAACTCTCTATCACTAATAACAACCGAGATACCCTGCAATTACAACGAAATCCGGACACCCTGTACACAGAAAATATTTGAGGTTGAATTAGTAAAAACTGCAAAACACGTGTTTAAACATTTTTAAGAGTACTTCAATGAAGTTTCGACTTAATAGGACAATCTAATATTCTTTTTCCATACAAGGTTTAAACCCCTATTTTACCTCCTTAGGGGTTCAGTTTTGAAAAACCCTACCTTGGTGGATGCCTCCGTTATATAAGAAACCTCTGTGCAAAATTTCAAGTTCAAAAACATAATTTAGTTAGTAACCTACACTTTGATTACCTTAAAGGAAAAGTGTGGGTAGCTGGTAATTTCCTCATTTAAAAAGCCAATATAGCAGCAAAAAGCTTAAAAAAAAGATGTATTAAATTAGGTTGTTTCATTAGTAGCCCTTACTTTTTTCAAAAATACCATGACTAATTTACCAACAACATCGACTACGACCGACCAGAACGGCAAACAAGTCAATGAAAAATTAAACATAAGTGAATACCGCAAGAACAAAAAAAAAAGTGAATACCGCAAGAACAAAAAAAAAGCCAAAATGCAAGAAGCGGTAATATAAGATTTGGTAACTATACGTGACAATTATACATTATATTTTAGCGCCATCGGAAATTTTCAAAATCCTGCCTTACGGCTAGGGGAATATTTTGATATTGTGGACTATTTAAATTTACATTTACAGGCATTAACAGATACCCCAGGCATATCGTCGAGACAAAAAGGCGTTTCCGAAAACCCGAAGTTCGTGTTATGGCCACCTCCCAAGGTCATATTTATAAAAATACAAACTGGCGTATCTCTCTCTCTCTCTCTCTCTCTCTTATGGTTATCGTGATATTCTAAATTATACAGGCGTAAGTCAGCCATGTATGAAAATTTTCAAAAAAGTTAATAGACAAAAAGTATCTCTCTTTTAAAATTCGGTAACTCCGTAAATACATCTTTCTTTGCAAGAAGCATAAACTACTAAACAACTTACATAAGTGTACTGTAAATTATAACAGAAGAAGAAGGTTCAGTAACAAATGCAATACTGGCTTAATTTTCAATCGCTTCTCCTGAAAAATATGTTAAATGGAGTTACGCTCCTTTGTCTTTCCAGCGACGATATGTACTACACGAATTATACAGTTACGTGCCGTTGTGAGTGCGTGAAGGACGAGCAAGTGCTTATGAGCAACAATACGCATATGCCAATATAACATCCTTAGATGCAGAACGTTCTTTTTCAAAATTCACCTCATTGTTTACTGCAAAAACACGAAGGATATCTGCCGATACCATGGAATGTTTATTGATGATGCAGTTGTACGCGGAAACAACGCATCAGCCAGTTATCACTAATAATCAAACTACACCACACCTGTACCTATTTTTGTATTTAGTTTTTCCCATGTGCTGCAGCCCTTCATTACGACTTTTTATTTGGCACATATTTTTTTACATCTAAGTAGGTACATGTGTTTTTTTTGTGAAATAGGTATATCTAATCTTTAAAACCGTGGTATCACGTCCGTGACTTTAATGTTCGTATTGCAATGGTTGTGAAAATTGTTGCATTTAGAACAAAATGGCTGCTGGCGGCCGCCGTATTTGCTATTGTTTACGGAGTACAGATCTTTCACCAAGACCTTTAATGTGGCATCCCCAGTGAAATGTTTGGAAAGTTGGTTTTAGATACAACTTAACGACATCGCCGCCATATTTGTTTCTTTTCTGGAAAACGTATAGATATATCTTTAAAATTTACAATGCCTTATTCATCACCACCTTTCCTTTGTAAGGTATCCATATTGCAATGTGAGGAAAAACTTTTCTTTTTCTGTACAACACAATGGCTGCTGTCGGCCGCCATATCTGTTTTTCTTACACTTCACCTATCTTATGTCACTCTTCGTATGAAGATAATTTACCGACGAGCCATTTTGTGGAATTGGTCCCTCCATTCCACGTAATATATACACATTATTGTACATACACCCCTATATACATATATCGCGCGTATATTTGCATTACATAAATTTTGCATTTACATTACATGTGCGAAAAACATACGTCTACCTTTACTTGCGCGCAGGTAGGTAAAATACAAAGAGATGTATTTTCTTTGTACTTCATTTTATCCATGCGATGCGACAGACGTCGGTAACGTCACTGGATAGGCTTAAAGAACCAAGCTAAATAATAAAATAAATAATATGTGAATATCTCCGGTCGAGAAGCTGTGTGGGTCGCCGCGTCATCCCAATAAGCACAATTCAATTCCAGCAATGTACCTGGAACATTCTTGCTTGCAAGTGAATATTCATTTCACATTCACAAATATCATTGCGAGTGTTCTCAGCATAAATATGGAATATGTAATTTGTACCCTAAACCTAGTTCCAAAAATATTCTTTGAATAATGTAAATAACATTCCCTTTATGTTCCCAGAATCCGATGTGAATACATAATTACATTCTGAAAGGAATATTACAGGAACATACTATCGTACATAAAATGGGAATGTATAAATGCATTCAAAATTACTGCCCGCATCTAATAGATATGTGCAGTAAATATTACTTTAGAATATTCTTGGAATATGATCAGACTAAGTGAAAATGAAATTCCCATTTGTACCTCCTATACAAAAATGTGTGCTTTAAGAACATTTTTTGTACACTTTTTCTATATTCTCAAGTGAACATTCAAAGGAGAGCTTCAGGGGAACCAAAATGGAATTTAGAGTGAGGGGAGGGGGAGAAGCTTACCTCCAGTGAATTTTGTTGTGAAATTTAAAAATGTCAGCAACATTACTTTAAACACACTTTTGATGATCTAAAATATCCAGTACGTTATAGTATAAGGAAGTGGTATAGTTACAAAAACAAATCATTATTATATTATAGGTATTATATTATAGGTATTATATTGTAGGTATTATATTATAGGTATTATTTTTCTAGGTCTCCTGTATATCACCGCCTTTGTTTTTTTTTAGTTCCCGATCCTTACATCGTACTAGCCACAGTTTAACATAGCCAATAGTCTCCACTTCGGTGGCGCTCGAAAATGATGTTCTAGCACTTTCTAAAAAACATTTAAAAATATCACTAACGAATGGAATAACACGAACAACAGACATTGGCAAGCACAATCGCAATAGAGGGCCAATTTATCAATTAGTTTCAGTAAAATTATTTGTAGTAGATTTTGAAGTGTTATGATGCGCAACGTAAAGTCAAATACTACCAAAAATGTGAACACAAAAGGTAATTGTAACACCTACCTAATATTACTTTGGCAGTTAATAATTCCTTAAATTTTAGTTTCTTGTGGGCTCCTTCCCATGTGTATTTCATGCCTAAATTATTGTGGAACAATTTATACATTATCCTTCTTACTAAATCTTTAACGCTCGATCCTCCAATATGAGATAACTCATTAGCATTAAAAATAAATTGTAATATTTGAAAGGCCGGTAAGGTGGGGGGGTGACTACGGACTAAATATTCATAACTTAATGTTGTATTTGGTGGCACATAAATATAAAAATTAATTTAAGAAATAGTAACTGTATGTCATAAGTATTTACTCTTCTCTTTAGATTATAATGTGTTGCAATGCTAAATCTTGACAGTTACATTACCTCAATTAATTTAGAAAAGAAAATTACAATACAATAAAATATCTTACCAATATAGTAATGTTTGTGTTATTAATCTTTAGCCAATTTTCTAACTTCTGAATACCATCCAAGTCCTCCATTGGAAATAATTTTAATATTTCCACCATCTCTGTCCTATTCTTTCTAGAGTTATTCTCCTCGTGGAGCGTTGACTTTTTAAGTAATAACTGAAGTGACTCCATTATTATGTCCACCTTAGTGTTCAGAATGACAATCTCTGTCAATATTTTACTATGCCATTCTAGAAAAGAAATTGAAACTCAGAGCAGATATACGATATAGGTATACTTTTAGCATTTTGTATTACAACAGAAAAACAGGACAAAGAAATGAGACAATTTAGAACCCCATAAGCTTTTAGTGGTATAAAGTTCCTTACTACTAAAATTCATGATGAAACTTGAGAGTTACATCATAAAAAAGAAACAAATGTAGATCTGCATCGTCTTTATTGGCAACTGAAATTAAGCGAAATAGTGCGTCATAGCTGATGTTTAGTGGGCAAACTAGATGACAAAAGTGACAAACGATGCTAAATGAAACAATATTAAAGATACAGACAAAACGAAAACCCCAATATCAGTATTAATACAAAATAATGAATTATTTGAATATGAAGGTATTACCAGTAAGGTATAATTCTTGTTCAGTATAGTTATTATATGTAATTAAATTTTAATACCTTCCCTACCCCTACCAGGCAAATTAGTTGGAGTCCTAAGTTCTTTAGTAAGTGTACAAGAACTTTCATCATAATTCTCTGGCTCTGGTGTAGTAATCCTTGAAGTCGAAGTAGCACTAGCAACTTTATTAACCCTGCGATGTTCTGTAGTACCTAAGATATCAGTAAAGTTAAAGTAAAATTTAAAAACTTTTTGAACTTAATCTTTAAAGCTAGACATATCCTAATCTAGACGTATCCATTTTAATACCTTCACTACCTTTACCAGGCAAATTAGTTGGAGTCCTAAGTTCTTTAGTAAGCGTACAAGAACTTTCATCATAATTTTCTGGCTCTGGTGTAGTAATCCTTGATGAAGTCGAAGTAGCACTAGCAACTTTATTAACCCTGCGATGTTCTGTGGTACCTAAGAATCAGTAAAGTTAAAGTAGAATTTAAAAACTTTTTGAACTTAATCTTTAAATCTAGACATATCCTAATCTAGACGTATCCTGCTTATAAAAAATGTTTTGTTTAAAAAACTTATCCTTATGATAGTTTTTTAGAATAAAATGTCATTATCCAAGATGTACGTGAAATAAATTATTTTCTAACCCACCTGATAGTTTATCTACGACTGGCAGGGCATCACTGGTACTCTCAATGACTCGTAGGTCATCACTGCTACCCTCAGTGACTGCCAAGTCATCACTGATACCTTCGGCGACATGTTCTTTTTCAATATTTTTATCTAAAAATTGTTAGTTTTGTAGCTAGATAAAAGGCAAACCAACTTGTTTGTAAGTCTATTTGCAACACATCTTCAATAATACATCTTTAGGAAAGGCATTACAATCATGAAAAAAACACAATTCTAGGTTAAAAATAAAAACTTTAGTTAATTTTCCAAAACATCGTAACTATCATAACATAATACACAAATTTTTCATTACTGTTCTCAAAAAGTAATGTAAATTAGTGAATGAAAAATCAACTATTAACAAGTTTTAATAAAGCCTGTTGTTTATTAAATATAATGTGAAATAAATATTAATTACATCTTTTTGTAACTTGCAAACAAAAAAAAATACTTAAAAGCAAGGAAAATATTTAGAGCAAATGTAAAACCAAATATATTAAATTGTCAGTGTATTTCACAACTTAGATAAATATTTACCCTTAACTGGCTGAACTGCATTGGCTTTATGACCAGGAAATTTTGGGAATTTTAACTCACAATCAGAGTCCGATGAAGAATATGACTCTGATGTTTTATAATAATATTTTCGGTTCCTTTGGACACGTCTTTTGTCTGGTAAAATTTCTGAATGGCTTGACAATTCATCAAAGTATTCTGCTTTTTTGGCCTTTTTTAAGGCAATCTTAAAGTCATCTGCAAAGTATCAAATATTTAATAAAAGGTGTTAGTTTTCCACAAGTTGTATGGCATCACACTTTTATTTTACCAGTGATATTACTTGGCAACTACAGAATGCTAAGTCGACCTATATCTGCTGAGGTTTAATCCCTTCTCTAGAATTGCCTCGTAAGGTACTGGCCGAGATAGCCATTCTGAACACTAAGATGAACATAATAATGGAATCACTTCAGTTATTAATTTGGTCAACGCTCCACGAGGAGAATAACACTAGGAAGAATAGAAGGGAAATGGTGGAAATATTAAATTTATTTCCAGTGGAGGACTTCGATGGTATTTAAAATTTGGAAAATTGGCTAGATTAAAAATTCCCTTATATGCGGATAATAATGCATTTATGGAATATTTACGATGAAAAAATTTTTTTTGACAAAAATTAGGTAAATGTCAAATAATTTGATTTTGTCCAGGTTTGATATTTACCCAAACCAATTCGTGTATACAGCAAAATTGGCACATAGTTTCTCACTAAATATATAGGATAGTCTTCACATTGGAAACCAGAAACAATTTCAAAGTAAAACTAATCATTAAGCATGCCGCGGGCTCAAAAGATGCTTGATAAATCGCTAATATCTAAGCATTCTGATAAGCATAGACTTTTTGTCCTACAGGGTAAAAATAATCAAAAAAATACCAAATTTAGCATATACAGTCCAGGAACTATCGGAACTAGCCCAACAGACACAATATATTTTTATAATTTGCTTATTAACCCAGAAATCTGCATACAAATTTGAAAAAGTTTCAAACGACTTCTTTTATTTTGCTGTCAAGTACTCTATTACTGTGCGAGTGAAGTGTAAGACCACCAATTTTCTTACAAGCTGACAGCTTCAGGGAGTAAATCAAACTATTTTTTCAATTACTGCTTTCATCCTAAGGACAGAAGCCTTATTGTCAACCTACAAAACCAGTTAACCGTTTCTCGTCGTAAGAAAATAAAAGAATAACATTTCTCTTTACATACACATTAAAAATAGTACCTTAACTTACCATACTGTCCTAGCAACTTTACTTTATATGGTTTCCAAGTTTCTGCTGGTTCGGAGCGATGTCTAATATAATCCTGAATTTTAAATCTTGGGGTTTTGCTCGGTGGCCAAAAACATTCTTTGGAAGTGCTAACATACCATGAGTGGGGGACACATTCAACTGTGTCCTCCTCTAGAAAATTTACTATATACCATGCCATTTGGTACCCTTAAATTATTTTACAATTTTCCTAAAACAAAATTAACCAGCAGGAGTAGTATTCTAAGATGAAAAATCTACACTTTTCTCAAGGGTTATAAGAAGCAAACCTGAGCTTAGGCAAATCTGACATAGGTAAACAGTAATGAAATGTCACTTTAAAATTACATATATTTAAATATTTTAAATTTAAAATAAAAATAATAAATAAAAAATAATTTAAAAATTATGTATGTAATAAGGGTATACAAACAAACTCTTTATACCATGGTAAAACCATAAGTTTTCTATAAATATTACCCACACTAAAAATTTCTATACCGTTTTCTTTTCTTTTTCTTATCAGAGAAATTCCAATGTTTGTCGATGGTAAAGGTTTTTGAAAAAAGTCATTTTTGAAATATACTTCCCCCAAAGCTACAACATTATTATTAAAAGTAACAAAATTCTTTATTTCGACTATTTTTCCATCTTCCATTTCTACAAAACGATCTGCAATTTTTGTTACATTTATCAAAAATTTTTTATAAGTCATTCTTTTATATTGAGGTGACACACAGTATTGTAAAAGGGGACCATTGTTATGTTGGTAAAAAAACTTATTAGAATTCAAAGTTTCACCATGCGATACGCTGCCAGAATCAGAAATAAAATTTTCTTCTTCCATGACCCTTCGAACCACTTGTTGTAGGGGTTGATTATGTTTACGAACCATCTTTTTTAGTTTTTGCATAAAATTTTCAAATGGAAAGGCGCTGAAATTGTCAAGAAGGCCAAAATTGGAAACACAGTGTTTTAAATGAATTAAATTGTGGGTGTTATGAGAAATAAATGAAACACCATAAATTTGTATAGCTTGATTAACAAAGTATCTCATTAAATCATTAGCATAGTCTAAAAATGACTGATCTTGGCAAAGATTTTTACTACAAAAAATTGTTGTCGCTACACTCAACGTCAGAAAATTATAATATTTATCAGATGACAAAATTCCTTTTAGAGCTACAATGCCGGTATATAATAAAAACAGCCGAAATTCAGTTGCTTTGAACCTTTTGCTTTCAGAGAGTGGCCTACATTTTCTAGCAAACTCCTTTGGAATGTACATATTAAACACCAAAAGACGTGAATTTATTTTTTCAATATCAGAATGTCTTAATTTGTGAGGCGGCTTACCAAATACCCAGCCAAAATATTTACTACATAAAAACCTTTTAGTAGCACCCAACAAAATACAGTGCATATAATCAATTGGAATGTTGTCGATCATATCAAATTTTGGAATTTCTTGTAAAATTGTGTAGCCCAGATGATGTTCTTCCTGAGAATGGTGACGGAAGTCTAAATCAGTACGAAGAGGAGCATTTAAATCTGAGAATGTCATTACATTGTTCACTAAATCACCCTCAGTTAAACACTTTGTACAGCTAAAGTATCCACTATGACCTTTAATAGACAATATAAAGGATTTTGCAGGGCAATCGTTAATCATCATTGAAATTCGGAAGTAACAGTTAAAATAATTTTGAATAATAATCCCATTATTTACTAGATCCCGTGCTTCATTTACAAAATCTGTTAGAAAAAGATTAGCATTATTTGGTTTTTGTTTACCATAAAATAAAGCTATTGGAAACACACAACTAGCTAAATGTTTAATAGATTTTATTTCACAAAGAATGGGCCAACATTCTGAGCGAGAACTATGACTTATTGGTAAGCCATCCACATTTACAGCAAGAACAAATTTAGATTCGTTTGAAATAGGTACATTGTGTTTAATAATTAAGTTATTTATTGTTACTTGAATACCAAAATAAAAATATTGTCCACCACAAATATGTGTAACTATTGTTGCCCTTTGGGTTTTCAAGATAGTTCGAGGGTCTGTGGGAACTTGAATACCACTGCTATTTAAAACTTGCAACAAGTCTTTAAAAGCATTGGTAATTATTGATATTACTGGAAACAGCGAATTTTTTCATGAAATTTTGCACAGACCCTAATTTTGGGTCGTAGAACACGAATCCGAAGTCAGTTGTTGGCGGTCTCGTATGGTTTTTCCAAAAAAAAATTTTTTTTCCAAAAATTTTAGGTTAACTTTTAGGTTACCTTTTTTATATAGATTCCTTTAAGTTTCAACAGTTTCACTTAAACATATCTGTAAACTTATAATTTTTATTTTATTTCGTCACACAAAACACCACATTTAGGCAAAAATAACTAAGAAAATTGCTTTTTCCTATAGAAAATTCCATTTTATCGCTACTAGATGTCATTATTTTTCCAGCTGTCAATTTTCCGGCGTTGCCACGTTTACTGATTTTTCATGGAAAAATTGTAAATTAGGAATAATAAAAAAGCTAACCATAACAAACTAAATTCACTATTCTGTCCAACTTAGTCGACAATATTTTTTAATTTTAACCTAAATCAGATGTAACCAAAATCCTATTTATCAGCAATCCAACACCTGCATAATATGCTGATGCATGCAACCATATCTGAACAAACAGGTGTATACCCAACCCAAGCAAACCTGAGCAAAAAGGTGGTCAGGTTTGCTCAGTTTTCATTGATATAGATATATATATATATATATATATATATATATATATATATATATATATATATATATATATATATATATATATATATATATATATTGATATAGATATATATATATATATATATATATATATATATATATATATATATATATATATATATATATATATATCTATATCAATGAAAACTGAGCAAACCTGACCACCTTTTTGCTCAGGTTTGCTTGGGTTGGGTTATATATATATATATATATATATATATATATATATATATATATATATATATATATATATATATATATATATATATATCTATATCAATGAAAACTGAGCAAACCTGACCACCTTTTTGCTCAGGTTTGCTTGGGTTGGGTATACACCTGTTTGTTCAGATATGGTTGCATGCATCAGCATATTATGCAGGTGTTGGATTGCTGATAAATAGGATTTTGGTTACATCTGATTTAGGTTAAAATTAAAAAATATTGTCGACTAAGTTGGACAGAATAGTGAATTTAGTTTGTTATGGTTAGCTTTTTTATTATTCCTAATTTACAATTTTTCCATGAAAAATCAGTAAACGTGGCAACGCCGGAAAATTGACAGCTGGAAAAATAATGACATCTAGTAGCGATAAAATGGAATTTTCTATAGGAAAAAGCAATTTTCTTAGTTATATATGTATCTATATCAATGAAAACTGAGCAAACCTGACCACCTTTTTGCTCACCCAACCTGAGCCCGGCTGATTGGCGTCTTGACGTTTGACCCGATTAATTTTTTGCTCGGATCCCTCTTCGCTTGCGAGGAAAGAGACTGGTCAGGGCCCCTAACCAGGTGCTAACCCTGTTCCGACCTTAGGGTGCCCTCCGATCCACCGTTCTGGACAACAAACAAAACATAATTTACAATTTTTCGTGTCTAGGTACCTTAACCTAAAAATTATGTTTTGTTTGTGTCCAGAACGGTGGATCGGAGGGCACCCTAAGGTCGGAACAGGGTTAGCACCTGGTTAGGGGCCCTGACCAGTCTCTTTCCTCGCAAGCGAAGAGGGATCCGAGCAAAAATTAATCGGGTCAAACGTCAAGAAGCTAATCAGCCGAAATTCCGGGGTCCCTGTAGACGCGAGTAAATAAAATGCTGTCTGTCTTATTTTACTCTGATATTTTTTTGGATTTATTTATGGCCGGAAATTGTTAAAATTTGTAAGAAAAATGCTTTGTAAACGTGGCAACGCCGGAAAATTGACAGCTGGAAAAATAATGACATCTAGTAGCGATGAAATGGAATTTTCTATAGGAAAAAGCAATTTTCTTAGCTATTTTAGCCTAAATGTGGTGTTTTGTGTGACGAAATAAAATAAAAATTATAAGTTTACAGATATGTTTAAGTGAAAGTGTTGAAACTTAAAGGAATCTATATAAAAAAGGTAACCTAAAAGTTAACCTAAAATTTTTGGAAAAAAAATTTTTTTTTGGAAAAACCATACGAGACCGCCAACAACTGACTTCGGATTCGTGTTCTACGACCCAAAATTAGGGTCTGTGCAAAATTTCATGAAAAAATTCGCTGTTTCCAGTAATATCAATAATTACCAAAAGCATTCATAGTCACATTATTTCTTATAAACCAAAGGGGTAAATTTTGGGAGATTGAATTTGTGGAGGTAGTGTTAATTTTATTTAGAGGAAATATCAGTTGAGAAACTGATGAAGCTATAATACATTCATTATTCGAATCTGGGGGCTTGCTAACATTATTGTTGGGAACTGGAGCGAAGTTACTACTACTACTACTACATAAATCAGTTGATGTAGTTGGTTCAGGGGCAGAAGAAAGTTCAAAATTTGGATTTAAAGCAGTACCTCTTTTCCTTTTCAGACGATAATAAATCTTTCTTTTGTACGAATCTTTGTAAGGCATTGTTAAAACTTTTGTAAGAAAAACAGATCTTATTTGTATTTTATAAACATCAACTAATAGTCAAAGAAAAATAAAGGGTTTGTTACTAATCATATACATCATTATATCAATTATAAATATATAAATTTTACTTACTTAACAACAGAAGTATACCGGTCAGTGGCTGCACAAGACAAAATGGTCGACCCCAATGTTGCCAGAACGTAGTTTGAAAAAGTCTTCAATGCATTATTGGAAATTCTTGAAAATTATTCCAATATCTGGGACATAAATTTCATTCAATCAGCGGTCGGGATTAAAACGCATCAATGCCGTCACGCAGTTGGTGATGCGGCGAAATTAAATTAATCTTATAGTTATTATACTATACGCACCCAAAATGTTTTTGAAAATTATTCAATCTGAAGAAAACTCTTCACTTCTGACAACACTGGTCGATCCTTCCTACTAGCGTTTTCCATTAGGCGATTTTAAATCAGTTACCTAGTAATGACCACATCACCTTATTTGGCAACGTTGCTCCATATACTCAATGTTTAACCTAAAAAATCAAAGTATTAAGATTAAATGAGACAGTGTTGCCCAATGGTCTGACTAGGTCATGACTTGATGGCTGATTTAAAAATGGCTATATTTAAAAGAAGTAGCGCGGTGTGTGTATATCTGCATCTTAGTTTCCATACTGTTAAAAGAGGATAGAAACACCTTAAATGCGCATCAGCAAACGAACAAAAAGCGTCACCGTATTCCATTGGTAGAACAGGGTTGACAAAACTGAATCGATGTGGATCAGTTTACGAACTTTAAGGGAAATACGTAATTCAATCAAGAACAATAGTAGAAAGAGATAAAATAGCATTTGAGTGTCTCAACGTGATCCGGATCGATCCAATTCCTCTCAATCGATTCTTTGTCCGCCTTACATTTGTCTTCTAGAATGGCCTCTCGTCGTTGGCGAAGTACAGCTAGCATGCTCACCCTTCGACTAATTAAAAAGCATAAGTTAATAATATAACACATTTTTAAATCTCCTATAATATGCTAACTTTGTTTTTTTCTGTGATATTCTGAAAGAACTTCGCCTTCACTTTTACACGAAAAATCTATTACCTAAATATTTAATTTTTGTATTTTTAATAATTGTACCGCTTTATTAATATTTTAAATGAATTTAATTCAAGGGATCGATGTACCTACCTACCTGTTGACCATTCACTTTTTCAATTTTCATGGTTACCCGCGGTTACACTTTGTTAGGCTTGCACCACAACACATAAAATTATATTTTCCAAATTTTTAACTTGCATGTTTTGCAGAGTTTACATGCCTGTGACTGACAACAATAATTATTCATAAGTGCTTCAGTTTCTAACTGGAATTCTAATCAGGGGAGCATATAACAGCGAAATGCTATTGATGAAACTTCTATTCACCAATGAATGTACAAAGTTATTTATTTTTAATGAAAAGAAAATAAATATGAATATGCAGTAAATATTACTGATCTCAATTATATATCAATTATATTGGGAACAGTTTAAGAATATTCACAAACAAATACCTGAAACATTCATTATCAATGATTTACGCTTACAAGTGAATTTATTGTGAATATTATTTATGTTAATATTGTATTTATATTCCGTTAAGAACATTCTAAAAATATTAACAAAAGATATTCTGAAGTCATTAATTTTTTATTCACAAAAATTAAATCAGAATATACCATGAATATTATTTGTGTATATTATATTTAAATTGCCGTGGGAATATTCCTAAAATATTCAGTGAACATAGTGTGTTTGTTGGGATGATAGTTGCGGTGATGCCGGTGCAAAAATATAATTAACCGGGGGGCGGTCTTAGACAGAGACAGACGTGTTGCTGTCCTATGTTAGATCGGTATGCCGCCGTAATTTCTTTTCGCTGATGATTCGCCTTAATCAATAAGATATAACTAAAATTTGGTGTCTCTATCTTTATTAATAGCAAAGATATTTACCCATACTAAGACTTTTTAGACACCCTGTATGTTATATTACTTTAACCGAAGTATTTTCGTATTTCGCATTTTCAAATTATACAATGTGGATAAATTTTCAAATCGAATCCTAATTTTATTTCCAACTAGGTTAGAGCCGTCCCTGGAATAACCCCGTTTGCAAAGCTTTATTTATTACTAGCCAATATGCTCTAGTCATATGCAACCACTTATACACCGGTGCATATTGTAACCCTATGTTTTTATTAAGAATATAGTTTTAAGTACAACAGTAGTATCTTCTTACCCTATTTATTTTCTTTGAGTAGTATTTTCAACGTTTTCAACAAGGTATGGTCATTGTCATTGTTGGAATATTTTATTCTGCTCCTTAAAACAGTTTTATACTTTGCAGTGTTTATTAAATAATCCTAACACATTTAATTATTTATTACAGTGCTATTTAATAGATTATCGTATGGGCTGAGTGTTGTAGAATATTAAGTTTTGCAAAACAGATTTCTGGATGTTTAGTTTGGTGTTTGGTGGTACCTAGTTTTCGTTTGAACAGCTGATCCCTGGATTATTATAGGTATTTTAACTTTGGAAATTTAGTGTTTTGAGTTAGTTAAAATTATAGTAAATTTGAGTTAGTAATATCATTTCACCAGTTTAAAAAAGGCAGTATTTTTCGTGTCATATTATGATGTTTATTTCTTTACAATGCTTTTATTGTGATTTTAGTGTTTATTACTTTTTTTAACTGTAATGAAATGTAGCGAGAGTGATATTAAGCTGATAAGAATACATAACATCCTTTGATCTGTGTCAAAATGTTGAGAAGCGGATTAATAAGGGTGATAAGTTGTCAACCTAATTACTTTTTGGTTTGGTTAGTTCTAGTTACTGAAAAGTACAAAAGTTAGTGTTTCCCCACTTTTTTGTATACGTTAGCTTCATACAATTCTTCCGAGTTATTTTTGTTAAACTGTTGCTAGTTTTTATTGCGCAATTAAAATTTCTTTGTTTGAGGCTAATTTTGGATAGGTAGGTAGCCTTTTCCTCTAAAAATGTCTGGTCCGCTTATTTGAAAATTATTATTGTAATCTTTGTTTGAACAGCTGTTGGATTTTTTGTGTTGTAGTATTTTAACTTTTTGAAATTGAGTGTTTTGAAAGAGTTAAGTAGTAGGATTTATTTATTTAAAGATAATAAAAATATTATTTTTTAAACATGTTACATGGGAGGGACTAGAAAGATTTGGCAACATCTCACGTCAAAACAAATGAGTTTTTTTCTGTAACTGACATTGCTCGTGGTTTTTTATATGGCCATGTGCTTATTACCAGTGGTGCGCTGAGACTAAAAAAATTTTTTTTGAGGGCCGATATCAACCTTTTTTTTATAGTGAAGGGCTATTTATGAATATTTTTATTCAATCTGAATTCATATCAGGATTTACTGGTTTAAATATATGCAGTGAATTTCATAACACCCTGTATATATATATATATATATATATATATATATATATATATATATATATATATATATATATATATATATATATATATATATATATATACATATAAAACATTCTCAATAAATTAAACTACCAAATCCCCTTTTTCTTTAGGTATGTCGATGACTGCATAGCAGCAGTACCCAAAAACAAAACTCAAGACATGCTAGACCAATTCAATAGTTACCACAATAAACTTCAATTTACAATAGAATTAGAAAAACAAAACAAAATCAACTTTTTAGATATAACCCTACATCATAAAAATAACCATATAAACACAGAATGGTACACAAAAGAAACATGGTCATCCAGATACGTAAACTTTAACTCTCAGCACCCACTTTCCCCAAAAAAATCAGTAATCATTGGTCTTGCAGACCGAGCAATTAAATTGTCTAGCACCGAATATCGAGAAAATGCCATAAAAAAAGCAAAACAGGCGCTTAAATTAAACAAATACCCTGAAAAGCTAATAAACAATATCTTTAAAAAAAGAATACACATTTTTTACAACAAAAACTAACCTAACAACAACTCAAAAAACAAAAACTTTCTTTCCCTACCATATATCCCAGCTTTATCAGAAAAAATAAAAAAATCTTTTAGTAAACATAATATTGAAGTCGCCCACAAAGGATTTAACCTTCTAAAGAAAAGAAACTTTAGCACCCTTAAATCTAAAATTTCAAAACACAAAAAAGTCACGTAGTCTATCAAATACCTTGTAAAGACTGTGACAGTGTTTATATTGACCAAACTAGCAAATATTTAAAGAATCATCTTAACAGCCACAAATAAAATAAAAAAATAAAACAGCCCTAACCAACCATAGTGTAGAAAAGCAACACACTTTCGATTTCGAAAACGTAAAAATCTTACGGACAGAAACCCACACAAAAAAAAGAGAATTTTATGAAATGATTGGAATTCAAAAAAACTCAAAAAACATAATTTCAAAAACGGATACAAAAAATCTAAGCAAAATTTACCATAGCATAATTAAATAACACTAATTAACTCATAAACATATTCTTCCTTCTCCCTACTTTCACAAAAGGTAAAAAACCCAACACCAACAAAAAATGTTAAAAAAGGGAGTAGCAAAAACAGAAATGTCGTTTTACCATTCTAACAGTAATATCATTCCGCCAGTTTTAACTTATGTGTTGTCCATACTGCAGTATTTTTAAAAGAATGTGCTTGTTTTACTTTTAAATTCTTTGTTTTTAATTAAACTAATGCAGGAAGCAAAAAAATGGTATGTCCATTTTTATATGTTTGGAGAAACTTGCCGGTGATTTTCTTTCAAGGTATGTCTGTGTTTTTTGTAAGTATTTTTTATGTTGTATTTATGTAATGACAAGGAAAAAATATTGACGAGCTATTTTTCAGCAATAAATATTTCTGAAGAAGGTCGAAAGGAAAAAGACCTACATATGTATATATATATATATATATATATATATATATATATATATATATATATATATATATATATATATATATATATATATATATATATATATATATATATATATATACACATATATATATATATATATATATATATATATATATATATATATATATATATATATAGTAATATTATTGTTTTTTCCTGACCGTTTAAATTATAATATATGGTTTTATTTTTCCATGGGGTTCCGGTCAAAATGTTTACATTAAAACAATAGTCATCTTTGACGTTTCGGTTTATTTACTGACTAAACCATCATCAGAAAGTTAACTACAAATTTTTAAAAAGAACTTATTTTAACAGGTTTAATAAACTCAAAAAAACCTACCTTTTAACTATGATGAACAAACTTAGCACTAATACTACTACATTTTAACAAACATGTATTCTCTACGAGACACAGAGTTAAACTATTATTTACTAACTTGCCTTAACAACCAAATTAGCATCGTACCTTTTAGAAGGTATAATGGATGGAAAGTCCACTATAGGTACAAAATGTTTTGTGAATAATGCAAAAATTTTATTTTTATGACATAATTAGGCCTCCATAAACTGAACTTAAATTTTCGGTATCTGACCTGAAATTGATGGTGTTATTGGTTTTTTTAATATGAATCATTTCTTTAATATTCCTTTTTTTGTTATTCGATTCAAACTCTAATAGTTGAACATTATTGAAATTGAAATTATGTAGTTCGTCAAGAGCATGTTTGGATAGGGCTGTGGGGTTATGGTTGGTATTACGCAGGCTATTCTTATGTTCTTTTATTCGGTTTTTTAAATATTGTTTTGTTTGTCCTATATATGTTTTTGGACAATCAGAACAGTCAATTTTGTATATTAGATTTGTCTGAAATTCTTTAGGTGTTTTTGGTTTTAAATGTGTAAATAATTTATTAGTACTATTGTTTGGTTTTTCGGCAATATTTATGTTATATGGTTTAAGGACTTTTTTAATTTTTTGATTTATATGGGGTGTGTGTGGTAATGAAATATAATTACTTTCGGTGTTCTGAGTTTCGCGATTTGTGGAGTTATTGTATATTTTATTTATCCGGTTTTTAATGATCGGTTCACAGAAGTGTTTGGGGTAATTATTTTTTTGTAAAACGTCTCTAATTTTTCTAAGATTTTGTGGTCTATTTATCGGATTAGTTAATATGACTGCCCTATCAACTAATGAATTGACTACGCTTTTTTTATATTTAATAGGTGTGTATGAATTAAAATTGAGATATCTGCCTGACCATACAGGTTTTGTGTACCAGTTTGTCTCGATGTTGCCCTCTATGTCATAGGAAATATTGATGTCTAAAAAATTTATAGATTTGTTTTTTTCCTTTTCATGAGTGAATTTGAGTCTGTTATGGAAGTTGTTAAATTTATCCAGGGTGTATTGAATTTTATTTTCCGGTATACAAAGGATACAGTCATCGACGAACCTTTTAAAGAATGAAGGTTTGTAATCGAGGGATTTTATTACATTTGACTCAACATATTCCATCACAAGATTAGCTATGGTAGCGGAAATAGGTGAGCCCATCGCAACGCCATATATCTGGGAGTAAAACTGGTTGTTGTATTTAAAGAAGGTTGAATTTAAACATAGTTTCGTTGCTTCAATAAACTCTTTTTCAGGAATGGTTGTAACGTTTTTTATTTTATTCCATTTTTCTTTAATGCTACTAATTGCTAGTTCAATTGGGATATTAGTATATAAAGAGACAACATCGAAAGAAACAAGTACATGGTTTTTTGGAATTTTTATATTTTTTATAGTATTATGGAAATCCCATGAGTCTTTTATATGGTAATCAGTGTTGCCAAGAACTTTGGTTATTGTGTTAGATAAGAATTTGGATAAGTTATAAGTTGCAGATCCAATTGTACTTACGATGGGTCGTAAAGGGATATTATTTTTATGCAATTTTGGTAACCCGTATATATATGGAGGGTGGCCGTTATGACAGATTAGTTTAGTTTTTAAATTTTTATCAATATAGTTGTTTTTGAGCCAGTTGTTTAAAGTACTATTTAGTTTTAATTGTATTTTATTAGTTAGGTCGTATGATTCTTTTTTATAAGTGGAGGCGTCATTTAAAAGTTCTAGCATTTTTCTTTCATAATCCTCCTTTGTCATTAAGACAGTTTTTTTGGTTTTATCAGCATTAAGTACAATAATTGATTGGTGTTGCGAAAGGAAATATTTGGCTTCTTTTAAAAAATAATTTAGTTTGCATTTAATTTTTTTGTGAGAATTAAGTATTTTATTTTTGCAATTTGTTAATATATTAGTGATTCTGGTTCTAATTATTTCTTTGTCATTTGGATTTAGACTTTCTATGCCAGCTTCGACATTTGTTATTATATGCTCAACGATATTGGGTTCACTTTTTTCATTTATGGAGAATCGTGGGCCAAGAGAGAGTATATATTTTATGTGGTCAGGTATATCAATGTTTGTTAAATTTGTTATCCAATTTTCATTGATCGGGTTATTTTTTTCAATCGGATGCTGTTCTTTCATCAATTGTTTGATTTTGTTTTGATGTTTATTTTTTGTAATATTAAAGATTGATTCATATTTTTTATATTGTTTTGCATAGAATTGTGTTAGAAAAGTATTTTCATATTTTTTATTGAGTTCGTTTTTTATTTTATTGCGTGAATCACTGTGAAATTTAAGTTTTGAGAAGCAGTCGCTAATACACAGGTTTAATATTTATAAATAAAATATGCTGAGATATTTTGCATATTTATAATTTGTTTCTGTTTTGTGAAAATTAAAATTTTTATTTTTAAGTTGGAGGAATTTTGGCACTAATTGCAAATTTTTGCACCTTACAAGAAAATTTCTACGATTTGTTTCTTTTGCTATGCTATGGTTTATTTTTTCATAGTTTTTCAACAGGTTTGAGTTGTTCTGGTTTCTTTCATTTGTAGTTGAGGCGTTTTCACCCATGCCTGATATAGTAATATTATTGTTTTTTCCTGACCGTTTAAATTATAATATATGGTTTTATTTTTCCATGGGGTTGCGGTCAAAATGTTTACATTAAAACAATAGTCATCTTTGACGTTTCGGTTTATTTACTGACTAAACCATCATCAGAAAGTTAACTACAAATTTTTAAAAAGAACTTATTTTAACAGGTTTAATAATAATAACACAAAAAAACCTACCTTTTAACTATGATGAACAAACTTAGCACTAATACATTTTAACAAACATGTATTCTCTACGAGACACAGAGTTAAACTATTATTTACTAACTTGCCTTAACAACCAAATTAGCATCGTACCTTTTAGAAGGTATAATGGATGGAAAGTCCACTATAGGTACAAAATGTTTTGTGAATAATGCAAAAATTTTATTTTTATGACATAATTAGGCCTCCATAAACTGAACTTAAATTTTCGGTATCTGACCTGAAATTGATGGTGTTATTGGTTTTTTTAATATGAATCATTTCTTTAATATTCCTTTTTTTGTTATTCGATTCAAACTCTAATAGTTGAACATTATTGAAATTGAAATTATGTAGTTCGTCAAGAGCATGTTTGGATAGGGCTGTGGGGTTATGGTTGGTATTACGCAGGCTATTCTTATGTTCTTTTATTCGGTTTTTTAATTAAACCTGTTAAAATAAGTTCTTTTTAAAAATTTGTAGTTAACTTTCTGATGATGGTTTAGTCAGTAAATAAACCGAAACGTCAAAGATGACTATTGTTTTAATGTAAACATTTTGACCGCAACCCCATGGAAAAATAAAACCATATATTATATATATATATATATATATATATATATATATATATATATATATATATATATATATATATATATATATAATAAATGTAAATGCGAAGATTTACTTCTTCGCTAGTGCAGCGAAAAGGCCGTGAATGAAAAATAAAAATAATGACGACTTACCCATCTTACCCATCCTTTCCGAACATTTTGGATATAAGGACTCTCTTTGATTCTGGTCAAATCGTGGTCTGTTCTTCAGCCACCCTGGGTGTAAGCCTGCCCGCTGATGGGTAAGGGCCCAGAAATCGATAGCAGGAGGTCACCCAGACCAGAATCAAAGATAGTCGTCATTATTTTTATTTTTCATTCACGGCCTTTTCGCTGCACTAGCGAAGAAGTAAATCTTCGCATTTACATTTATTATATTACCTATAGGCCAAGAAATCTTCCATTTTTCTACTATATATATATATATATATATATATATATATATATATATATATATATATATATATATATATATATATATATATATATATATATATATATATATATACATATGTAGGTCTTTTTCCTTTCGACCTTCTTCAGAAATATTTATTGCTGAAAAATAGCTCGTCAATATTTTTTCCTTGTCATTACATAAACACAACATAAAAAATACTTACAAAAAACACAGACATACCTTGAAAGAAAATCACCGGCCAGTTTCTCCAAACATATAAAAATGGACATACCATTATTTTGCTTCCTGCATTAGTTTAATTAAAAACAAAGAATTTAAAAGTAAAACAAGCACATTCTTTTAAAAATACTGCAGTATGGACAACACATAATTGCATAATTGTAATATTGTTAGAATGGTAAAACGACATTTCTGTTTTTGCTACTCCCTTTTTTAACATTTTTTGTTGGTGTTGGGTTTTTTACCTTTTGTGAAAGTAGGGAGGAGGAAGAATATATTTATGAGTTAATTAGTGTTATTTAATTATGCTATGGTAAATTTTGCTTAGATTTTTTGTATTTGAATTTATGTTTTTTGAGTTTTTTTGAATTTCAATCATTACATAAAATTCTCTTTTTTTTTTGTGGGTTTCTGTCCGTAAGATTTTTACGTTTTCGAAATCGAAAGTGTGTTGCTTTTCTACACTATGGTTGGTTAGGGCTGTTTTATTTTTTTATCGTATTTGTGGCTGTTAAGATGATTCTTTAAATATTTGCTAGTTTGGCCAATATAAACACTGTCACAGTCTTTACAAGGTATTTGATAGACTACGTGACTTTTTTGTGTTTTGAAATTTTAGATTTAAGGGTGCTAAAGTTTCTTTTCTTTAGAAGGTTAAATCCTTTGTGGGCGACTTCAATATTATGTTTACTAAAAGATTTTTTTATTTTTTCTGATAAAGCTGGGATATATGGTAGGGAAAGAAAGTTTTTGTTTTTTGAGTTGTTGTTAGGTTAGTTTTTGTTGTAAAAAATGTGTATTCTTTTTTTAAAGATATTGTTTATTAGCTTTTCAGGGTATTTGTTTAATTTAAGCGCCTGTTTTGCTTTTTTTATGGCATTTTCTCGATATTCGGTGCTAGACAATTTAATTGCTCGGTCTGCAAGACCAATGATTACTGATTTTTTTGGGGAAAGTGGGTGCTGAGAGTTAAAGTTTACGTATCTGGATGACCATGGTTCTTCTGTGTACCACTCTGTGTTTATATGGTTATTTTTATGATGTAGGGTTATATCTAAAAAGTTGATTTTGTTTTGTTTTTCTAATTCTATTGTAAATTGAAGTTTATTGTGGTAACTATTGAATTGGTCTAGCATGTCTTGAGTTTTGTTTTTAGGTACTGCTGCAATGCAGTCATCGACATACCTAAAGAAAAAGGGGATTTGGTAGTTTAATTTATTGAGAATGTTTTCCTCGAGGAGGGGCCCATCGCACAACCTTCAATTTGTGTATAAAATTTGTTTTCATACAAAAAATATGTGGAATTTAATGTTAATTCAACTGCATGTAGAAATTCAGTTAATGGAATATCGGTGAATTTCCTAAAATATTATATAATTATCCGATGAAATGAATGAATCCCCGGATGAAATCCCTATTCCAGATATAGTTACTAACATTGAAGCATCACTAATAAACCTCAATACAGACACTAAAGATGACCTACGATCAAAATGCTGTAATATGATAACAAATCACAAAAATAATTTCAATGGAACAAACACTAATAAAAAACAACAAAAGATCTTTCTAAATAAACTTAAAAAACAAAATCATTTCTTCAACAGAATAAAAACCTAAAAGTTTTAAAACCTGATAAGTCAAACAAAACGGTAATAGGTAATGCTTGACTAAGATTATGATAAAAAAATTAACGACCTCTTACAAGATAATACCACCTATAAAGAATTAAAAAATGACCCCACCTATACATATCAAAAAAACAACAACAATCTCATCACTCGATGGGAAAACCAAATGTATATTTCACCAGATACCGCCAAACAACTCAAAATTCAAAACGAGCTACCACCTAGAATTTACGGGTTACCAAACCTTCATAAACAGGGAATCCCTCTTAGACCGATAGTATCGTGTATCCAGTCACCTTTTGAAAAACTTTCAAAATTCCTAAAAAACGTCTTAGAAAATATAATAAAACATAATAATAATAATTACTACCTACATAAAAGATTCCGTAGATTTTGAAGACAAAATAAAAAATGTAAATTTATCATATGACTATACCCTAATATCATTAGATGTCATATCCTTATACACAAACATACCCACTGCATTAACGAAAGAAATAATTATAAAAAAGTGGGACGAAATTAAGAAATTCACCGATAATCCATTAAATGAATTTCTACATGCAGTTGAATTAACATCGAATTCCACATATTTTTTGTATGAAAACAAATTTTACAAACAAATTGAAGGTTGTGCAATGGGGGCCTCAATATCCAGCGTAATAGCCCAACTTGTAATGGAGGACCTCGAGGAAAACATTCTCAATAAATTAAACTACCAAATCTCCTTTTTCTTTAGGTATGTCGATGACTGCATTACAGCAGTACCTAAAAACAAAACACAAGACATACTAGACCAATTCAATAGTTACCACAACAAACTTCAATTTACAATAGAATTAGAAAAAGAAAACAAAATCAACTTTTTAGATATAACCCTACATCATAAAAATAACCATATAAAAACAGAATGGTACACAAATGAAACATGGTCATCCAGATATGTAAACTTTAACTGTCAGCACCCACTTTCCCCAAAAAAATCAGTAATCATTGGTTTTGCAGACCGAGCAATTAAACTGTCTAGCACCGAATATCGAGAAAATGCCATAAAAAAGCACAACAGGCACTTGAATTAAACAATTATCCTGAAAAGCTAATAAACAATATCTTTAAAAAAAGAATACACCTTTTTTACAACAAAAACCAACATAACAACTCAAAAAACAAAAACTTTCTTTCCCTACCATATATCCCAGGTTTATCAGAAAAAAATAAAAAAACTTTTAGTAAACATAATATTGAAGTCGCCCACAAAGGATTTAACCTTCTAAAGAAAAGAATCTTTCTCCACAACCATTAAAGAATGTAGAAATTCCGAAATCATTTTTAATAATAGAACATATACATTCTTACTCTTGAGTTAGAATATTTATTCTGAAACACTTACTTCTTATGTGTTTCGCATGCATTTTCATTCCATAACAAGGTACGGTATGAATATTCTGTAATCGAACCAAACGACGTAGATTGCCGTGGATTTCAAAATTGTCAGTGACAGATGCAAATTGTGGCGGCGTCATAATTTTTGTCAGAAAAGCTTCAATTTAAATGAAATAATGAGTGAAAAATCGAATGAATCAGATATAGAATTTGACAGTACTCATACTTTCTGGTCGTGGAGAAAATATAGTCTGTTACTCGGTTAGAATGAAAAAACTCGATACTCGTGGTTCCTCACGCTCGCTAGCGCTCGCGTTCGGAATTTTCCACTCGAATCGAGTTTTTTCATTCTAACCTTGTTACAGAATATACTATTAGCACCCTTAAACCTAAAATTCCAAAACACAAAAAAAGTCACGTAGTCTATCAAATACCTTGTAAAGACTGTGACAGTATTTATATACGTCAAACTATCAATATTTAAAGAATCGTCGTAACAGCCACAAATACGATAAAAAAAAAATAAAGCAGCCCTAACCAACCATAGTGTAGAAAGCAATACACGTAAAAATCTTACGGACAGAAACCCGCACAAAAAAAGGAGAATTTTATGAAATGATTGCAATTCAAAAAAACTCAAAAAACATAAATTCAAAAACGGATACAAAAAATCTAAGCAAAATTTACCATAACATAATTAAATAACTAACACTAATTAACTCATAAACATATTCTTCCTTCTCCCTACTTTCACAAAAGGTAGAAAATCCAACATCAAGGAAAAATGCTGAAAAAGGGAGTAGCAAAAACAGAAATTTCGTTTTACCATTCTACCAATAATATCATTCCGCCAGTTTTAACTTATGTGTTGTCCATATTGCAGTATTTTTAAAAGAATGTGTTTGTTTTACTTTTAAATTCTTTGTTTTTAATTAAACTAATGCAGGAAGCAAAAAAATGGTATGTCCATTTTTATAATATGTTTGGAGAAACTTGCCGGTGATTTTCTTCCAAGGTATGTCTGTGTTTTTTGTACGTATTTATGTAATGACAAGGAAAAATATTGACGAGCTATTTTTATAGCACTAAATATTTTTATTTTAGCAATAAATATTTCTGAAGAAGGTCGAAAGGAAAAAAAGACCGAAACGTTAAAATTAACTACAAATAAAAAGTATGTAAAGACCAACATACAATTTTTAATTGTATCCAGGACTAATAAAACCCAAGAATAAATAAAAAAATAAATAAAATACATTAGAAAAGTCCAAGAAAAAGAAACAAACCTCAACATATATATATATATATATATATATATATATATATATATATATATATATATATATATATATATATATATATATATATATATATATATATATATATATACATATATATGTATATATATATATATATATATATATATATATATATATATATATATATATATATATATATATATATATATATATGTTACGGTTAATTTGGATACTTGGCTAGTTTACAAACTAACCAGCTAGTTTGCAAACTAACTAAAGACACTGTTATTTTGAAGGAATCAGCCATTTCCCACAAAATAGCAGATGGTTTATAAACTAGCTGGTTAGTATGTAAACTATCGATTTGCTTCAGTTAAGATGAGGATTTTATTGAGGTTACCTTAACCTAAAAGTCATGTTTTGTTTGTTGTCCAGAAAATCTAGCCAATGGTGGATCGGAGGGCACCCTAAGGTCGGAACAGGGTTAGCACCTGGTTAGGGTCCCTGACCAGTCTCTTTCCTCGCAGGCGAAGAGGGATCGGTGCGAAAAAATCCACTGTTGTTCCTTATGTACAGATTTTTCATTACTGCATGCGCAGAGGAAGGAACAATAGTGGATTTTTTCGCACCGATCCCTCTTCGCCTGCGAGGAAAGAGACTGGTCAGGGCCCCTAACCAGGTGCTAACCCTGTTCCGTCCTTAGGGTGCCCTCCGATCCACCGTTCGCTAGATTTTCTGGACAACAAACAAAACATAATTTTTAGGTTAAGGTAACCTCAATAAAATCCTCATCTTAACTGAAGCAAATCGATAGTTTGCATACTAACCAGCTAGTTTATAAACCATCTGCTATTTTGTGGGAAATGGCTGATTCCTTCAAAATAACAGTGTCTTTAGTTAGTTTGCAAACTAGCTGGTTAGTTTGTAAACTAGCGAAATATCCAAATTAACCGTAACATATATATATATATATATATATATACAGTCAACTTCGGATATAACGACCTCCGCATATAACGAACCACCGGTTATTACGAACAAAAATTATGGTCCGGCCAAAACGCCATAAGAATGTATGTATTTTTTGTTCGTTTATAACGAACCCGGCTATAACGAACTATCGGCTATAGCGAACCCTATTTTGATTAGTTTTTGCTTGTGGAAGTTCGGTTATAATGAACTGTCGAAATTTCACGTACGTATCACTTCCATATTCGTAAAGTAACGGCCGAGAATAGCAACCATAGAGAAGCGACAAAGACAATTCAAGATTTCACAGGGCATGTGCGACGATAATGTGGACTTCTGTCTATACCGCATCATTAGTGTGACGAAATATCTTTCTCCATTCAATATTGTGGATACGTGTCTGCCCAAGGTCAGCAAAACTGGTTACCCTAAATATCAAAGGCACTGACACGTTTTGTCGCTTCTCTATGGTTGGTATTCTCGGATAACGGGTCGAGTAGCGACCTGTCAGGCGCCATTTCAATTTGTAGTTTAATTTCGGCAATAGGCGAGGGAATATTGTTCTAGCATGGAGCAGAGCGCGCCAAAATTCAGCAAGCGAAAGTTTATAAACACTTGCAGAAAAAGTTGACATAATTACAAAACTGCAAAATGGGGTTATAAATGCCTAAATCTGTAGCGACTATCAGTTACAAAAGTCAAAGACTATTAATATTCGTAAATTTTAATAATAATAATTTTGACAACAAGAGTGTTGATTGAGTCTGGTGATTAGTTACAAATTAAAATTGAAAAACATGTACTAGAAAAAAGAAAAAATTTCAAATTACTGATTTTGTGTAAATTATACAAATATGTATGTTTAATAAGTACATAATTTAAAAATACTATTATGTATTGATTATAATAAACGACTCATAAAAAGTACCTATACATATGTATGTACATAGTACATATTTGTTTTATTCTCTGCACTTCGGATATAACGAACGCCCTGCTATAACGAACTGTTTAAAGATCCCCTTGGTGGTTCGTTATATCCGAAGTTGACTGTATATATATATATATATATATATATATATATATATATATATATATATATATATATATATATATATTTAAGAAAACATTTTAAGTGAACTCAAAATGTACTTTATCATAAAATGAAAAATCTCTACTTAGGAACCCGTATCTAGAAAGGGTAACGTGCCATTTATTTTAAAAATAGGCGCTTTTGAAAACAAAAAAGCAAACGAGAAGGCTACAACAGAAAACGGTTATAATATTTAAGAATGTAAGAAACATTTTGAACAAACTAAAATTTACTCTTGACTCTACCAACAAATAAATAAATAAGAAATAGGGAAGTTGTTTGCCGCGCGTTGAGGCCAGATTGTCGCTCTTCTTTTTATAGTACGACACAAAGGCCGTGTGCCGCGTTTATAACACCGCTCGATCGATGAGCTTTGCGGGTTAACATAGGCCGCAAAACAAATAATTTCAACTTAAATTTTAAAGCGGTGTTGCAGGTTCCAACGTCGTTATAAACATTTTCGTTTGGAAATATAGGTAACTTTTCTAGGGGGGGGCTCAGACCAGCTCTAGGGGGGGCTCAGCCCTCCCTGGCGCCCCCCTGGCTACGGGCCTGGTAGACTATGACAGCTGTTTCGTTAATTCTGTGTTCTGCTTTCTGCATTAAAGCCAGCACCCGCTAGGTGGCGTTATGGTATGTTATTTCCTGCTTGTGTTTTGCAAAACGGATTTAAGATACAGTAGCGTCGATTGCCACGGTGCGACTGGGTTATGGCTGTCTGAATGAGTCCCAACAAGGACGAAACAGCTGTCATAGTGTACCAGGCCCGGGGTTGTCTATATTCTTGAACTCCCCCACTGAAAAAATAGCTATGCATTTTTTTGCTACAAACTTGTAGCAGAGAGTTTGTAGTATTGGTAACAACAATTTTTATGCATTTTAATATACATTGTAGCAATATTTCCCAGCCCTTTGTAGTAAAAAAATTGTAAAAGTTGTTACTACAAAAAAAGTAATACACTGAAGTTGCAATGTGTGCTTATTGATGTATTACTGTTTAACATAACGAAGTGGAAAATTTACTACAATTTGTGTTACAACCAGTTTTCCGCCAAATTGTTGTACAATTTGTAGTAAAATTTACTACAAATTGTGTAGTAAACGTTCTGTCGCCAAGTTTTCCTACAAATTGTAGAAAATTTTACCATCACCTTGTAGTGAGCCCGCAAACCTATTTCGGCAGCATTGCCAAATGTGAATAATTATACCTACTCAATTTCACAATCAGAAAAAATAACATTTTTTGAAATTATTGAACAAGTGCAACATACCTATAGATAATGTTCACTTTTATTAAACTCATAACGTAGACACCGTATGCCTTGGGTCGAGTTGTTTTTTGTATTATAGTCGAGAATGATAGTATAACCGTTGTACGTAGATACCATAACCACCGATTATTAAAAAAATATTTAAATTACTATAAACATTTAAAAAAAGCGCTATAAAATATTTGGCATTTTTTACTACAATTATTGTAGAAAAAAATGCTACAAAATTTGTAGCATTTTTACTACAAAATTTGTAGCATTTTTACTACAAAAGTTGTAGTATGTTTTACTACAATTATTGCAGAAAAAAATACTACAATTTGGTAGTATTTATTACTACAAAATTTGTAGTATTTTTACTACAATTGTTACAGAAATATGCTACAAATTTTGTAGTATTTTTTACTACAAAATTTGTATCATTTATACTAAAAAATTTGTATCATTTATACTACAAAATTTGTAGCAGTTTTTACTACAAAATTTGTAGCCTTTTTTACTATAAAATTTGTAGCATTTTTACTACAAAATTTGTACCATTTTTTACTACAATTATTGTATAACAAACTTCTATAAAGTTTGTATAACAAATTCCTACAATTTTTGCAATTTGCACAACAATTCTTTAACTACAATATGATGTGAAATTTTGCTACAAATTGGTCCAAGAATATGGATTGGTCCAAGAATATGGACAACCCCGGGCCGGGTAGACTATGACAGCTGTTTCGTTAATTCTGTGTTCTGCTTTCTGCATTAAAGCCAGCACCCGCTAGGTGGCGCTATGGTATGTTATTTCCTGCTTGTGTTTTGCAAAACGGATTTAAGATACAGTAGCGTCGATTGCCACGGTGCGACTGGGTTATGGCTGTCTGAATGAGTCCCAACAAGGACGAAACAGCTGTCATAGTCTACCCGGCCCGGGGTTGTCCATATTCTTGAACTCCCCACTTTGATGCAAAAGAGGAACACACCTCCACAGTCAGAAAAGACTGATATTATTTTGTCGTTTAAATGATGAACCTATCCCCAAGAAACAGTCCCAAAAAAAAAAAAAAAAATATATATATATATATATATATATATATATATATATATATATATATATATATATATATATATATATATATATATATATATACGGTCTATAAATGTATGTATCTTTTACCATAATAATTCTGGGTTTTTATATTTACTTTAGTGCTGAATCAGTAACTTGAATCGTAATTAATAATAATGAGGTAATAACCTGTGAAACAAATGAAACTGATTTCATTGCATTTCTGGAAGTGTTGCAATTTGCACTGTTCAATAACTTGTGACTAAAGGTCAAGTATGACACGTGTGGGACCTTCATATAATAACTTCCCCTTTTATAAAAAGTTGATGCTTTGCAGCAGGGTTTAGGATTCCTGGTTGGATTGAAGTTCGATTTCTTCTTCCAGGGTGTCGCTGATGGAACGGGTACTGAGTCGTCTTTTTGGGATAAAATTTCGTAGTCTTTAGTGGACTGTCTCTCTTGGCTTGGACTCTGAAGGAAGTGGTGGGTCGTCGTTGTTGGTGATAGCCATACCGATTCTGGGGTGTCGTCTTCGTCTACATTTAGGTACAGAGGATGTAGAGGATCAGAACAGCAATCAGGGTAATGGTTGTATCATTTGAAATGCTACGTTTGTTTTTGAAATTAAATTTTCATCTCATTTTTTTTTTTGGCAAGATGGTGAAGGTTATTTTTAACGTTTGGGATCGACAAGTGTATGTCGAGGCCGAGTTTTGAACGGCGCACATTCGGACTGACGTCGAATGCTTTGATTGGTCAACCGTGACCGGTGACTTTCTATTCTGATTGGCCAAACGTGACATACGAAGTTCCAATTGCGATTGACAAGAGCTTGATGTCTTGGGAGACTTTTGGGGTCAATTTAAGAAGAGAGGAGTTGATTTTTGAGACAGTCTTAGCCGAACAGTCTTGGCAAGAGAGGTCCGTTTGCTATAAACCTCGTTTTTCGTAGATCATGGTATCTTTTAGTTCGTGATTGTGGGAAGAGTCGCAATATTGCCAATGATCGTTTTTGATTTGGTAACCCTCCAATGGTTAAGAGGTTTTTTTTTTGGAGAGGAATAGTTTCGACGCACCTTGCGCAGTATGTGGCTTTCCGCCACGCATTCTGAGGGATGTTTCATGCCAGAGATAATTCCCTGTTTGTGGTTTTCCGCCACGCATTCTGATGGATGTTTCCATTTATGACTTCGACTACGTCGTAGTATTTGATGGGCTACTCCAGGTGGTCCAGCCGCATCACCTAGTTTCAAGTTTGGGAACACGCTGATCCGCGTCTAGCCAAGCTACATACAGTCCAGCAAGGTGGCTTTTATGAGCTTGCCTCCCCTATCAGGATCGTCGTCCTGTGACTTAAGCACTCAGTTTTGTGTGCTACGATATTATTTACTCCTTCCTGTCTCTGGGTAAGACGAGTATGCCGTTTTCTTGATCACTGATGTATATATATTAAATTTAGTACTTAGCAAATTTTTATTATTATATTACATAATTTCCCTTAGCTTAAATTTAGCTCTATATACCGTTCTTTTGTTCCCTGATGTATATACCGTTCTTTTATTCCCTGATGAATATATTATCAGGCGCGGCCCGTCCATAGGTCATTTGGTCAATGACCCACCTAAAATTTTCAGTGATCTACCTAATAATTTATTTTTTAATTTTTTAAAACCAAAAAAGAATCTTTTGTTTCAAAGTTCCATGCAAAAACTCCCCAAGAAAGAATCAAGTCAAGCCATCGTCAAAGGATATCCAAGCTTGTTCCGGGCTGGGTCATATTGTAAATCGATCTTATAGGTTTATATGGACGATATAAATTCATTAAAAGCAAGAGAGAATCAGACATACGCGCTTTAGGAAGTTAAATAGAGACACAATTGGTCGACGGCCCACCAATAATATCTGGCCACTCCCACTATGGAAATACTCTCAAACCGCCCCCTAAAATATATTATTTCAAAACATTTGGTTCGGAAAAAGAAAAAGTAATTAGGTACCTAATTGGCGCATTGTATTTGCATCGTATTAATAATATTAATTAGTGGTTAAACATAAAAAACTATAAATACGATTTCTCTCATGCCAGTGCTAGGCATCAAATTTAACTGTATCGGGCCGATTTTCTCACATAACCAGCGTAGTCCAAGGGGTACAATCGCAGCGAGATAATCCGACGCTCGCGGGTTCGAATCTGTGTTGGGACAAGAACTTTTTTTAAGTGTATTGGCAACAAGTTCTTCCTCGATAAAATATTTTTTAAATTGTTGGAAATCTCATATTTACTACAGCTTACAGCCTGCACGTGCGTAGACAAATATCGTATTACTATGTCTAGTCGCCAGCATTGTATTTATTAAAGAAAACGGAGTTTCGGCAGCGTTCCTAATTTTATTTTACCAATAATCATACTTTTAGCTCAGAATTTTTTTCTGTTTATATTCTGGGCTTTTAGTACAAGACACCTATTGAGGAGAAGCTAAACTTTTCACAACGGAAACCGCTAAAATCTACTAATTTAGAGTATTAAAACACATAGAAAAAAGCCATAAACAGAAAAGTGATACTAAAAGTCATAAACATCAAGAGTACCTAGTAATGTTCAATATTCTGCAGTACCTATTTTATGATTTTTGCAGTGTTTAATTGTAGGTAAATAATTTCTTGGCACATTATTAAAAAACCTTTCTTAATTAAAAAAGTGTATTTTGCTTGTTGCGTTGATATCACTAGTTGCCCACAAAATTTTGACCCACCTGTAAAAAAACTCACGGGCCGCACCTGTATATTATATATAAAAAAGTATAAAAATTGAGTAAATATTACGTTACATAATTTTCCCCTATATGAAATCTATATGAATATTGGGTTAACAATGTATTTGTAAAACTGATTTGGTAAGCTATCTTTGTCGAATTATTTTTTACAGGGCGCACGGAAAAATCATGAATTGTTTTGTTACCTATCTTTTGCTTGATCGTTTTACCTGATGGTTTAACTTATTTGATTTTATTATGACCATTAATTATTTTTAAGCTAACGTTCGGTAGAAAGCTGTACATTAAACAGTTACTATTTTATTATAAGATTACTATGTTCCATATTTTAAATTAATTTAAGTGTGTATATAAGTATATTCACGTAAGTGTCATAGTTTCTATATCATTTTGACCGTCGCGTCGACAGTCCATTTTTAAAAATAAGGAATAAATGTATCTTATTTTGGGGAATAGTTTGTTTTATTGACTGCTAAAACACATGCAAAGAACTTAGTAATATTTTATCAAAATCTCCGCTTAGGTTCTAAGTTTACTAAGCTGCAAGGGTATTTCTTTAATAAAAACTCAGTGGCGCCCTATTGCCTTGGAAAACCTAAGTAAAAAAAAAGGAAAACGGAAAATTAAAGACCTACGGTCCATTTTGGGGAATAGTTTGTTTTATTGACTGCTAAAACACATGCAAAGAATTTAGCAATATTTTATCAAAATCCTATCTCAGCTTAGGTTCTGAGTTTACTAAGCTGCAAGGGTATTTCTTTAATAAAAACTCATTTGCCTTGGAAAACCTAAGTAAAAAAAAAAGTAAAACGGAAAATTAAAGACCTACGGTCCATAAATGCTCCTGGCGAAAAGCTGCCGCGCACTTGTAGGGCTTCTGGACAGTTAAATTTAATAATTTAACCCCAGGACGCTGTATGGTAAGGATTGTAAACCAATGTAGGTGTTTGGTTACAAAAGGTTGGTTAATGAGTTTATCCAACTCATCTCAATATTGGCTGAGTTTGTGTTGGGCAATATTCAGGTTTTCGTCATCAATCTTGTTTAGCTTCAGAGGTTTCAGGTCGGGAATATGAAGTTTCTCGGGAAGATGACCACAGCATTCGAAGGGTAGCTTCACTGGATGGCTTTTGTATGTCACAGTCTGGTATTTGTTGATGGGATATTTTGCGTGTACTCTGGTGCCTCCTATAAAGGCGTTACATTCCGGTTGTAGTTTCAACAGGGAATTATATTTACTCGTATTAGCTTGGTGACGATATTTCTGTTTCTACATTTGACTGTACCTGGCAAGGGATCGGAAACAGCAATTAGCCAGTAATTTTGACTAAGTTCCTGGACGTTGTATTCTTTGGCTAGGGTGTCCAAAAAGTCTTGGTATGAGCAAATACTCCTATTATTAGTATTATTACTTAGATAAACTTTATTAGGTCGGATTTCACGCAAATCGAATATGTTTGTATTAAGATGTGTTTATGTTTGTGTGTATGTATACAGGGTGTCCGAAAAGTCTTTTTATTGGCAAAAATAGTTTCTACGTGTAGGTGTTTGTATGTATATAGCGATACGGTTACCAAGGGCGGTCTATTCTGCATCATCAGTCCGAAGGAGTGGGATATCTTCCTTAATACATGGCCTAGCAACACGAAATTTTCAAGGCATGACAATGTTGATATTACCGACTTTATAGAGCCCCCTTGGGGGGCAATTCGGCGGTCTATCCAATCTAGATTTCTATCGTATTTATGGCTGTTAAGTCGATTCTTTAAATATTGACTAGTTTGACCTATATACCCACTTAGCAAGAAAATGTAAATTCCACGTAATATTTAGGCAACTTTTAAAAGCGTTAAAATTTACTTTCACATTTTTCTAATGTGAAAAAGCTGCTTAATGTTACACTGTTCTGGCGTAGTCAAAAACAATGTGGGTATTTTTAACATTGAAATTGTGATCTAATTTGGATTTTTACAATACGTTTACAACCCATATTATAAAATATATTCAATGTTAAATTGACGTTCATGTAGCTTGTTTACAGATATTTTCTTACTAATTTATAACAGTTTATAACATTCTTTATATTTTTCTAGCGCTCGCACTAGACTTAAATTTTTTATTTCAAATTTTGTATTTAGTCTTTGTTTTAGGTTATAAACAACTTTGTTTTACAAAAATTTTGTCTAAAATAATAAATAATGGTACTCCTCTCTTGAAGCATTTTCATGTTTTCCTAATTTATTAACACCCTGTACATTTAATCTAAAATTTTTATATGGTAAACTCATTTTTTGGACAAGCAGAACTGTTTATAAAGAATGACTTTTTCGTAAAATCGATAATAAAGTTTTTTCCTCTTTCCAATTCCATCCATGTATATGTTTTTAAAAACATTATAAGTAAGTCGAAAGTAAATAAATAAATTTTCTTGAAAGTTCTTCTCACTGCTGATTGCTGACTGATCCAGCATTTCCATTGGCTCTGACTAATTTGTGATTTCTGTGGGAAAAACCCTAAAATAAATCAGGTTGGGAGCAAGATAAGAGAAAATATAAAATACATTTCATGCACACAAATTCATTTAGGAAATTAATAGAAATAAAACAGTAATAACGATGCATGATAAAAACTTCTTAATATAAGGGGTCTTAAATTCATCTTCGTACCTAGGGACTAAAATTCTTAGCACAAAAATTTAAAGTATAATTTATTATTGTTTTATGAATCATTGTCATAAAATAGTGACTAATCATTAAAACCTATATGCACAGCACGTAAGGACTGATTTTTTAGCTTTTCATTTCTTGCTTGTAGCAAAGTACAGAGGCGGACCGTGACTTTTGGTTTGGGGGGGGGGGGGGGGTTGTAGGTCACTTTTGGTTTGGGGGGGGGGTGGTAGACAAAACCCTTGTTTTTATATAAATATGTATATGTATATAGTTTTGCCAGAGTTACCTGAATCTCATAAATCTAAATTATTAAGATTTAAGTGGTATAAAAAGCCAGACAAAGGCCTGCCGCTCATACCCGGCCGTGTCTCGTGAAGGAACACCTGCAGCGACGATTCGTTTTGTCTCTTTTCCACTAAGGGTAATATTATATTGGCGCATGCAGAGGAGGGAGTCATTTTATTATAATTAAGACGTTACGTAGACAGATGCTCGCTTGGAACATGCTTTATGTGATATCGGCACGGCTGCGTCAAAGGTGTCGGCTTCGTTACCTTTTTTTTGCGGTTTCACTTAACTTTAGTTAAAGTATACTACCGTGCTGTATAATGTTTATAATAACTACTATAAGAGATCAATGGGGGGGGGGGGGTTAACCCTAAACCCCCCCCCCCCGCCGGAACGCCTCTGGCAAAGTAAGTAACTATTCCCTAGAGGCACATCATGTCAAAAATTGATTTTTAGAACTTTTATGGATAGATTATAACCTTTTATTGAGAAGTAGTCTTACCTAGACATTGTGACCACAGAAAGATAAAGGGTTTGCTCAGGTTTGTTATTTGACTTAAAGTTTTGTTTTATTATAGGTCTTGAAGGTTTGTTTTCAATGTTTCACATTGGTGTGTTCCTTGTAATACCTAGTTTAATTAATCAGAAACAAATTAAACACGTACCTCATAACACACACAACATGAAACTCGCACTGGAAACTGGAACAACACAAACTGCAAAAGGTATTTTTGTTTGATTCTTCACCCTCCTTTCTCTTCACATATAAATCAAAATTCACATTTACGCGAACATGCTACTGCTTTTACCTAAAATCACATTGCTTACTTTTAACGGAGATGTTACGAGTTTTCCTACTTTCAACCAAACCTTTTTACTTTAATACATATAATAATCGAACTCTAACTAATAGGTATAGAAAAGTTTAATTGTTTGCTGTCTTCGTTGGAAGGTCCACCTTTAAATTTAATTTCTGCCATTCAAGTTACGAACGATAACTACCTTATTGCTTATAATATAATAATTGAGAGATATAACAATAAACGTTTGCAAGCTTTTACTCACTGGAAAGCTATCAAGGAATACCCTCGTTTAACCTTTGAAAATACAGCTGGATTACGAAATCTATTAGATACCTTTTCAAAAAATTTAGCTGCTTTACAAAATTTAAAATTGGATACAAGTCAATGGGACTTTATATTAGCTTACCTACATGATCCGTGATAGGTTGGACCCTTCAACAACAAAATCCTTTGAACAACAACACACTTCAAATGACGTCACCAAATATGACGCAATAAAAGTTTTCCTTCAAAAATATTGCATTGCTTTGGAATCTGTTCCACAAAATCTGAATCCTGCTTCTAATTCGTCTAATTTAAAATCTAGTTTTGTGAACTCCCCTCGTAGTTTGCACAATCGACCTGAATGTAACCGAAGTCAAAAAAACAAATCTGCCTTTTTCGTAAATAGTCCGACAAACAGTAATCCGTGCCTTTTTATGAAAGAACAATCATATAATTTATAGTTGTCCTGTTTTTTCTGCAAAATCTGTTCAACAACGTTTTGATCTTATAAAACAACAAAAGGCGTGCGTTGCGTCTTGCAACTACACACACGGTAAGCCGTTGTAATTCAGAAAAGCGCTGTCGTTTTTGTCATCAAAAGCATCATTATTATGCTTTGTTTTAGACAAAATATAATGGACGATTCTAGTAATCATTCGGATTCTGGGCCATCTAACTCAGATTTGCAAAATAATTTCACTACTGAAAATTCTAACTCAGCCGTATCTGTCATCCACGGTAGGAATGATTCTCAATGATCATAAAGGGTCTAGCCGGTTAACTATATACTATATGAAAAGTGCCCCAGCGTCTTTTCCATGCTCTTACCTCGTAAATTATTGTTCTTTGACAGAAACATTTTTACACCAAATTTCAAACCCCTCCTCTCAGTAATGAGGGAGATATGGGCGTGGCAACCCTTAACTTAAAAATTCATTATCTTTAAAACTATTTGAGATATCTCAATGAAAATTTGTCGTGGTTATAATGCGGAAGACCGTAAATTAAACAACGGATGATATTTAGCGAGTTTTATTTTTAACTGAACTACGAACTCAGTAAAAAGAACAACGTGCTTACAATCTTGACTGACATGACCAAGACGCCTTCTTCGGTACTACCAACTTATTAAAAACAAAATAATACTAACTAGGCAGTGTTGCCAATACCAAAACTAATGGCGATTTACCATTGTTGTCACCTTTAAGGTATTTTCACAACACCCACCCTCAATGGTAAATCTCCTGCTAAAAAACAGTAAACTTAACATATTATTCACATTCTTTTAAACCAATTATCACACAAAACTTAACTAACATGTTTGAACTCAATGGCTTAGTAAACATATCTGCCACTTGGTTATTAGTACTTACATAGTTTAGGGTAATAACATTTTCTGTGATTTTATCTCTGATAAAATGAAATTTAATGTCTACATGTTTTAATCTACTATGAAATTCTGGATTCTTACAAACCTTTATGGCGGACTGATTGTCCTCAAATAACACAACAGTGACATATTCTTTTTCAACTCTAAAATCATGAATTAAATAACGTAACCAACATGCTTCGCTTACAGCTAAACTTAGGGCTACGTATTCGGCCTCGGTGGAGGATAAAGCAACAGTTGGCTGTTTACGAGAGCACCAACTTACTGTACTTCCAAATACTTTAAAAATATAGCCTGAAGTAGACTTTCTATCAGTTCTATCTCCTGCCCAGTCCGAATCTGCATACCCTTCAACTAAACTTTTGTAATTATTTCTAGAAAAACACAAATTTAAATTTACAGTGCCATGTATGTATCTTAAGACTCTTTTAATTGCGAGCCATAAATCTAAACTAGCACATGATTGATATCTGCTCAAAATGCTTATAGAAACACATAGATCTGGCCTTGAGCCTAACATTGCATACATCAAAGATCCTATAGCTATTCTACATTTTTGTTCAATATTTTGATTTTCTGTTTTTTCCCTTTTTAACGTATCATGTTTAAAGTTTACATCCATAGGCGTCAGACATGGTTTACAGTTTTCCATATCAAATCTCTTAAGTACACTTTTTAAATAATTTGTTTGATTAATTTTTATTTTATTCTGTGACACATCCTGAATTATATGCATGCCCAAAAAATATTTTATCGAACCTATATCTCTCATCTTAAACGTTTTGCCCAAAATAAGTTTAATTTTCGAAACTTCATTCTCATCTGACCCAGCTAACAGTACATCATCTACATATATTAGTACATAAATGTTAAACTGTTTATTTGCCTTAATATAAATACAATATTCATATTCAGACCTTACAAAATTTAGCGATAACATAAACTCATGAAACTTATTATACCAATTTTTCGGTGAACTTTTCAGTCCATATAAGGATTTTCTTAACTTGCATACTTTGCCCGTTTTGTCATTAAAACCTTTAGGAAGTAAAATATATACATCATCTTTTATTTTCCCATTTAAGAACGCGCTACAAACATCGAGTTGAAGAACAATAAAACCAAAATTTCAGCTTAGAGCCAAGAATATCCTTATGGAGGCTAATTTGGCCACAGGACTATAAATATCAGAGAGTGATACACCACTCTGTTGAAAACCTCTCACTACTAAACGAGCTTTATAATTTGCAAGCTTACCACTCTCATCTATTTTTCTCTTGAACACCCATTTCCACTCTAATACCTCACTTTCACTGGCACTTTCGTCCACTAACCAAGTCTCATTTTCTTCTAATGCTTGTATCTCTGCTTCCATTGCACGCTTCCATCCTCTGGCTTCACAGCTTGCCATAGCATCCTCATAGGTTAAAGGTTCATCATTTTCACAAACAGTCACAAAACTAGTCTCTAAGTCCAACTCATAGTCCTCATATTTTTTTGGTCTTCTCACCTCTCTTCTCAGATTGTATCGATCTTCTTCATCTACATCTTCATCAGTAGAACTACCAACATCACTTTCATTTGGACTTTGATTACTATTTCCTCCCTCATTCTGAAAATCTATATTTCATCCACCTTGGTCATCTCACATGTGGTGTTCTTCTTGGTCATTTCACTAGACACGATTTCGGTGATATTTTCTGGTATAAAAATTACGTCACGGTGTATCTCTACCTTATTCTTCTCTGGGATAAAAATTCTGTACCCTTTGACATTTTGAGGGTACCCGAGGAACACACCTGTCTTATTTTTGGCATCCCATTTCAAACGTTTCTCCTTTGGAACATGAATAGACACTTTTGAACCAAAATTTTTAAAGTTTTGTATGCTAGTGCTTTTCTTGAACCATAATTCAAAAGGTGTTTTATCTTTCTGAGAACTTGTACCTGTACGATTTAGAATAAATGAGGCTGTATTTACTGCCTCGGCCCAAAAAACCTTATCCAGGTCTCGGCTACACATCATGGTACGTGCTGCCTCTACTAGAGTCCTGTTTTCTCTCTCACAACGTCCATTTTGTTCTGGTGTATAGACTACTGTACGCTGATGACTTATTCCTTTGGATTCCAAGATTTTAGTCACTTCTTGGTTTATAAATTCCAGACCATTATCTGTTCTCAGGGTTTTCAATTTGTAGCCCGTTTCTCTTTCTACCAAAGAGATGTATTTTTCAATATTTTGCTTTACTTCTGATTTGTGTTGCATAAAATACACATGCCTGTATGATGAAAAATCGTCTTTAAATAGTAAAAAATATCGTGCACCTCCCAAAGACCTTTCTTCCATTGGTCCGCATACATCTGCATGAACAAGTTCTAGTGGCATACTGGCCCTGGAATTACTGTTTTGAAAGGGGATTCTGTGCTGCTTTCCCGCTAAACACAACTCACACATAAAGTCCTTTCCAACATCTATAAACTCTATATTATTTCTTCTTAGAAGCTGCCTTACATGGTTTATATTCTGATGACCCAATTTGCAATGCCTGTTGGAGAAACCTCCAACTAGGTTTAAGTTTTTCTCAAATATTTGGATCACTCTGTATAAAAATAAAATAAGATTCTCCTTTGTAAAATTCTCTCTCTAAAAGAATAAGAAAGGTATTATTTTCAAGATAAAGTTCCTGTTGAAACTCGCATAACAAAGAATACCGCGTCGTTAAAATGCTAAAAATAGGCATTTTATTGCCTTTTGCCCGAGATCCTAGACGGCTTAAATTCTACGAAGCCCTTTGATCACTCTGTATAAAAATAAAATAAGATTCTCCTTTGTAAAATTCTCTCTCTAAAAGAATAAGAAAGGTATTATTTTCAAGATAAAGTTCCTGTTGAAACTCGCATAACAAAGAATACCGCGTCGTTAAAATGCTAAAAATAGGCATTTTATTGCCTTTTGCCCGAGATCCTAGACGGCTTAAATTCTACGAAGCCCTTTGATAACTCTGTAGAAAAATAAAATAAGATTCTCCTTTGTAAAATTCTCTCTCTAAAAGAATAAGAAAGGTATTATTTTCAAGATAAAGTTCCTGTTGAAACTCGCATAACAAAGAATACCGCGTCGTTAAAATGCTAAAAATAGGCATTGTATTGCCTTTTGCCCGAGATCCTAGACGGCTTAAATTCTAGGAAGCCCTTTGTTTCATCGGCCATGATTTTTTGATGACGTGAAAAAAGGCTGTGCTACAACGACCTCCTCGCGCTAGAAACGCAACCAGACTTCCTTCATTACTTGGTCTAGTGAGGCAGTACCGTTATGTGATTCTATTTATGCCAGTGACACGCATGATGGCCGCTTACCCTGCAACGTCAGTTGTTAAAACCTCCGATCCCGAACCCGGACGTAAGGAGGTAACACTCTCTCCCCAGTCGTAAAGGCAGTCAGTGGCTGCAGCTCTTTCTGTAAAATCTCGCGGCCCGCTTACGCTCTAGCCGGGTCGCTTCTCCGTTCTCTGAAAGCGAAAAACTCTCGCTACAAAAGCCGTAAATGCAGCAAGTTGCTTTACGGGCTTTCTCTGATTGAAATTTATCGTTGTTTGTACCCATTAGTTTAAATTTCGTCGTTTATATTCGTATTGAAATACGCTTACACTCTAGCGTAAAAAAAATATCTGTTCACGCTCTAACAGTATAATTTAAAGTAAACGCAAAGGGGCAACAGTGAACCACAAAGGTTATTGTTTTGAAGTCTCACCCGCTTATGGTCTAGCTGTACACCAGTGTTAATGGTTAAACAAGAATTGTGAAATTGTGATTTCCTCTGAAAGTCTTAAAGAAAAGACACCACCAGTTGGCTGAAATTAAGGTGGGATAAACCCAGTTATAATATGTGAAGAAAGATTATGCAAGCAACTTACTTATTTTCTCATGTAAAAAGAAACACTCTCTCCTGGTTTGAAGCTAGCAGATCAGCTGCTTGCTTTTATTTAATATAAAAAATGTTCCTTCGAACCCAATACAGACTAGTGATTAAAAGTTGAAATATCAACATAACTCTTTTGATTCAAATTGAAGTTGAATTAAATAAACACCCACTGACTTACAACCAGTGCAGTGCGCTTAAAATTGTCAACCGTTTTGAATTATTTCCGTAAACTAAAAATATTGCTACGACTTTTGACTGATTTCTTACAGTGCGTCCGCCTTTCATTATTGTCGGGCAAGGTACTTAGGTACTTGTATTTTCTTTTAGTAGGTAATATTTGTGCAACATGTTTAATGTAGTAGTTAGATACTAACCCACAGTAATCATTTTAATTTATTTATATATTTAATGGTAAATATTTTCTTTGTTTTTTAAAGTATAATAAAGATACTTTATATTGTTGTTTTGTTAGAAAACATACTTGTATTTTTGAACCACCCTCTTACAGTCTAATTCCTCGGTTGCTTATTCAAATAAGTAACCACCCCAAGTTTGTGTTTGTGAAGTCTTCATAGGTTTCCCAGACATAGAATGGTCCTTCGAGCCGGATCGGGAAATGGCGGCTAAGAATTGCCATTTTTTGTAAAGTTTTGATGTAAAAATTTCTCTCTGTTTACTGTATGGGTGTGTACAAATTATTTTACTAGCTGAATAAATTCTCTAATAATTTATAGATCTCTCCTCTGTTGTAAAAGCTGCTTGCATAAACACTTGTCTTTCTTTAAAGAAAGAATTCTCACAAATTTTTTGAATTTTGATATTTTTATTTAATTTAAAATGACTGAAAAGGAGGAACTCGTTCGCCAACGTGGTGGTTATAAAGGTACTATAACCAGAATCAGCAACTGGTTTGATTCTAACCAAAACACGGAAGAAAATCATTGTCAATTTGAAGTTAGATTTGAAACATTATCAAAAGTTTTCTCAGATTATGAAAGGGTACAGGGTGAAATCGAAAAGTTTGATCCGACGGACGATGATCGACAAACAATCGAGGATAAATATTTTACTTTATATGGAAATTTAAAACGCAAAATTATGTCTCTTTTGGAAGTACAGAATGCACGCCCAGTTAGCCCTACATCTAGTGTACGGTCTCTCTCTCCGCCTAACGTAAGGCTACCTGAATTAAATATAAAACATTTTAAGGGTGATACCACAGAATGGGTATCTTTTTATCAGTTATTCTCAGCTCTTGTAATAGACAATTCTTCTCTAAGCGATATTCAAAAGTTTATGTATTTAAAGTCGTTTTTAAAGGACGAGCCCTTAAAATTAATTGACACTCTCTCGGTAACAAACGAAAATTTCTCCACGGCTATAAATATTTTAAAAGAAAGGTACGAAAATAAAGTCTCTATAATAAATAATCTCTTAGTCGGTTTAGTAGATGCGCCTTCACTTGTAAAAGGTAATGTTCAAAATTTGCGTGATTTTGTAACAAATTGTAAAAGAAATTTAGAATCTCTAAAAAATTTAAATTTAAATTTTGAAGACCTCTGGAATATTTTGATCATTTATTTATTAGAGAAAAAATTGGATTTTGTAGCTCGAAAGGCATTTGAATCAGCGGGATTTAAACTCAATTCCGACGGTAGAAAATTTCTTAAAATTTTTGGATAGACGGTGTGTAGTGTTGGAAAACTTGTCTAGTTTAGAGGGCGCCGCGCCGAAGGCAACACAAAGGACACAATGTCATTTAAATAATAATAATAATAACTTTGGTAGCGATCATTGCACATTTTGTAACGAATCTCACAAAATTTATAGTTGTGATAAATTTAAAAATTTAAAATTCTTTGAAAGGCAAAATTTTGTTAAGTCAAAAAGATTGTGTTATAATTGTTTAGGTTCGCAACATAGTGTAGCACAGTGTTCATCAACAAGAACATGCTCTGTCTGTGCCCAAAGACATCACTCATTGTTACATGCTCCCAATAATAATAATTCTCCACAACAGACTTTCTCGCCAAACCAAGATAGGCAAAATAATCACTATAATTTCTCTCGCTCAAATGAAACCTCGCCGCCCCAAAGAGGCAATACGAGTACCTTCCATGCACAGAATAGCGCTCAAAATTCTGGAAACGCGTCAAACCCAAATTCTCGAACATTTCATAATAATCATGGACAGGGCCGCACTCAGCCCCAAAATTCATCTACAAATTCAGGTCAGCATACTTCTCAAAACAGCAGACAACAAAGAAATGCGCAAACGGATACACAGGTCACTCATTCTCTTTCTGCTGTGTCAGTCAATTCTCATGTTCTCTTAGCCACTGCTCAAGTTTTTATTTATAGTGCTCAAGGTCTCCGCGTCTCTGCTCGCGTTTTGCTTGACAGTGGATCACAAAACTCATTTATAACTCAAAATCTGGTGGACAAGCTACAAGCTCAAACTTATGATAGAAATCTCAACATTTCGGGAATCTCCCAGACAGGATCTACAACAAATAAAATGATTGATTTTACTCTTCACTCCTATGTCCATCCTCAGAAAAAATTCCGATTATCTTGCGCCATACTCCCCAATATTACATGTAAGCTTCCCCAAGTTGGCATAAATGCTGCCAGACTTAACATTCCCCGACATCTGCAGTTAGCAGACCCTAATTTTTCTCAACCTTTGGACATTGATATATTAATAGGCGCTGACTTGTACTATGACCTTTTGCTACAAGGTATCTTCCGCTTAGGAAAAAATCTCCCCGTTCTTCAAGAAACCCACTTAGGTTGGGTAATTGCTGGTTGCATACCCACTCGTATGACCCTTGCTCGCCGTAGCACACAGCTGTGTACTACGTCATCCCTCTCTAGCCCCGCACTTCACAATGTGCAAGAAAATGTCTCTCTCTTTTTGCAAACTGAGAACTCTTACTCAAGTTTGAATAACTTAGTTGAAAAATTTTGGACAGTCGAGGAACTGCCGCAAAAGACACCTCTTAGCCCTGAAGATGAACAGATTGAAAATCTCTTTGTAAGCACTACAAAAGTTTTGTCCGATGGTACATATCAAGTAGATATGCCATTAAAATCTCCCGCAGAAAATGAAAGGTTAGGTGACTCATTCTACATAGCGAAGAAACGATTTCTAAATCTCGAAAATAAACTTAAAAATATCCCCACGTTGAAAAAAGATTACACTAAATTTATCGACGACTACACAGATCTAAACCACGGTAAATATGTACCTCTCTCTCTACATAGTCAAAGTCAAAAAGTCAAAGTCAAAAATAGCTTTATTGATATAAGATTACAATCTCCTTATCAAAGCTGCTTAACCTAGTAAAATTTAAGATTAATAACAATATGAGTACATACTAGGTGAAAAAAAGAACAAACAATAAAAAGTAAAAACAAACAAAACATGGAACAGAAGGGACAAAATCCCACAAAAAAACCTACAGTAAATTATATAAAATGTTAAAAGTCACAGAATAAAATAAAATAAATATAAAAAACAAGTTAAAACTGTCATTGATTAAAATTGTCTGCAAAATACTCGGAAACTGAATAGTAGGCCTTCTTAACCAATAATTTCCTGACCTCTCTCCTAAAGTATTTTTTATTTCTCAATTTTCTAATATTTAGAGGCAAATGATTAAATGCTTTTTTACTGTCATATATAATGGATCTTTTTATTAAAGAGGAGGAGGGAATTGGTAATGCTGTGACATGAGAGGCTCTTGTATTATAAACACTAGGAGAGTCAATCTCATGTCCGTACTTATCATGTACAAGACACACTGTTTCAAGGATAAATACACATGCCAGTGTCAAGATTTTCTGAGAAACAAAATGAGGTTTACAAGACTCTCTATATCTCAACTTACATAGAAATCTTATGGCACGTTTTTGTAAAGAAAAACCGTATTAAACAACTGGTCTGAACAAGAACCCCAGAAACACACCCCATACCGCAAATGTGAGTCAATAAGCGCAAAATATACACTCCTTGCTATAGCAGTATCCAGTTCACTTGACACAATTCTTAATGCATAACAACCCCTACAGAGCTTTTTCCTTAATCCAGAAATGTGTGATTCAAATTTTAGTTTATTGTCAATGTATAAACCTAAAAATTTGTTAGCTTGTAAATCCTGAACAATTTCTGTATTTACAAATACATTATTTATACAACATTTAAAGGATACAATATTTGTTTTAGAAATATTTAAAGTTTAATAATTCGCATCACACCATTGCTTAATTTTTATAAGATCACTATTGACTCTCCAACTGACTAGCATCACTGTCTCGCCACAGAATAGTCGTATCCTCAGCAAACATTATAAACACACCCGTTATATTCAGGTTTGAGAGATCATTCACGTAGAGCAAAAATAATAATGGTCCCAATACAGACCCTTGAGGAACACCAGAGAAGATAGCCCTCCTCCCAGACTCCTCACCATTAAAACATACCGACTGTTGCCTATCAGACAAATACGAGGATATCCAGTCTAGAGATGCACCTCTAAAACCATAAAGTTCTAGCTTGCCCAGCAGTATCCTGTGATTCACGCAATCAAATGCTTTGGTCAAATCACAAAACACTGCTGCGGCAGCCTCACCATCATTCAGTCCAAAATAAAGCGCTTTCAGAAAGGAGAAAATGGCATCACTGGTATTCTTTGAAGTCTGAAAGCCAAATTGAGCTCCACTTAAAAGGCTAAACCTACTAATGAAGCTGACAATACGTAACTCTACAAGCTTTGCAATGACTTTTGCTAGAGTTGGAAGTAAAGATACAGGCCTATAATTTGAAGCGGATTCGCTGTCTCCTCCCTTAAATAGTGGAATCACCCTGGCCACCTTCAAGGAAGCAGGGAAGACGCCAGAGTAGAAAGAATAATTTATTGCTTCAACTAGCATATGCAAAGTCCGATCTGGCAGCCTTAGAAGAATCTCCAGCGATATATCATCCCAACCAGAAGCATTCCCATTTTTTATTTCCTTAAAAATACTTTTGATCTCGTAAATGTCAGTTGGATAAAAATAAAATGACTCAGGTACTGATACGTCCCTCATAAAGTCCAAAGCATCTACCTTAGGGTTAATGTTGGAGGATATCCGCGATGCAACTGAACAGTAGAATAAATTGAATTGTTCAGAAGTTAAAGTCGAATCAGTAATTTGAGTAGTTTTACCGTTCAGCTCACTAACGATCCTCCAACTTTCCTTCTGTTTATTTTTAGATTGGCCAATGCGACTGGAATAGTACCTATGTTTAGCGAATTTAATCAATTTTCTATAAATACTACGATATTTGGTAAAATACAACATAAAACAGTCACTATTAATAAAATATTTCCGAAGCATATGCAAGGATCGCATATTTTGGGCTGATATTTTAAGCCCTTTGGTGAACCATGGCTCTCTATTCTTATTCTTTATGTCTTTAAGAGGAAATGCCAGATTAAAATTAAAAGTTAACAGACTATGAAACTGAAGTCAGTACACTGCTCCAGTCACATTTTAAACATGCCTCTGAAAACCTCCCATAGTTTCTCTGTGTAAAAAGTCTGCCCATTCTATTCCCTTTTCCTACCCTTTCCCTTCGAACTTCAAAATTGCACAAGACAGCCTCATGGTCTGACAGACCTGCGTTTAACACAGAGCAATTTAAAAAATTGCTCACTGAGTCGAAGTTTGATTAGTAATTCGAGTAGGATTCTCCACATGCATAGTTAAGTTGAATGAATCTAGTAAGTTTGATATCAGATGTCTGTTCAACTTATTTAAGTCCGAAAAATTAATATTAAAATCACCTGTCAAAATCATCCATGCATGTACAGGACAGCCTGAGAGAAGTAATTCCAGTCTAGATATAAAGACAGATACGTCAGTATCGGGAGGTCTATATAAGCAAATAATAAAAGCATTATATTTAGATATATTAATAACCGAAAATTCGAACTCCTTTTCAACAATCATAAAATTAAATTTATTGAAACTGGCGACTGACCAGTTATTCAGTAAAGTGTCATGAACCATTATTAGAGTACCACCGTGAATAGAATCACATCTAGAGAATTTAGATAATAAAACATAATTAGGTATAGTTATTGGTTCGTCAATCCCTAACCAATGCTCAGTCAACAGCAATATGTCTGGAAATTCCAAACTGTCTAAAAAGAGGAGGAGTTCGTCTGTTTTATTTCTAATCGACTGAACATTGAGCAACAGGGTAGAGAAACCAGAGCCATTTTTATTCACACTAAAAAAGAATGCTGACTCTCCGTCACAGCATTAAGACCCGGGGTTGTAACTCCGTTATCATGATCAACAATTATATTATTTAATGATGAAACACCAACATCAGGGGTCGCAATACTGAGATCAAGGTTATGAATTATATTATCTTTATTAAAGTTACATTGACTGTCTGGTGAAGTATTAGCATCAGTGGTTGTAATACTGTGATCGAGGTCATGAATTATATTATTCTTACTTAAGTTACATTGACTCTCCAATGGAACATTGACACCAGTGTGATCAAGATCACGAGTTATATTAATTTTTTTTAAGTTACTTACAAATTTCTTAGAGAAAAACTTTGTAATAGAGTATTTTAAATACTTAGCTAGCTTATAAAGACCAACCCTATTAAGATAACAGCTATTCATTCTAAAATCACGGTAAACAAATTTATTATTCAGGTCAAGAACATCAATGTTGCAAGAAAAATACCTTAGGATATTGATAGTGTCAGTAATCTGATTATTAACCAAGTGGATATTATAATCAGAAATAAATCTAGGAGGATAAGGAAACCACAGCAAACAAACAAATTAATAAATATTTTTTACCTCATCACGCAGTCCTCCGCGAAAATAGTACAGTACAGTACAAAAATTCGAGTAGTATTTGATGCCAGCTGCAAAACAAGTTCTGGCAACTCTCTTAATGACATAAACCTTAAAGGTTTTCAGGTGCAGCCTGACCTCTATGACATTTTGTGTATATTTCGCTCCTTCAATTTTGTATTAACATCAGACATAGAAAAAATGTACCGCCAAATAAAAATTAATCCCGAACATCGTTTTTTGCTAAATATTCTCTGGAGAAGTAACCCTGATGAAGAACTTAAGTGTATCGAGCTCTCTACCGTTACTTATGGTTCAAACTGTGCCCCTTATTTAGCCACGCGCGTGTTAAATGATTTGGCAATGAAAAATCGTGAAAACTTTCCCTTGGCATCCGATGCTTTATTAACGCAAACTTATGTCGATGACATAATTTGTGGTTGTGACGATATTGAAGATTTAAATAAGTTATATCTCGAACTCAATACCCTATTAAACTCTGCCGGTTTTCAGTTACATAAGTGGTGTTCCAATTCTCAGAATTTTTTGGAAAAAATTTCCCAAGAAAAAATTATTGAATATGATTTAAATTTTGATGAATCCCCAAGCGCTGTTTTAGGTTTAAAGTGGAACCCAATTTCAGATAATGTTATTTTTTCTGCCCCTGATAATTTTAATGAAACCTCTATAACAAAACGTAAGATTTTGTCTCTTATTGCGAAAATGTATGACCCCCTCGGCTTAGTCTCGTGTGTAGTAGTGGTAGGAAAATTAATTATGCAAAAATTATGGCTCCTAAAAATAGATTGGGACACTGAAATCACTGACCCTCAGGTTCTCACACTTTGGAAAAATTTTATAAACAATATTAGTAATTTGTCTCAAATCAAATTTTCTAGAAATTTATTCTTTAATAAGAGTAAAATTCAATTACATGGATTCGCTGATGCCAGTATGTTCGCATATGCAGCATGCGCATACTTTCGCACTCTCTATTCTGATGGAACAATCTCAGTAAATTTAATCTCATCTAAATCTCGTGTCTCACCGCTTAAAACGATCTCTCTTCCCCGATTGGAGTTATGTGCCATGGTTTTGTTGTCAAAACTCATTCAACATTTAATCTCAATTTATGAACCAAGAATTTCCATAGATACCGTGCATTTATGGACTGACTCAGCCATAGCCTTATGCTGGATTCAATCCCACGCATCAAGGTGGTCAGTTTTTGTTTCAAACAGGGTGGCACAAATTCAAGAATTAACTTCCAGTTTCACGTGGAGACATATAGACACTAAAAGTAACCCTGCAGATTTGCCCTCGCGGGGCTGCATGCCACAAGATCTCGTTAATTGTTCACTTTGGTTCCATGGCCCCAATTTCCTATTCAGTAAAGAAAACTTTGATTCACCCAACGTGCAAACCAATACAAATATAGAGTCAAACGCTGACATTCAAAATTCAATTCTCATTGAAGAAAGAAAGGTATCTCTTGTCTCTCTCTCCAACTCCACGGACCAGAATAGCTTCTGGGATCGACTCTTTTCAAAATTTTCTAGTTTTTTGAAACTTCAACGCGTAATCGCATATTGTCTTCGATTTGCCACAAATTCTCGAAACCCAACTAAAAAATTTTCCCATAACTTATCGGTTACAGAACTAGAAGGCTCTCTAAACCTAATTATTAAGGTTTTGCAAGATAAATATTTTTCTAAAGAAATATTTGAACTCAAAAACGGTAGACCCTTATCAAATAAAAACCTACTGCCCTTTAAACCTTTCTTTTGTGAAGCGGATGGTTTCTTGCGCGTGGGAGGAAGGTTGGAATATGCAGACATCCCTTTTGATCAGAAGCATCCGATTTTATTACCAGCGCACAACTCTGTTGTTACTCTCATGCTTACCTTAGAACATAACCGTTTGGGACACGCAGGAGCTCAGACTGTTCTCTCCAATTTTAGACTTCGTTTTTTGGCCTTTAAATGGGTTGAAAGAAATAAAACGAGTAATCAGAAATTGCCTAACATGCTATCGGTTTAGTGCCCAACCAGCTCAACAAATTATGGCTGATCTGCCCCAAGATAGAGTCCAGGTGTGTAGACCCTTTCAAAAGGTAGGTGTCGACTTTGGTGGTCCGTTTCTCATTAAGTCGTCTCGACTACGCAAGGCCCCTGTAACAAAGTGTTACATTTCTATTTTTGTATGCATGACCACCAAGGCAGTTCACATAGAGCTCGTTTCAAGTTTATCCACAGATGCCTTTATTGCCTGTCTTAAACGTTTCATTGCCAGACGAGGCAATCCCTCAATCATCTATAGTGACAATGCCTCAAATTTCTCCGAAGCTAAGAATATGCTCTATGACCTTTACGAGTTTTTTCGGCTGAAGGCAAATTCCGACACCATTGAAAATTTTCTCTCAACAAACAAAACTGAATGGAAATTTATCCCTCCCAGATCTCCGCATTGGGGTGGAATTTGGGAATCCGCTATCAAAAGTGCAAAATATCACATGCGCAGACTTATAGGCAACGCTCAACTTACATTTGAAGAACTCAGTACGGTGCTAACTCAAATAGAAGCAATCTTAAATTCAAGACCCCTGTGTGTGTTGTCAAACGATCCCTCTGACTTACAAAGCTTAACTCCCGGCCATTTTCTGATAGGTACTAGCCTAGCAGCTTACCCTGAAAAAGATCTTTCTCAAACAGCTGAAAATAGATTATCCTTTTGGAATAGGTGTAGTCAAATCCAGCAAGTTTTCTGGAAACGCTGGTCAGTTGAATATCTGAATCGATTGCAGAATCGTCCGAAGTGGTTTCACCCCACGGAGGATGTAAAAGAAAATGACATTGTTCTGTTGAAAGATGACGACAGCCCTCCTCTCAAATGGCCTCTAGCAAGAATATTAGAAACAACTCCCGGACGTGACGGAAAAGTAAGAATGGTAACCGTTAAAACCCTGGATGGAATCTATAAAAGATCCATTGCTAAAATTTGCCCCGTACCAAAAAATGTTAATTAGCTTCGCTCTCCCTCCTTGTAAATTGTAAGAGTAAACGCATACTTAGCAACTTCTCTTGTCAAGGTCATTAAGATGACTTCTCTTTTTTCTTGGTTGTTTTGAAGTTAGGTAACTTCAAGGGGGGGAATATGTTGGGGAAACCTCCAACTAGGTTTAAGTTTTTCTCAAATATTTGGATCACTCTGTATAAAAATAAAATAAGATTCTCCTTTGTAAAATTCTCTCTCTAAAAGAATAAGAAAGGTATTATTTTCAAGATAAAGTTCCTGTTGAAACTCGCATAACAATGAATACCGCGTCGTTAAAATGCTAAAAATAGGCATTTTATTGCCTTTTGCTCGAGATCCTAGACGGCTTAAATTCTACGAAGCCCTTTGTCGGCCGCACCTTACACCGCGGTTTCATCGGCCATGATTTGTTGATGACGTGAAAAAAGGCTGTGCTACAACGACCTCCTCGCGCTAGAAACGCAACCAGACTTCCTTCATTAATTGGTCTAGTGAGGCAGTACCGTTATGTGATTGGCCTATTTATGCCAGTGACACGCATGATGGCCGCTTACGCTGCAACGTCAGTTGTTAAAACCTCCGACCCCGAACCCGGACGTAAGGAGGTAACACTCTCTCCCCAGTCGTAAAGGCAGTCAGTGGCTGCAGCTCTTTCTGTAAAATCTCGCGGCCCGCTTACGCTCTAGCCGGGTCGCTTCTCCGTTCTCTGAAAGCGAAAAACTCTCGCTACAAAAGCCGTAAATGCAGCAAGTTGCTTTACGGGCTTTCTCTGATTGAAATTTATCGTTGTTTGTACCCATTAGTTTAAATTTCGTCGTTTATATTCGTGTTGAAATACGCTTACACTCTAGCGTAAAAAAATTATCTGTTCACGCTCTAACAGTATAATTTAAAGTAAACCCATAGGGGCAACAGTGAACCACAAAGGTTATTGTTTTGAAGTCTCACCCGCTTATGCTCTAGCTGTACACCAGTGTTAATGGTTAAACAAGAATTGTGAAATTGTGATTTCCTCTGAAAGTCTTAAAGAAAAGACACCACCAGTTGGCTGAAATTAAGGTAGGATAAACCCAGTTATAATATGTGAAGAAAGATTATGCAAGCAACTTACTTATTTTCTCATGTAAAAAGAAACACTCTCTCCTGGTTTGAAGCTAGCAGATCAGCTGCTTGCTTTTATTTAATATAAAAAATGTTCCTTCGAACCCAATACAGACTAGTGATTAAAAGTTGAAATATCAACATAACTCTTTTGATTCAAATTGAAGTTGAATTAAATAAACACCCACTGACTTACAACCAGTGCAGTGCGCTTAAAATTGTCAACCGTTTTGAATTATTTCCGTAAACTAAAAATATTGCTACGACTTTTGACTGATTTATTACAGTGCGTCCGCCTTTCATTATTGTCGGGCAAGGTACTTAGGTACTTGTATTTTCTTTTAGTAGGTAATATTTGTGCAACATGTTTAATGTAGTAGTTAGATACTAACCCACAGTAATCATTTTAATTTATTTATATATTTAATGGTGAATATTTTCTTTGTTTTTTAAAATATAATAAAGATACTTTATATTGTTGTTTTGTTAGAAAACATACTTGTATTTTTGAACCACCCTCTTACAGTCTAATTCCTCGGTTGCTTATTCAAATAAGTAACCACCCCAAGTTTGTGTTTGTGAAGTCTTCATAGGTTTCCCAGACAATGCCAATCCTTTAAACTTTCAATAATATTTGCCTTCATGCAACTATCTAGGTTATGTTGTTTGTCTTCTTTTCTGTCACAATTATTCGGATTCCCTGGGCAAGGAGTGCGTTCGTGAGTATCACTTCCAGTGCATATCCTCAAAGAGTAAGTTTCACTGTTTTCTACTGCAAAGTGCATTTTGTAAAGTTTGTTTTCGCGTGTAGCGATAGCTCGAACATTTCTATCCTTGTCAATAAACTCACACTTGTCACTATCGGACACCATAAAATATCCCTTGTCTAAAGCGCAACCGGCTGAGAATAGGTTAAACTTTAGATCTGGTACATACAATACATCTGACAATACTGACTTAATCATTTTATGCCCATTGAATGGCCATAAGGTTATTTTTCCTTTACCTTTAACATCTAGCGTCTCGCCATTTCCAACTTTTACCTTTTTCTGTGTCTTCAATTTTTCTATGTTATCGAACAAGTTAATATTCCAGCACATGTGTTTACTGGCTCCGGAATCGAGACACCACTCATCCATGTTTGGATTCTCTAACGATACCATAAAAGCATTTGTGTCACTGTCTCTTTCTTTATGCCCATTATCGGTCTTGTTCTTATTTCCCTCTTTATTCTTTTTAAACCAACACATCTGTGTCGTATGTCCCAACTTCTTGCAGTAAGTACACTGTTTTTGTTGTTTTAATTTATCTCCGCTTCCTTGCTTGTCTTTCAAAAAACAATTTCGGGCAAAATGTCCTGGTTTGGCACAAATATGACATTTGAACTTACTTTTACCTTTGCTAAATTTTACAGCTAGTGCGGTGGTATTTTCTACAGATCTACTTCTCTCTTCTTCTATCAACAACCTTGATGTCAGCTCCTCTAACGTGTGGCTATCTGATGGTACTGACTCCCAGGCAGACCTAAAATGCTTGTATTCTTCTGGAAGAGACATTAAAATTTTGGTCATCACCATTCTACTTGACACTTCTTCACCAGCTGATTTCAGCTTGTTTCTTATTTCTTCCAACTGAGAAATGAACGTGGACACTGTACTATTTCCAAACTCTAACAAAAAAAAACTCTGTTGAAGCAGATGGATACTAACAACAGATTCTTTCTCGTACACACTTTTCAACTTTGTCCACATGTCCTTGGAACTCTCACAGGTTAAGATATGAGTAAGTGGAGCTTGTTCCATTCTTGTCACAATCAGCTCTTTCAACCACTGGTTCAATTCATTCCCTGCAGTCGTGGGTTTTATTTTATTTCCATTTACTACCTCATAGAGACCTCTTCCCCTGAGTATTATTGTGGTTTGAAATCTCCAAACAGCCCAATTTTCTCCAGTCAATTTAACACTCGCCTGTTGTTCCATTTTTTCTTTTTATCGCGCCAAAAACACTAACGACTTTGACACTTCTTGTCCTCGCGGAAACTCAATCTCGTTTTTAACTACGTTTTAGACGGCCTGGGCCCATAACCTGTCGTGGTTATAATGTAGAAGACCGTAAATTAAACAACGGATGATATTTAGCGAGTTTTATTTTTAACTGAACTACGAACTCAGTAAAAAGAACAACGTGCTTACAATCTTGACTGACATGACCAAGACGCCTTCTTCGGTACTACCGACTTATTAAAAACAAAATAATACTAACTAGGCAGTGTTGCCAATACCAACACTAATGGCGATTTACCATTGTTGTCACCTTTAAGGTATTTTCACAACAAAATTTATGGTGCATAGTAATTTGTAAGGGTTATACAGGGTGTCCGGGAAAATGTGGGAAATCTCCCGGATATGAAAAAAACACGTGAAAAGAGTACTACAAGTTCATATAAACTTTTTTCGTATCGGCCTCCTCTTCGGAGATATGGGCTCCCAAAGAGCTCCAATGAAATCAAGTTTTTTACACATAATTATTGAACCACCAGGTATATTCCAATTTTTTTTAATATGATGTATACCAGGTTAGACCCTTCAAATTACTATCCAAGAAAGTATTGTGAAGTACTCACAACTTCAGGGACGGACTAGCTCTGACACTCATGACCCCATTTTTTTTACGCCCTGTATGATAAGAACTTTGAACCACGTTTTTTACATACCTTTAACCATTGACTAAAAATTAAGTACTCTTCATTCATGTCGTTAATCCTAACCGTTTTCGAAAAAAACGTCATTTTATTTACACTGTTAGTCCCCTAACTTCTGTCGGGTTGAATATGAAAAAGAGGAACTTTTCCCTGTCGCCAACATAGTTTCAATAAAACGTTAAAATTTAACTGCTTAGTTAAAAACTTCGTAAGAGGGTTCAACATGGGCCCTGTGAAGTCTTATACACTCGCGGGCACGACGAACTGAGGACTGCTGTACCCGCCACAATAACCCAGCATTGTTCCTTATTTGATCACAATGAAACGTGATTCTCCGTAGAAGTTCCTCCCTACTATCGACGGGAGTAGAATACACCAAGGTTTTGAGGTGTCCCCACAGGTAAAAATCCAACGGCGTTAGGTCGGGAGATCGAGGAGGCCTGGCAATAGGTCCTCCCCTACCTATCCAACGGTTTGGACAGACGTTATTCAGGTGCTCCTGCACAGCAACGCTGAAATGAGGTGGTGTTCCTTCGTGCATGTAGTACACGTTTCGGCCGATTTCAAGTAGTAAGTGCTCTACTAAATCATGAAAAGCGTTCTGGAGGAATTCCAAATAAAGTTGTCCTTTCAGTCGTACCAGCAATACGAATGGTCCAATCAAAAAATTGCCAATGATTCCTGCCCAGACATTAATTGATTGGAACCGATGTTGACGATGCGAAACAATAGTTGCATGAAGATTTTCATCAGCCCATACATGTGAGTTGTGTAAATTCATGCTTCGTCCGTGAAGAGAATCTTCTGGCTTCCAAAGCATTGCAAGATGCAAGACCATACATCAGATACATATCTGCATACTCAATAAACGTGTTATTTCGAATTATTTCACAATTAATTTCACCACGAAATCAGCGATGTGAAAGTTGACAAGTTCTAAAATGCAGGATATTTATTTCTTTCGTACCTAGTAACGTTTGCAACAACAATACTTTGTTTTTGGGGCCGATAAAATAAAACGCACATTTTTTGCGAACCTAGGTCGAATTGCAATTCACAGAATTAGACGTATCTGTTATCGAAATACGCCAAATTCATGATGTAAATAATATGACGTTTTTTCGAAAACGGTTAGGATTAACGACATGAATGAAGAGTACCTAATTTTTAGTCAATAGTTAAAGGTATGTAAAAAACGTGGTCCAAAGTTCTTATCATACAGGGCGTAAAAAAATGGGGTCATGAGTGTCAGAGCTAGTCCGTCCCTGCAGCTGTGAGTACTTCACAATACTTTCTTGGATAGTAATTTGAAGGGTCTAACCTGGTATACATCGTATTAAAAAAAAATTGGAATATACCTGGTGGTTCAATAATTATGTGTAAAAAACTTGATTTCATTGGAGCTCTTTGGGAGCCCATATCTCCGAAGAGGAGGCCTATACGAAAAAAGTTTATATGAACTTGTAGTACTCTTTTCACGTGTTGTTTTCATATCCGGGAGATTTCCCACATTTTCCCGGACACCCTGTATAATATAATTTTTTGAGATTTTTATCTCATTAATAAATGGTAAAAATCAAGATGTTTAATTTTTAGGGGTGGTTTATCATACTTACCCCCGGAGTGACACCAACTAAAAAAATTTAGTATAATCGTCTATTCTCTAGTAATAACATAAAAAAATACACAAAGCTCGAATAGGTGGAACATTGTTAAAAAAAAATAAAAATCAATGTGACATATAAAAGGAAGCATATATTTTGACGAATTAACGTAATTATAAGTCGTACAACTGAACTAATCGGGAATAACTTATAATCAATGCTTTAAACAGCGTATAGTCAAATCTCAAACAAAGACACATTGAGAAAAAAACCTTTTTTCTACGATCGTGCAAAAAGTTAGTACTTTTTGCACTATTAACTGTGCCAAAAGCTTAATTTTTTGCACTAGTGCAAAAAGTAACTTATTTTTTGCACTAGTGCAAAAAACACTTTGATACCCTAATGAATACGAGTATATTAAAGATAAAAATTTTTTCTTGTATATTTGAGTATACGTATCAACGTGGCAACTATAGACACATAGGTACTATTTAATATTCCTCAAAACACCAGTGTTTAATATTAAAAAGATAAAAAAGCTTTACTCCAATTTTAAGTAATCCAAATTGTGCCACTAACAAAACCATATTATTCATGGTAACCTATGGATGGTGTTTGACAGTGACAATTTCCGTAATTAATTTCAAGTTGTCAGTTTAAAACTTAAATTTAATGCATAAATAAAATACGAGCTAGTGTGAATTTAAATCGTAAAAATGTCGAGTTCGGACAGTGATGGTGAGGAAGAAACTATTTGTACTCCTCCAGATATAATTGAGACAGCAAATGAAGCTGCAGCAGATTTATTACCAGAAAAATCTAAAAAAGTCTATGAAATTTGTTATAGACGGTTTACAGACTGGTGCGACACAAAGTTTGTTAAAAACGTTACTGAAAACGTGCTTCTAGCGTATTTAAAAGAAAAATCTGAGATACTAAAGCCATCGACCTTATGGTCAGAATATTCAATGTTAAAGGCTACACTTATCATCAATAAAAATGTGGATATTCGAAATTTTACCAAATTAATCCCATTTTTAAAGAAAAAGTCAGTAGGATTTCGTCCCAAAAAATCAAAAATTTTTACCAGAGAGGAATTTGACAAATTTTTGGTTGAAGCTCCGGATAATAAATATCTAATGATGAAGGTAACACATACAAAATAAATGTTAATTTTTAACTTTATACTTACTTATGTTTTCTTATAGATAGTTGCAGTATTTGGCATTGCAGGAGCATGCCGCAGGGACGAGTTGCAAAAACTAACATTAAATGATATTAATGACATGGGCTCTATAATAACAGTAAAAATTCCCGATTCCAAGACAAACAAACCCCGATCATTCGTAATAAGCGGTAAAATTAGATGTTTTAATTTTGTTGAAATGTATCGTAAATATGCATCCCTTCGTCCCCAGTCTACAAATCACACTAGATTTTTTATAAGATATTTCAACGGAAAATGTTCAGTTCAACCTGTTGGTGTAAATACTTTTGGCAAAATTCCAAGTGATATTGCAAAATACTTGAATATTGAAAATCCAATGCAATATACGGGACACTGTTTTCGCAGATCTTCTGCAACATTGCTTGTGGAATCGGGGGCAGACATGTTAACATTAAAACGACATGGAGGATGGAAATCTTCAACTGTAGCTGAGGGCTACATTGAGGAATCAATTTCTAAGAAAACTGAAATAGCGACTCAAATTTTGGAAGGTGAACCAAGTACCAATACCGGAAATTTCACAACAATTCGAAAAAGAGTTTTAAATGAAGAACCTGAGACCTCTACAAGCAAAAACGAAAACAAAATTCAAAAAATTACTGGAAATGAAGTTTGTCCATCAGTTACCATAGTAAATTGCTCTAACTGCGATATTAAAATTGAAATTAACTCGAAAAAAGTAAACAACTAGTTTTGTAAAAATCACGTTAGTTTAAACTGTTTATGTTTTTCTTAGAACTATTTTAATATTCCTTGCATTGTAAAATATTTCTTAAATTGTAAAATACTGTAATAAAAAATAAACCGATCGTAGAAAAAATATTGTGTGTAACATGTGCAAAAAGTATATTTGTTGCACTCAGCATGATTGCAGCTCTCGACTTCGTCTCGAGCTGCAAACTTCATGCATCGTGCAACAAATATATACTTTTTGCACTAGTTACACAAATAACTATTGTATATACGTAACGAGAATCATATCATAACAGTAACCTTGATTTTTATTTTTTTTTAACAATGTTCCACCTATTCGAGCTTTGTGTAATTTTTTTTTGTGTTATTACTAGAGAATAGACGATTATATTAAATTTTTTTAGTTGGTGTCACTCCGGGGGTAAGTATGATAAACCACCCCTAAAAATTAAACATCTTGTTTTTTACCATTTATTAATGAGATAAAAATCTAAAAAAATTATATTATATAAACCTTAAAAATAACTATGCACAGTTAAAATTTCATTGAGATATCTCAAATAATTTTAAAGATAATGAATTTTTAAGTTAAGGGTTGCCACCCCCATATCTCCGTCATTATTGAGAGGAGGGGTTTGAACTTTGGTGTAAAAATGTTTCTGTCAAAGAACTATAATTTACGAGGTAAGAACATCGACGTTGGGGCACTTTTCATATATTTAACCGGCTAGACCCTTTTATTATCTACCGTTTTACAAAAAATAAAAGATGTTTTTAATATTTGGCATACAGTTAAGGCCATTCTTGACAGTGGAGCTCAGTCTTCATTTATATTTTTATTATTTTTGCCAAAACTTAAAATTGCTAGGTCATTTCAAGGTTTAGGTTCAATGTGTACCACAGCAAAGTTAGGAATGCATTGTGTTATTTCTTCTGCTTATGATCAGAATATTTGTTTTGATTTAGGCGCAATTATTCTGGGCAAAATTTGTAATGAGATACCTGCTGTTTCTTTTTCTAAAGAAAATTTCCCCTTTACTTCTAATTTATTACTGGCTGACCCCAATTTTGCTGAAAAATCTAAAATTGATATTTTACTAGGAAATGATGTATTTCCATACATTTTAAAAGATGGTCGACTTTATAATGGTCTAGGTCAACATGTTTGTGTTAATACTATATTTGGCTGGACTTAAAACCATCTTTAGTCCTACAAACAAAGTAATTAAATCTTTCTTAACTATTTCAGTTTCAAGTTGTGAAACAATTAATGATACTTTACAAAAATTCTGGAAACTTGAAGAGTTTCCAGAGGTCAAAGTTCTGTCCCCTGTGGACGAATATTGTGAGAACCATTTTTCTCAAACCACCACCAAAACGGAATCAGGCAGATTATGTTGTATCATTGCCCTTTAAAATTACTGCACCCGATTTCGACGATACTTACAGTGCTGCTTTACAAAGATTTTTATCTCTAGAAAAAAGGTTTTTAGAAAATAAGAATTTTTACCAGTCTTACAGTGACGTAATACATGATTACTTACATACATAACGGGCACATGGAGATTGTTAGAGACCGCCTTTCAGGCCGGTCTCTATACCGCCCCGTCACTCAGGAAAATGTATGTTGGTTGACAAATCGTGTTTTTCGGCAATCTCAAATTTTTTTCTCCGAGACGGTTACAGGTGGAACGTTCAAATTTTCTGGGTTAATAGAGGGATAGTGCGTCTAGCTTCGGTAAAAAATTCAGTTATACAAGGCGTACCGTTTCGGAGTTATTAAACGTCAAAGTCGAAATTTCCGCGAATTCGTATGAAATCGATTACAGGTCGCAAAACTTAATTAAATCGATTTAAATTTTCAGAGGTTGTAGGGAGCTTCAGAACCCTATTGAAACTGGCGATATTCGGAAAATGGGAAGTAATTCTTTTGAATTTTTTTATGTCGAAAAATGCCGTTTGCAGACCCCTTTTTGGCACCAAATAACTCGGTCGCCGGAACCTCGGACAGAAAAACGTATTCGAACTTAAAACTAAAGAATCTCAAATGCTTTCTTTTTGCAATACATTTACCTATACCTAAAACGACTGGAAATTGGAAAATTTTGGGAAAAAGTGGAAATTACGATTTTTCATGCAAATTTTTGACGGTTGTCAATTTTTTTGGGGGTCAAAATGGATTCAAATCGAAATCCCATGTACATTATCGGAAAGACCTCGCCGAACTACGTTATGAACGTATTTTTTTGTTCCTTCATTCTTAATAGGAAAGGAGCAATCGATAATTAAATTTAGATTTTTTACGATTTTTTTTCATGACATCTCTACATTTGAATCACTCTGTATCTTTTCCTACCTAATTTCTTCCAACTTTTTCAACGCTATCCCTTGGGGATATAATCAGGCTTTAACATGAGTCCCGAATGGGTGATCCAGGGCCTGATTTAGGGGGTAAAAACTCATTTTTTCTGTTTTTTTCCATCAAAATTCATCTTTAAATGGCATTATTATGTATTATTTCTCTTATTTAACAGCTCTTTTTGGTTTATTTTCTTCCTACATCATCTGAGAACACTCCACACTAATTAAAATTACATATTTTTTCGTTAAAGTTATAAATAAAAAGCTCTTTTAGCATCGGTGCAGGAAAAATTTAAAAAAATGCATATATTAATAGTCTGCCTTGGAAAATCAGTTGAAGCAGCCTCTCTTTACATCGAAATTAAAAAATATGACCTGTCAGAATTATGCAAAAATGTCAGTATTTTTTAGTGATTTTGGAGAGACCCTGGGCCCATTTCGGCTTGGAATATACATGGAAAAGACAGAATGGACTTTATATTTTTAATTATGGTGCATTTCATTGGGCGATTTAAGCACTAAATACCAATTTTTTTTATCTTTCTGAGACCCTGCAAATGGATTTAAAAATCATTTTATACGGAGAAATGTATTATAATATGAAGGGTCGAAATGTTGCAAAAATGCCAGTTTTTCTTGTGAGATTTTAGGGCCTCTGAACCGTTTTGGGCTTGAAAAGTACCGGGAAACGCGTCTATAGACCTTCCCGTGTGGATTACGGAACATATAACTTGAAGAATTGGGCATTCAGAACCATTTTTAACTATTTTTCGATGACGGTGCAAAGCTGCATAGAATGGTTTTATCCCATTAGTCAGTGTACGGGGTAAATCACAATGAATGGTCTGATTTAAAATTTGCTTAGGTTTGTTATTATTTGAGAACGGCTTATCTGATTAAATCGAGTGAGGTGGCAATCGAAAGGGAAGGAATTAAGCAATTTTCTTATTTCAAAATAATTTCGACATTTCGTTGGCATGACGACGAACAACTAGCTATTTTCGTTAATTTTTGAGTTGGACAGTTGAAAGTTGATATATGGGCAGAATTCGGTCAATCATTCAAAAATATTTTTTATAAATTTTGATTCTGATGATTACCATAGCAACGATTCAGTATAAAGTTGATCATTTTTAGCTCGCGAACGGCTTATCTGATTGAAACGAGTGAGGTGGCAATCGAAAGGGAATGGAGTAAGCTCCTTTTTTATGTGAAAATAATTTTAATATTTCGTTGCCGTGACGACGAATAATTTGCGATTTCCGATATTTATTGAGTTGGAGAGCTGAAATTTGATATCTGGAAAGAATTCGGTCAATCATTTAAAATTGTATGTGTAAATTTTGATTCGTGTGGTTTCTATAGCAACAATTAATGATAAAGTTAACAATTTCTAACTCACGCACGGCTTATCTGATTGAAACGACTGAAGTGGCAATCGAAAGGGAAGGAAGTAAGCTACTTTTTTATGTGAAAATAATTTTGATTTTCCGTTGCCGTGACGACGAATAATTTACGATTTCCGTAATGTATTGAGTTGGATAGTTGAAATTTGATGTCTGGGAATAATTCGGGCACTCATTCAAAAATATATCTGTAAAAATCGATTCCCATGGTTGGCATAGCAACGATTAAGGATAAAGTTGACGATTTCTAACTCACGCACGGCTTATCTGATTGAAACGACTGAAGTGGCAATCGAAAGGGAAGGAAGTAAGCTACTTTTTTATATGAAAATAATTTTGATTTTCCGTTGCCGTGACGACGAATAATTTGCGATTTCCGTAATGTATTGAGTTGGATAGTTGAAGTTTGATATCTGCGAATAATTCGGGCACTCATTCAAAAACATATCTGTAAAAATCGATTCCCATGGTTGGCATAGCAACGATTAAGGATAAAGTTGACAAATTTTAACTCACGCACGGCTTATCTGATTGAAACGACTGAAGTGGCAATCGAAAGGGAAGGAAGTAAGCTACTTTTTTATGTGAAAATAATTTTGATTTTCCGTTGCCGTGACGACGAATAATTTGCGATTTCCGTAATGTATTGAGTTGGATAGTTGAAATTTGATATCTGATAATAATTCGGGCACTCATTCAAAAATATATCTGTAAAAATCGAATCCCATGGTTGGCATAGCAACGATTAAGGATAAAGTTGAGAATTTTTAACTCACGCACGGCTTATCTGATTGAAACGACTGAAGTGGCAATCGAAAGGGAAGGAAGTAAGCTACTTTTTTATGTGAAAATAATTTTGATTTTCCGTTGCCGTGACGACGAATAATTTGCGATTTCCGTAAAGTATTGAGTTGGATAGTTGAAATTTGTTATCTGGGAAGAATTCGGTCAATCATTCAAAAATATATGTGTAAAAATCGATTCCCATGGTTTCTATAGCAACGATTAAGGATAAAGTTGACAATTTCTAACTCACGCACGGCTTATCTGATTGAAACGACTGAAGTGGCAATCGAAAGGGACGGAAGTAAGCTACTTTTTTATGTGAAAATAATTTTGATTTTCCGTTGCTGTGACGACGAATAATTTGCTATTTCCGTAATGTATTGAGTTGGATAGTTGAAATTTGATATCTGGGAAGAATTCGGTCAATGATTCAAAAATATATCTGTAAAAATCGATTCCCATGGTTTCTATAGCAACGATTAAGGATAAAGTTGACAATTTCTAACTCACGCACGGCTTATCTGATTGAAACGACTGAAGTGACAATCGAAAGGGAAGGAAGTAAGCTAATTTTTAATTTGAAAATAATTTTGATTTTCCGCTGCCGTGACGACGAATAATTTGCTATTTCCGTAATGTATTGATTTGGATAGTTGTGTACTATGTGTCGTGTTTGTTGTGTTTGTATGTATGTATACTACAGGGTGTCCGAAAAGTCTTTGTATCGACAAATACCTTTGCTATTTGTACAAATATAAACTTAATTGTCGGATTTAAAGCAAATCATATACATTAGCATTTCTATGTGTACGGAGGTATATGTCTGTATACAAGCTGTCCAAAAAGTCATTGTTGGAGCAAATACTCCTAGTAGTACCAGGATAAATGTAATTAAACCGGATTTCATGCAAAATCGATTATATTTGTTTTTATGTGTTGTATATACGTATACAGGGTGTTCGAAAAGTCTTGGTATGGGCAAATACTTCTACTAGCACCGAAATAATCCTAATTAATTCGGATTTTAAGTAAATCGATTATATTCCTATTTAAACGTGTGGGTGTTAGTTTGAATGTATACAGGGTGTCCGAAAAGTCTTGGTATGGGATTCCTATTATTACTTAGATAAAGTTTATTAGGTCGGATTTCACGCAAATCGAATACATTTGTATTAATATGTGTTTATGTTTGTATGTATGTATACAGGGTGTCCGAAAAGTTTTTCGTTGGCAAAAATAGTTTCTACGTGTAGGCGTTTTTATGTATGTAGCGATACGGTTACGAAGGGCGGTCTATTCTCCATCATCAGTCCGAAGGAGTGTGATATCTTCCTTAATATATGGCCTAGCAACACGAAATTTTCAGGGCATGACAGTGATGATATTACCGACCTTATAGAGCCCCCTCGGGGGGCGATTAGGCGGTCTATGCACCCTAGTTAGAGACCGCCTTTCAGGCTCGGTCTCTATACCCCCTGCTTGGTCAGAAAAATGTGTGTATGTGCGGCCGTCTGTTGTCCGTTTCGACATTTTCACCTTTTCAATTTTTTTTCTCGAAAACTGTTGGAGGTGGGGCAACCAAATTTTCTGGGTTAATAGAGGGATAGTGCGGCTTGCTTCGGTAAAAAATTCAGTTATACAGGGTTTTCCGTTTCGGAGTTATAAAACGTCAAAGTCGAAATTTCAGCGATTTCCTATGGGATCGATTACAGGTCGCAAAACTTAATTAAATCGATTTAAATTTTTATAGGTTGTAGAGGTGCGGGAGCTTCAGAACCCTATTGAAACTGGCCGTATTCCGAAAATGGGAAGTAATTCTTTTGAATTTTTTTATGTCGAAAAATGCCCTTTGTAGACCCCACTTTGGCACTGAATAAGTCGAAGCCGGAGCCTCGGACAGAAAAACGTATTTGAACATAAAACTAAAGAATCTCAAATACTTTCTTTTTGCAATACATTTACCTATACCTAAAACGACTGGAAATTGGAAAAATTTGGGAAAAACTGGAAATTACGTTTTTTCATGAAATTTTTTGACGGAATTACCCGACCGATTATATTTGTTTTTATTTGTGTTGTATATTCATATACAGGGTGTCCGAAAAGTCTTAGTAAGGGCAAATACTTCTACTAGTGGGTAGGTACCAAGATAAATTTAATTAGGTGGGATTTTACGTAAAACGACTATATTCCTATTTAAACGTGTGGGTCTTAGTGTGAATGTATACAGGGTGTCCAAAAATCTTGGTATGGTCTTTGAATGGGCAAATACCTTTGCCTTTTGTACAAATAGTAACTCAATTGTCGGATTTAAAGCAAATCGTAGGTATATGTTTGTATACAGGGTGTCCTAAAAGTCTTAGTATGGGCAAATACTTCTACTAGTGCCAAGATAAACTTAACTAATTAATATTTTAAGTACATCGACCATATTTGTTTTTATTTGTGTTGTATATACGTATACAGGGTGTCCGAAAAGTCTTAGTATGGGCAAATACTTCTACTAGTAGGTACCAATAAATTTAATTAGGTGGGATTTTACGTAAAACGACTATATTCCTATTTAAACGTGTGGGTCTTAGTGTGAATGTATACAGGGTGTCCAAAAATCTTGGTATGGGCAAATACTCCTATTAGTACTTAGATAAACTTTATTAGGTCGGATTTCACGCAAATCGAATATATTTGTATTAATATGTGTTTATGTTTGTGTGTGTATACAGGGTGTCCGAAAAGACTTGGTATGGGCAAATACTTCTACTAGTACCGAGATAAACCTACTTAATTCGGATTTTAAGTAAATCGACTATATTCCTATTTAAACGTGTGGGTGTTAGTTTGAATGTATACAGGGTGTCCAAAAAGTCTTGGTATGGGCAAATACTCCTATTATTACTTAGATAAACTTTATTAGGTCGGATTTCATGCAAATCGAATATATTTGTATTAATATGTGTTTATCTTTGTATGTATGTATACAGGGTGTCCGAAAAGTCTTGGTATGGGCCAATACTTCTAGTAGTACCGAGATAAACCTACTTAATTCGGATTTTAAGTAAATCGACTATATTCCTATTTAAACGTGTGGGTGTTAGTTTGAATGTATACAGGGTGTCCGACAAGTCTTGGTATGGGCAAATTCTCCTATTATTACTTAGATAAACTTTATTAGGTCGGATTTCACGCAAATCGAATACATTTGTATTAATATGTGTTTATGTTTGTATGTATGTATACAGGATGTCCGAAAAGTGTTTTGTTGGCAAAAATAGTTTCTACATGTGGTGTTTGTATGTGTGTAGCGACACGGTTATGAAGGGCGGTCTATTCTGCATCATCAGTCCGAAGGAGTGTGATATCTTCCTTAATACATGCTCTAGAAACACGAAACTTTCAGGGCATGACAATGATGATATTACCGACTTTATAGAGCCCCCTCGGGGGGCGATTAGGCGGTCTACGCAATCTTTCCTAAACCCCCTCTTACTGATATACCAAATTACTTTTATATTGTTCATCATGCGGTTTTCAAAAAGGATTCTACCAGTACACCTATTCGGGTGGTCTTTGATGCTAGCACTTTCACAAGGTCTTTGATGCAAGCACTAGTAAAGTAAACCCTCTTTAAATCAAGATATGTATACGGGGCCTATACGACAAAGGGACCTGGTAAATATTTTACATAATTTTAGATTGCATAAAAATGTTTTTATTTGCAATATAAAATAAATGTTTCGAATGATCTTGGTAGATCCTAAAGATAGAATTTATCAAAGAATATTGTGGCATTTTTCACTCAATGAACCCATTTCTCATTATCAGATTAATGTTGCTACTTTCGGGATTGTTTGCAGTCCATATCTTGCTATCAGAAAATTATTACAGCTAGCAGATGACTATACAGATCGTCCATTAGCATCAGAAATTTTAAAAACCTCAACTTATGTAGACGATATATATAACAGGTGGTGCCTCTAATCCTGAACAATTAATTTCAATAAAAAATCAAATATTTGAGCTGTTATCACGGGGTGGGTTTAACGCTCGAAAGTGGGCGAGCAACTGCCCAGAGTTGCTTAGAGATTTTCCAGAACACCTTATACTGAATCAAGATATTTCCTTTGATATGGAGGATGGAGGGCAATAACACTTTAAAATGAATCTGAAGCTAGCGGCCAGCGGCCACCGGCTGGCTGACGAAATCTTTGGTGCGGAGTGTACCTTCCCGGTATTGAAAATCAAATAATTAAATACATATCATAATATATCATGCTCTTTATCTTTAATGGCAAAATTTTTCTCTGCACTTGCTGAGGAGGTTTGAAATTTTCTAAATTACCAAAATTACTAGAAAAATCAAAAAAGTAGCGACTACAGGGCTCACCCAAAAATTTCTAAATTAAAACTCCTTAAAACTACAAGCATATTTTAGTTCACGTTTATACTTGACGAAGTGTTTTAAAATAATATAATATACATAGAGGATAAATAATATACATAGAGGATTTGACAAAAATCACAGGCTACGGGGTCGTTTCGAAAGTTTAAAATTTTCGTCATTTTATTAAATATAGCGGCATATTTTAGTTCACATTTATTCTTGGTGGGCAGGTTTAGAATAAGGCAAAAAATAACATACATAAAGGATTTGACAAAACTCAGAGGCTACGGGGTCGTTCCAAAGTTTAAAATTTTCATCATTTTATTAAATATAGCAGCATATTTTAGTTCACATTCATACTTGGTGGGTTAATTTAGAATAAGCCAACAAATAACATACATAGAGGATTTGACAAAAATCAGAGGCTACGGGGTCGTTTTGAAAAGTTTAAAATTTTCATCATTTTATTAAATATAGCATATTTTAGTGCACATTTATAGTTGGTGGGCAGATTTAGAATAAGGCAAAAATAACATACATAAAGGATTTAACGGGGTCGTTTCAAAAGATTAAAATTTTCGTCATTTTTATATGTTATTTGTTGCCTTATTTTACATCTGCCCACCAAGTATGAATGTGAACTAAAATATGCTGCTATATTTAATAAAATTATGAAAATTTTAAACTTTTGAAAGGACCCCGTAGCCTCTGATTTTTGTCAAATCCTTTATGTATGTCATTTTTTGCCTTATTCTAAACCTGCCCACCAAGTATAAATGTGAACCAAAATATGCTTCTATATTTAATAAAATGGCGCAAAATTTAAAGTTTTAAAACGACCCCGTTAGCCTCTGATTTTTGTGAAATCCTGTATGTATGTTATTTTTTGCCTTATTCTAAATCTGCCCACCAAGTATAAATCTGAACTAAAATATGCTGCTATATTTAATAAAATGACGAAAATTTTAAACTTTTGAAACGACCCCGTACCCTCTGATTTTTGTCACATCCTTTATGTATGTTATGGATTGCCCTATTCTAAATCTACCCATCATGTAAAAATGTGAACTAAAATATGCTGCTATGTTTAATAAAATGACGAAAATTTTAAACTTTTGAAACGACCCCGTAGCCTCTGATTTTTGTCAAATCCTTTATATATGTTATTTGTTGCCTTATTTTAAATTTGCCCACCAAGTATGAATGTGAACTAAAATATGCTGCTATATTTAATAAAATGATGAAAATTTTAAGCTTTTGAAAGGACTCCGTAACCTCTGATTTTTGTCAAATCCTTTTTGTATGTTTTTTGTGCCTTATTCTCAATCAGCCCACCAAGTATAAATGTGAACTAAAATATGCTGCTATATTTGATAAAATGACGAAAATTTTAAACTTTTGAACCGACCCCGTAGCCTCTGATTTTTGTCAAATCCTTTATGGATGTTATTTTTTGCCTTATTAGAGACCGCCTTTCAGGCTCGGTCTCTATACCCCCTGCTTGGTCAGAAAAATGTGTGTATGTGCGTGCGTGCGTATGTTGTTGTCCGTTTCCACATTTTCACCTTTTCAATTTTTTTTCTCGAAAACGGTTAGAGGGAGGGCAACCAAATTTTCTGGGTTAATAGAGGGATAGTGCGGCTAGCTTCGGTAAAAAATTCAGTTATACAGGGTGTTCCGTTTCGGAGATATAAAACGTCAAAGTCGAAATTTCAGCGATTTCCGTTGAAATCGATTACAGGTCGCAAAACTTAACTAAATCGATTTAAATTTTCAGAGGTTGTAGAAGACCGGGGTGTTCCGAACCCTATTGAAATTGGCGATATTCGGAAAATGGGAAGTAATTTTTTTGAATTTTTTTATGTCGAAAAATGCCCTTTGTAGACCCCACTTTGGCACTGAATAAGTCGAAACCGAAGCTTCGGACAGAAAAACGTATTTGAACATAAAACTAAAGAACCTCAAATACTTTCTTTTTCTAATACATTTACCTATACCTAAAACGACTGGAAATTGGAAAAATTTGGGAAAATCTGGAAATTACGAATTTTCATGCAAATTTTTGTCGGTTTTGAATTTTTTGGGGGGTCAAAATGGATCCAAATCGAAATTCCATGTGCCCTATCGGAAAGAGCTCGCCGAAATACGTTAGAACCGTATTTTTTAGTTCTTTTATTTCTAATAGGAAAGGAGAAATCGATAATTAAATTTCGATTTTTTACGATTTTTTTTCATGACATCTCTACATTTGAATCACTCTGTATCTTTTCCTATCTAATTTCTTCTAACTTTTTCAACGCTATCCGTTGGGGATATAATCAGGCTTTAAAATGAATCCCGAATGGGTGATCCAGGGCCTGATTTAGGGGGTAAAAACTCATTTTTTCTGTTTTTTTTCCATCAAAATTCATATTTAAAAGGCATTATTATATATTATTTCTCTTATTTAACGATTCTTTTTTGGTTTATTTTCTTCCCTGATCATCTAAGAACACTCCTAACTAATTAAAACTCCATATTTTTTCGTTAAAGTTATAAATAAATACCTTTTTTTGCATCGCTGCAGGAAAAATTTTAAAAAGTGCATATATAAAAGCCGTGCCTTGACAAAACAATTGAACGGACCCTCTTTACATCGAAATTAAAAAATATGACCTGTCAAAATGTCATGAAAATAACAGTTTTTGTAGCGATATTGGAAGCTTCCTGAACCGATTTCGGCTTGAAATATACATGGCAAAGGTAAAATGGTCTTTATATTTTTAATAGCGGTACATTTCATTGGACGATTTGAGCATTAAATACCAATTTCATTAATTTTGCTGAGGTCCTGCAAAGGCATTTAAAAATCAATTTCTATACGGGGAAATTTATTCATTTAATTATAATGTATGAAATGTCACAATTTGGCTAAAATGTCAGCATTTTGATGCGAGATTGGAAGGAGTCCGGACCAACTTCGGCCTCGAATTTACCGGGCAATGCATTTAGGGACCTTATACTTTCGGTAGAAAGACATTTCATTTCATATTATACCGATTAAATACCATTTTAATCGATTTTCCTATGACGCTACAAAGCATCATTGAAGATTCTAATATGAAGCTCAGTGGCATCGAAAAAATCCCAAAATATGCATTTTATTTTCTAACCTGAGCGTGTATACTTTTGGGGCAATATATTAATTATTATTGAATAATTTTAATTTAATTTTAGGGAAATGACTTGATTCGGATCGTTTTAAAGTAACCAGAACGATTCTAAAATACATTTTATACCTTCCGGCATGTGCATGATTGTATATATGTCTACAGGGTGTCCGAAAAGTCTTTGTATGCGCAAATATCTTTGTCATTAGAGCGAAGAAAAACTTAAATGAGTCTTATTTCAAGGAAATCGTAAATTTTTCATTCCTTTGTGTGGTTGTTTATATGTTGGTACACAACAGAATGTCCAAAAAGTCTTTGTATGGGGAAATATCTTTGCCAAATTTAATTTTAGGGAAATGAATTGACTCCCTTTTAAAGTATCCTGAACGATTCGAAAGTACATTTTATACCTTTCGGCATGTGGGTGATTCTGTATATGCCTACAGGGTGTCCGAAAAGTCTTTATATGCGCAAATAACTTTGTCATAAGTACGAAGATAAAATTAATAGGGTCGGTTTTCAAGAAAATCGAAAATATTTAAATTACCATGTGTCGTGTTGTGTTGTGTTTTTATGTATGTATACAGGGTGTCCGAAAAGTCTTTGAATGGGCAAATACCTTTGCCTTTCGTACAAATAGTAACTCGATGGTCGGATTTAAAGCAAATCGTAGGTATATATTTGCATTTCTATGTGTACGGATTTATATGTTTGTATACAGGGTGTTGGAAAAGTCTTAGTTTGGAATGGGCAAATACTCCTATTAGTACTTAGATAAACATTATTAGGTCGAATTTCAAGTAAATCGAATATATTTGTATTAATATGTGTTTATGCTTGTACGTGTGTATACAGGGTGTCCGAAAAGTCTTATTATTTGCAACTCCTTTTATTAGGACCAAAATAAACTTAATTAAGGCGGATTTCAAGAAAATTGTCTATATTTGTATTACTATGTGTTTATGCTTGTGCGTGTGTATACAGGGTGTCCGAAAAGTCTTATTATTTGCAACTCCCTTTATTAGGACCAAAATAAACTTAATTAAGGCGGATTTCAAGAAAATCGTCTATATTTGTATTACTATGTGTTTATGATTGTACGTGTGTATACAGGGTGCAACTCCTTTTATTAGGACCTAAATAAACTTAATTAAGGCGGATTTCAAGAAAATCGTCTATATTTGTATTACTATGTGTTTATGCTTGTACGTGTGTATACAGGGTGTCCGAAAAGTCTTAGTATTTGCAACTCATTGTAATACGACCAAAATAAACGTAATTAAGGCGGATTTCAAGAAAATCGTCTATATTCCTATTTAAACGTGTGAGTGTTAGATTGAATGTATACAGGGTGTCCAAAAATTCTTGGAATGGGCAAATACTCCTATTAGTACTTAGATAAACTTTATTAGGTCGAATTTCAAGCAAATCAAATATATTTGTATTAATATGTGTTTATGTTTATATGTATGTATACAGGGTGTCCGAAAAGTATTTTTGTTGGCAAAAATAGTTTCTACGTGTAGGTGTTTGTATGTATGTAGCGATGGGGTCACGAAGGGCGGTCTATTCTCTATCATCAGTCCGAAGGAGTGTGATATCTTCCTTAATACTTGGCCTAGAAACACGAAATTTTCAGGGCATGACAATGATGATATTACCGACCTTATAGAGCCCCCTCGGGGGGCGATTAGGCGGTCTATGCAATCTTTATAGACCGCCTTTCAGGCTCGGTCTATATACCGAGCCCTTGGTCAGAAAAATGTGTGTATGTGCGGACGTATGTATGTTGTCCGTTTCGACATTTTCACCTTTTCAATTTTTTTTCTCGAAACTGGTTAGAGGGGCAGCAACCAAATTTTCTGGGTTAATAGAGGGATAGTGCGACTAGCTTCGGTAAAAAATTCAGTTATACCGGGTGTTCCGTTTCGGAGTTATTAAACGTCAAAGTCGAAATTTCAGCGATTTTCGTTGAAATCGATTACAGGTCGCAAAACTTAACTAAATCGATTTAAATTTTCAGAGGTTATAGAAGACCGGGGTGTTCCGAACCCTATTGAAATTGGCGATATTCGGAAAATGGGAAATAATTCTTTTGAATTTTTTTATGTCGAAAAATGCCCTTTGTAGACCCCACTTTGGCACTGAATAAGTCGAAACCGGAACATCGGACAGAAAAACGTATTTAAACATAAAACTAAAGAATCTCAAATACTTTCTTTTTGCAATACATTTACTTATACCTAAAACGACTGGAAATTGGAAAAATTTGGGAAAAACTGGAAATTACGTTTTTTCATGAAAGTTATTGACGGAATTTAGTTTTTTGCGGGTCAAAATGGATTCAAATCGAAATTCCATGTGCCCTATCGGAAAGAGCTCGCCGAAATACGTTAGAAACGTATTTTTTGGTTCTTTTATTTCTAATAGGAAAGGAGCAATCGATAATTAAATTTCGATTTTTTACGATTTTTTTTCATGACATCTCTACATTTGAATCACTCTGTATCTTTTCCTATCTAATTTCTTCCAACGTTTTTAACGCTATCCCTTGGGGATATAATCAGGCTTTAAAATGAATCCCGAATGGGTGATCCAGGGCCTGATTTAGGGGGTAAAAACTCATTTTTTCTGTTTCTTTCCATCAAAATTCATATTTAAAAGGCATTATTATATATTATTTCTCTTATTTAACGATTCTTTTTTGGTTTATTTTCTTCCCTGATCATCTAAGAACACTCCTAACTAATTAAAACTCCATATTTTTTCGTTAAAGTTATAAATAAATACCTTTTTTTGCATCGCTGCAGGAAAAATTTTAAAAAGTGCATATATAAAAGCCGTGCCTTGACAAAACAATTGAACGGACCCTCTTTAAATCGAAATTAAAAAAATATGACCTGTCAAAATGTCATGAAAATAACAGTTTTTGTAGCGATATTGGAAGCTTCCTGAACCGATTTCGTCTTGAAATATACATGGCAAAGGTAAAATGGTCTTTATATTTTTATTTACAATACATTTCATTGGACGATTTAAGCATTAAATACGAATTTTTTTAATTTTTCTCAGACCATGCAAATGCATGTCAAAATCAGTTTCATACGGAGAAATGTATTAAAATATGAAGGTTCGAAATGTCGCAAAAATGTCAGTTTTCCTTGCGAGATTTTAGGGTTTCTGAACCGTTTTCGGCTTGACAAATACCGGGCAACGCCTCTATAGACATTTCCGTGTGAATTTCGGAACATATAATTTGAAGAATTAGTCATTAAATACCAATTTTAATAATTTTTCGATGACGCGGCAAAACATCATAGAGAGGGTATTCCATTAGGTAGTATACGGTGTATATCACAATGACGGGTCAGATTTAAAATTGGAAATCTGAAAAAAATTCTCCGAGATGTGGTTTAAATCATTCCGAGGAAATCTTAGATATTCATCTCATATAATAATCCCAGAAAGAATCACTTAATTAGAAATGTAGTATATAATAATGCCGGTTAAAAATAGGATTTGTTGGAAAAAATCAAAAAAGTTCAATTTTTGCCTTCTAAATAAGCTCCTGGATGACCGGTTTAGGATTCATTTTAAAGCTTAATTATCACTCTATAAGATAGCGTTTAATAAATTGTCAAAAATGTATGTAGAAAAAATACAGAGTGATTCAAATGTACCGATGTCGAGGCCAAAAAATCTAAACATCGAAATTAAATCGTCGATTGCTCTATTCCTATAAGGAACGAAGAAACTAAAAAATATGAAATCAACGTATTTCGATAAGCTCTTTCCGGCTAGGTATATGGGATTTTGATTTGGATCAATTTTGACCACGAAAAAATTAAAAACCGTAAAAAATATGGGTCAAAAATCTAAATTTCCAGTTTTTCCAAAATTTATCCTATTTCTAGTCGTTTTAGGTATAGGTAAATGTATTGCAAAAAGAAAGTATTTGATATTTTGAAGTTTTACGTTTCAATCCGTTTTTCTGTCCGACGTTTCGTTTTCGAGTTATTTAGTACCAAAGAGGGGTCTGCAAATGACATTTTCAACTTTAAAAAATTAAAACAAAAAATTACTTCCAATTTTTCTATCCTAACCAATATTAACAAAATTTTGTAACCTTAGGTCTTCTAACACCTTCGAAAATTTAAAACGGTTTAATCCACTATTGTGACTTTTATCCAATTTCAACCGAAATCGCGAAAATTTCGACTTTGACGTATATTTTTTTAACGGAACATCCTGTACATGTTAATTTTTTGCTAAAGCTTCTTCCATTATTCCTCTTCAAAATGAAGAAGTGTAGGAGTTTCGCTATTAATTATATAGGATAAAAAAAATCGCGAATCTGAGAACAATATTCTACATGCCATAGCAAACATACCATAGCAAGCAAAAAAGTATGGTCATAGAAAGTTTTACATTGTAAAAAAGAGCACGATTATTCAAAAATTTTGTCTAGGGCATACAGGGTGGCTTAAAAATTTAATTTTAAATTGTGACTTTTAGATTCTTGAGCCACCCTATATTGTTTTACATCAAGTTTTAATAACCATGCTCTTTATGTATAATTTTTCACATCTCAGGTGAAGCGGCCCAAAAAATTTACTTTTTTTCGCTAATTTCAAAACTGAATATTTCATCACTAAGATGATTGTAGAGTACCCAACTAGGCCAAGCAATAGAGCGATTTGTCGTGACATTAATCTTATTGGAAAACCGCCTGTGCCATCATCTGAAAGACGATCCGTAGATGATTCCTGTTATAAATCCAACTCTGAAATTTTTGCCATTAATTTGTTATAAACATTTTTAAGCAAAAACACGTGATTTTTTTAGTTTTTTGCTTATAAAATGGAAAGTAATGAAGCAATCTTAATGATGTCAATGGACGATCTATAGAGAATAAAAATACGAACAAAATGAGAGGTCGAGCGTCCCGAGAGGATAAGCAGCAACGGAGAAAATCCGGAAAAACCGGAAAATTAAGAGTTTTTGTTTTAAATTCATAAATCGGTCATTTTTTAACGCAGATGGCTCAAAATTTGGGAAAAAGTAGTAATTTATAGCAACTTTATGTGTGCAAAACCCCGACGCTGTCCGACGATTAGTTTTTCCACAATCGTCATTTTAATTTCTCAGCACACTATTTTGCAACAGGTCTGGATGCTCTATGGATCGTCCGATTTTAATTATTGAAACGGATTTGAAAGCAAATCGTATATATTTGCATTTCTATGTGTACGGAAATAATATATGTCTGTATACAGGCTGTCCAATAAGTTTTGGTTTGAGCAAATACTCCTAGTTGTACCAGGATAAATGTAATTAAACCGGATTTCATGCAAATCGATTATATTTGTTTTTATATGTGTTGTATATACGTCCTATTATTACTTAGATAAACTTTATTAGGTCGGATTTCACGCAAATCGAATACATTTGTATTAATATGTTTTTATGTTTGTATGTATGTATACAGGGTGTCCGAAAAGTTTCTTTTGGCAAAAGTAGATTCTATGTGTGGTGTTTGTATGTGTGTAGCGACATGGTTACGAAGGGCGGTCTATTCTCCATCATCAGTCCGTAGGAGTGTGATATCTTCCTTAATACATGGCCTAGAAACACGAAATTTTCAGGGCATGACAATGATGATATTACCGACCTTATAGAGCCCCCTCGGGGGGGCGATTAGGCGGTCTACCCGTACTAGTTAGAGACCGCCTTTCAGGCTCGGTCTCTATACCCCCTGCTTGGTCAGAAAAATGTGTGTATGTGCGGACGTGCGTGCGTGCGCGCGTGCGTGCGTATGTTGTCGTCCGTTTCGACATTATCACCTTTTCAATTTTTTTTCTCGAAAACGGTTATAGAGGCGGCAACCTAATTTTCTGGGTTAATAGAGGGATAGTGCCGTCTAGCTTCGGTAAAAAATTCAGTTATACAGGGTGTTCCGTTTCGGAGTTATTAAACGTCAAAGTCGAAATTTCAGCGATTTCCGTTGAAATCGATTACAGGTCGCAAAAGTGAATTAAATCGATTTAAATTTTCAGAGGTTGTAGAAGACCGGGGGGTTCCGAACCCTATTGAAACTGGCGGTATTCGGAAAATGGGAAGTAATTTTTTTGAATTTTTTTATGTCGAAAAATGCCCTTTGTAGACCCCAATTTGGCACCGAATAAGTCGAAACCGGAACATCGGACAGAAAAACGTATTTGAACATAAAACTAAAGAATCTCAAATACTTTCTTTTTGCAATACATTTACCTATACCTAAAACGACTGGAAATTGGAAAAATTTGGGAAAAACTGGAAATTACGAATTTTCATGCAAATCTTTGACGGTTTTGAATTTTTTGGGGGGTCAAAATGGATCCAAATCGAAATCCCATGAGCCTTATCGGAAAGAGCTCGCCGAAATACGTTACAAACGTATTTTTTAGTTCTTTTATTCCTAATAGGAAAGGAGCAATTGATAATTAAATTTCGATTTTTTACGATTTTTTTTCATGACATCTCTACATTTGAATCACTCTGTATCTTTTCCTATCTAATTTCTTCCAACTTTTTCAACGCTATCCCTTGGGGATATAATCAGGCTTTAAAACAAATCCCGAATGGGTGATCCAGGGCCTGATTTAGGGGGTAAAAACTCATTTTTTCTGTTTTTTTCCATCAAAATTCATATTTAAAAGGCATTATTATATATTATTTCTCTTATTTAACGATTCTTTTTTGGTTTATTTTCTTCCCTGATCATCTAAGAACACTCCTAACTAATTAAAACTCCATATTTTTTCGTTAAAGTTATAAATAAATACCTTTTTTTGCATCGCTGCAGGAAAAAATTTTAAAAAGTGCATATATAAAAGCCGTGCCTTGACAAAACAATTGAACGGACCCTCTTTACATCGAAATTAAAATATGACCTGTCAAAATGTCATGAAAATAACAGTTTTTGTAGCGATATTGGAAGCTTCCTGAACCGATTTCGGCTTGAAATATACATGGCAAAGGTAAAATGGTCTTTATATTTTTAATAGCGGTACATTTCATTGGACGATTTGAGCATTAAATACCAATTTCATTAATTTTGCTGAGGTCCTGCAAAGGCATTTAAAAATCAATTTCTATACGGGGAAATTTATTCATTTAATTATAATGTATGAAATGTCACAATTTGGCTAAAATGTCAGCATTTTGATGCGAGATTGGAAGGAGTCCGGACCAACTTCGGCCTCGAATTTACCGGGCAATGCATTTAGGGACCTTATACTTTCGGTAGAAAGACATTTCATTTCATATTATACCGATTAAATACCATTTTAATCGATTTTCCTATGACGCTACAAAGCATCATTGAAGATTCTAATATGAAGCTCAGTGGCATCGAAAAAATCCCAAAATATGCATTTTATTTTCTAACCATGAGCGTGTATACTTTTGGGGCAATATATTAATTATTATTGAATAATTTTAATTTAATTTTAGGGAAATGACTTGATTCGGATCGTTTTAAAGTAACCAGAACGATTCTAAAATACATTTTATACCTTCCGGCATGTGCATGATTGTATATATGTCTACAGGGTGTCCGAAAAGTCTTTGTATGCGCAAATATCTTTGTCATTAGAGCGAAGAAAAACTTAAATGAGTCTTATTTCAAGGAAATCGTAAATTTTTCATTCCTTTGTGTGGTTGTTTATATGTTGGTACACAACAGAATGTCCAAAAAGTCTTTGTATGGGGAAATATCTTTGCCAAATTTAATTTTAGGGAAATGAATTGACTCCCTTTTAAAGTAACCAGAACGATTCGAAAGTACATTTTATACCTTTCGGCATGTGGGTGATTCTGTATATGCCTACAGGGTGTCCGAAAAGTCTTTATATGCGCAAATAACTTTGTCATAAGTACGAAGATAAAATTAATAGGGTCGGTTTTCAAGAAAATCGAAAATATTTAAATTACCATGTGTCGTGTTGTGTTGTGTTTTTATGTATGTATACAGGGTGTCCGAAAAGTCTTTGAATGGGCAAATACCTTTGCCTTTCGTACAAATAGTAACTCGATGGTCGGATTTAAAGCAAATCGTAGGTATATATTTGCATTTCTATGTGTACGGATTTATATGTTTGTATACAGGGTGTTGGAAAAGTCTTAGTTTGGAATGGGCAAATACTCCTATTAGTACTTAGATAAACATTATTAGGTCGAATTTCAAGTAAATCGAATATATTTGTATTAATATGTGTTTATGCTTGTACGTGTGTATACAGGGTGTCCGAAAAGTCTTATTATTTGCAACTCCTTTTATTAGGACCAAAATAAACTTAATTAAGGCGGATTTCAAGAAAATTGTCTATATTTGTATTACTATGTGTTTATGCTTGTGCGTGTGTATACAGGGTGTCCGAAAAGTCTTATTATTTGCAACTCCTTTTATTAGGACCAAAATAAACTTAATTAAGGCGGATTTCAAGAAAATCGTCTATATTTGTATTACTATGTGTTTATGATTGTACGTGTGTATACAGGGTGCAACTCCTTTTATTAGGACCTAAATAAACTTAATTAAGGCGGATTTCAAGAAAATCGTCTATATTTGTATTACTATGTGTTTATGCTTGTACGTGTGTATACAGGGTGTCCGAAAAGTCTTAGTATTTGCAACTCATTTTAATACGACCAAAATAAACGTAATTAAGGCGGATTTCAAGAAAATCGTCTATATTCCTATTTAAACGTGTGAGTGTTAGATTGAATGTATACAGGGTGTCCAAAAATTCTTGGAATGGGCAAATACTCCTATTAGTACTTAGATAAACTTTATTAGGTCGAATTTCAAGCAAATCAAATATATTTGTATTAATATGTGTTTATGTTTGTATGTATGTATACAGGGTGTCCGAAAAGTATTTTTGTTGGCAAAAATAGTTTCTACGTGTAGGTGTTTGTATGTATGTAGCGATGGGGTCACGAAGGGCGGTCTATTCTCCATCATCAGTCCGAAGGAGTGTGATATCTTCCTTAATACTTGGCCTAGAAACACGAAATTTTCAGGGCATGACAATGATGATATTACCGACCTTATAGAGCCCCCTCGGGGGGCGATTAGGCGGTCTATCCGTACTAGTTATAGAGCGCCAACAGCGCTCTATATACCGACCCGTCCGTGAGGAAAATGTTCGCCGGTTGACAAATCGTGTTTTTCGACAATCTCAATTTTTTTTCTCCGAGATGGTTGGAAGTGTAACGTTCAAATTTTCTGGGTTAATAGAGGGATAGTGTGACTAGCTTCGGTAAAAAATTCAGTTACAGAGGGTGTTCCGTTTCGGAGTTATTAAACGTCAAAGTCGAAATTTCCGCGAATTCCTATGAAATCGATTACAGGTCGCAAAACTAAATTAAATCGATTTAAATTTTCTGAGGTTGTAGAGGACCGGGAGCTTCAGAACCCTATTGAAACTGGCGGTATTCGGAAAATGGGAAGTAATTTTTTTGAATTTTTTTATGTCGAAAAATACTGTTTGTAGACCCCACTTTGGCACTGAATAAGGCGAAGCCGGAGCCTCGGATAGAAAAACGTATTTGAACACAAAACTAAAGAATCTCAAATACTTTCTTTTTGCAATACATTTACCTATACCTAAAACGACTGGAAATTGGAAAAATTTGGGAAAAACTGGAAATTACGAATTTTCATGCAAATCTTTGACGGTTGTCAATTTTTTTGGGGGTCAAAATGGATTCAAATCGAAATCCCATGTACCTTATCGGAAAGACCTCGCCGAACTACGTTATAAACGTATTTTTTGGTTCCTTCATTCTTAATAGGAAAAGAGCAATCGATAATTAAATTTAGATTTTTTACGATTTTTTTTCATGACATCTCTACATTTGAATCACTCTGTATCTTTTCCTATCTAATTTCTTCCAACTTTTTCAACGCTATCCCTTGGGGATATAATCAGGCTTTAAAACAAATCGCGAATGGGTGATCCAGGGCCGCATTTAGGGGGTAAAAACTCATTTTTTCGGTTTTTTCAACCAAAATTCATCTTTAAAAGGCATTATTATATATTATCTCTCTTATTTAACGATTCTTTTTTGGTTTATTTTCTTCCCTGATCATCTAAGAACACTCCTAACTAATTAAAAATCCATATTTTTTCGTTAAAGTTATAAATAAATACCTTTTTTTGCATCGCTGCAGGAAAAATTTTAAAAAGTACATATATAAAAGCCGTGCCTTGAAAAAAAACAAATGAAACTGACCCTCTACATCGAAATTAAAATATGACCTGTCAAAATGTCATGAAAATAAGTTTTTGTAGCGATATTGGAAGCTTCCTGGACCGATTTCGGCTTCAAATATACATGGCAAAGGTAAAACGGACTTTATATTTTTAGTTAAAATACGTTTCATTGGACGATTTAAGCATTAAATACGAATTTTTTTAATTTTTCTCAGACCATGCAAATGCATGTCAAAATCAGTTTCATACGGAGAAATGTATTAAAATTTGAAGGGTCGAAATGTCGCAAAAATGCCAGTTTTCCTTGCGAGATTTTAGGGTTTCTGAACCGTTTTCGACTTGAAAAATACTGGGCAATGCCTCTATAGACCTTCCCGTGTGGATTTCGGAACATATAATTTGAAGAATTAGTCATTAAATACCAATTTTAACAATTTTTCGATGACGCGGCGAAGCATCATAGAAAGGCTATTCCATGAGGTAGTATACGGGGTAAATCACAATGACGGGTCTGATTTAAATTTTGCTTAGATTTGTTATTAATTGAGAACGGATTATTCGATTGAAAAGAGTGATGTGGCAATCGAAAGGGGAGGAAGTAAGCTATTTTATTTGAAAATAATTTCGACATTTCGTTGGCATGACGACGAAAAATTTGCTATTTCCGATATTTATTGAGTTAGAGAGCTGAAATTTGATATATGGGAAGAATTCGGTCAATCATTCAAAATTATATGTGTAAATTTTGATTCGCATGGTTTCTATAACAACGATTAAGGATAAGTTGACAATTTCTAACTCACGTACGGCTGATCTGATTGAAACGAGTGAGGTGGCAATCGAAAGGGAACGAAGTAACCTACTTTTTTATGTGAAAATAATTTTGACATTTCGTTGCCATGACGACGAACAGTTTGCTATTTCCATTATTTATTGAGTTTTAGAGTTGAAATTTGATATCTGGGTAGAATTCGGTCAATCATTCAAAAATATTTTTATAAATTTTGATTCCGATGATTACCATAGCAACGATTGAGCATAAAGTTGATCATTTTTAACTCGCGAACGGCTTATCTGATTGAAACCAGTAAAGTGACGATCGAAATGTTAGAAAGTACACTACTTTTTTATGTGAAAATAATTTTGACATTTCGTTGCCGGGACGATGACAATTTGCTATTTTCGTTATTTATTGAGTTGGAAAGTTGAAAACTGATATCTCGGAAGAATTCGGTCACTCATTCAAAAATATATCTGGAAAAATCGATTCCCATGGTTGGCATAGCAACGATTAAGGATAAAGTTGACAATTTATAACTCGCGGACGCCTTCTGCGATTGGAACGAGTGAGGTGGCTATCGAAAGGGATGGAAGTAAACTACTTTTTTATTTGAAAATAATTTCGATTTTTGGTAGTCATGACGACGATCAATTTGATTTCTCCGTTATTTATTGAGTTGCAGAGTAGAAATTTCGCATCTAAGTAGAATTCGGTCAATCATTGAAAAATATTTTTGCAATTTTCAATTTTAATGATTGCCATAGCAACGATTAGGGGTAAAGTTAACAACTTACACTCGCGAACGGCTTCTTAGATTGAAAGAAGCGACGGTCATAATATGTATGCACAATTTTTTTCCATAGAGACATCAGTGGCGTGCCCGAAGGGCTCGCCACCAATCTTCATCCAGCTCGACCATTTCAGGAAGATGATGTTATCTAATGTATGGTTCAAAGCCGATCGAAAGATGACAAGTTTAATTTAGTAGGGTTTCAGCGAAATCGTACATATTGTATTTATATGTAATATGTGTTTGTATGTATATAGCGATACGGTTACGAAGGGCACTCTATTCTGCATCATCAGTCCGTAGGAGTGTGATATCTTCCTTAATACATGGCCTAGAAACACGAAACTTTCAGGGCATGACAATGATGATATTACCGACCTTATAGAGCCCCCTCGGGGGGCGATTAGGCGCTCTATGCACCCTAGTTATAGACCGCCTTTCAGGCTCGGTCTATATACCGAGCCCTTGGTCAGAAAATGTGTGTGCGTATGTGCGTGCGTGCATGCGTATGTTGTCCGTTTCGACATTTTCACTTTTTCAATTTTTTTTCTCGAAAATGGTTAGAGTGGCGGCAACCAAATTTTCTGGGTTAATAGAGGGATAGTGCGGCTAGCTTCGGTAAAAAATTCAGTTATACAGGGTGTTCCGTTTCGGAGCTATTAAACGTCAAATTCGAAATTTCAGCGATTTCCGTTGAAATCGATTACAGGTCGCAAAACTTAAGTAAATCGATGTAAATTTTCGGAGGTTGTAGAAGACCGGGGTGTTCCGAACCCTATTGAAATTGGCGGTATTCGGAAAATGGGAAGTAGTTCTTTTGAATTTTTTTATGTCGAAAAATGCCATTTGTAGACCCCACTTTGGCACTGAATACGTCGAAACCGGAACTTCGGACAGAAAAACGTATTTGAACATAAAACTAAAGAATCTCAAATACTTTCTTTTTGCAATACATTTACCTATACCTAAAACGACTGCAAATTGGAACAATTTGAGAAAAAGTGGAAATTACGATTTTTCATGCAAATTTTTGACGGTTGTCAATTTTTTTGGGGGTCAAAATGGATTCAAATCGAAATCCCATGTACCTTATCGGAAAGACCTCGCCGAACTACGAAATAAACGTATTTTTTGGTTCCTTCATTCGTAATAGGAAAGGAGCAATTGATAATTAAATTTCGATTTTTGACCATTTTTTTTTAATGACATCTCTACATTCGAATCACTCTGTATTTTTTCCTATCTAATTTCTTCTAACTTTTTCAACGCTATCCGTTGGGGATATAATCAGGCTTTAAAATGAATCCCGAATGGGTGATCCAGGGCCTGATTTAGGGGGTAAAAACTCATTTTTTCTGTTTTTTCCATCAAAATTCATCTTTAAATGGCATTATTATGTATTATTTCTCTTATTTAACAGCTCTTTTTTGGTTTATTTTCTTCCTACATCATCTGAGAACACTCCACACTAATTAAAATTACATATTTTTTCGTTAAAGTTATAAATAAATACCTTTTTTTGCATCGGTGCAGGAAAAATTTTAAAAAGTGCATATAATAAAAGCCGTGCCTTGAAAAAACAATTGAATGGACCCTCTTTACATCGAAATTAAAATATGACCTGTCAAAATGTCATGAAAATAACAGTTTTTGTAGCGATATTGGAAGCTTCCTGGACCGATTTCGGCTTGAAATATACATGGCAAAGGTAAAACGGACTTTATATTTTTATTTACAATACATTTCATTGGACGATTTAAGCATTAAATACGAATTTTTTTAATTTTTCTCAGACCATGCAAATGCATGTCAAAATCAGTTTCATACGGATAAATGTATTAACATATGAAGGGTCGAAATGTCGCAAAAATGTCAGTTTTCCTTGCGAGATTTTAGGGTTTCTGAACCGTTTTCGACTTGAAAAATACCGGGCAATGCCTCTATAGACCTTCCCGTGTGAATTTCGGAACATATAATTTGAAGAATTAGTCGTTAAATACCAATTTTAACAATTTTTCGATGACGCGGCGGTAAATCACAATGACGGGTCTGATTTAAATTTTGCTTAGATTTGTTATTAATTGAGAACGGATTATTCGATTGAAAAGAGTGATGTGGCAATCGAAAGGGGAGGAAGTAAGCTATTTTATTTGAAAATAATTTCGACATTTCGTTGGCATGACGACGAAAAATTTGCTATTTCCGATATTTATTGAGTTAGAGAGCTGAAATTTGATATATGGGAAGAATTCGGTCAATCATTCAAAATTATATGTGTAAATTTTGATTCGCATGGTCTCTATAGCAACGATTAAGGATAAAGTTGACAATTTCTAACTCACGTACGGCTGATCTGATTAAAACGAGTGAGGTGGCAATCGAAAGGGAACGAAGTAAGCTACTTTTTTATGTGAAAATAATTTTGACATTTCGTTGCCATGACGACGAACAGTTTGCTATTTCCATTATTTATTGAGTTTTAGAGTTGAAATTTGATATCTGGGTAGAATTCGGTCAATCATTCAAAAATATTTTTATAAATTTTGATTCCGATGATTACCATAGCAACGATTGAGCATAAAGTTGATCATTTTTAACTCGCGAACGGCTTATCTGATTGAAACCAGTAAAGTGACGATCGAAATGTTAGAAAGTACACTACTTTTTTATATGAAATTAATTTTGACATTTGGTTGCCGGGACGATGAACAATTTGCTATTTTCGTTATTTATTGAGTTGGAAAGTTGAAAACTGATATCTCGGAAGAATTCGGTCACTCATTCAAAAATATATCTGGAAAAATCGATTCCCATGGTTGGCATAGCAACGACTAAGGATAAAGTTCACAATTTATAACTCGCGGACGCCTTCTGCGATTGGAACGAGTGAGGTGGCTATCGAAAGGGATGGAAGTAAACTACTTTTTTATTTGAAAATAATTTCGATTTTTGGTAGTCATGACGACGATCAATTAGATTTCTCCGTTATTTATTGAGTTGCAGAGTAGAAATTTCGCATCTAAGTAGAATTCGGTCAATCATTGAAAAATATTTTTGCAATTTTCAATTTTAATGATTGCCATAGCAACGATTAGGGGTAAAGTTAACAACTTACAACTCGCGAACGGCTTCTTAGATTGAAAGAAGCGACGTTCATAATATGTATGCACAATTTTTTTCCATAGAGACATCAGTGGCGTGCCCGAAGGGCTCGCCACCAATCTTCATCCAGCTCGACCATTTCAGGAAGATGATGTTATCTAATGTATGGTTCAAAGCCGATCGAAAGATGACAAGTTTAATTTAGTAGGGTTTCAGCGAAATCGTACATATTGTATTTATATGTAATATGTGTTTGTATGTATATAGCGATACGGTTACGAAGGGCGGTCTATTCTGCATCATCAGTCCGTAGGAGTGTGATATCTTCCTTAATACATGCTCTAGAAACACGAAACTTTCAGGGCATGACAATGATGATATTATCGACATTATGGAGCCCCCTTTCAGGGCATGACAATGATGATATTACCGACCTTATAGAGTCCCCTCAGGGGGCGATTAGGCGGTCTACCCGTACTAGTTATAGACCGCCCGCCGAGCGGTCTATATACCCCCTGCTTGGTCATAAAAATGTGTGTATGTATGTATGTGCGGACGTATGTGCGTGCGTATGTTGTCGTCCGTTTCGACATTTTCACCTTTTCAATTTTTTTTCTCGAAAACAGTTAGAGGGCGAGCAACCAAATTTTCAGGGTTAATAGAGGGATAGTGCGGCTAGCTTCGGTAAAAAATTCAGTTATACAGGGTGTTCCGTTTCGGAGTTATTAAACGTCAAAGTCGAAATTTCAGCGATTTCCGTTGAAATCGATTACAGGTCGCAAAAGTGAATTAAATCGATTTAAATTTTCAGAGGTTGTAGAAGACCGCGGGGTTCCGAACCCTGTTGAAACTGGCGGTATTCGGAAAATGGGAAGTAATTTTTTTGAATTTTTTTATGTCGAAAAATGCCCTTTGTAGACCCCAATTTGGCACCGAATAAGTCGAAACCGGAACATCGGACAGAAAAACGTTTTTGAACATAAAACTAAAGAATCTCAAATACTTTCTTTTTGCAATACATTTACCTATACCTAAAACGACTGGAAATTGGAAAAATTTGGGAAAAACTGGAAATTACGAATTTTCATGCAAATCTTTGACGGTTTTGAATTTTTTGGGGGGTCAAAATGGATCCAAATCGAAATCCCATGAGCCTTATCGGAAAGAGCTCGCCGAAATACGTTACAAACGTATTTTTTAGTTCTTTTATTCCTAATAGGAAAGGAGCAATTGATAATTAAATTTCGATTTTTGCCCATTTTTTTTCATGACATCTCTACATTCGAAACACTCTGTATCTTTTCCTATCTAATTTCTTCCAACTTTTTCAACGCTATCCCTTGGGGATATAATCAGGCTTTAAAATGAATCCCGAATGGGTGACCCAGGGCCTGATTTAGGGGGTAAAAACTCATTTTTTCTGTTTTTTTCCATCAAAATTCATCTGTAAATGGCATTATTATGTATTATTTCTCTTATTTAACAGTTCTTTTTTGGTTTATTTTCTTCCTACATCATCTGAGAACACTCCACACTAATTAAAATTCCATATTTTTTCGTTAAAGTTATAAATAAATACCTTTTTTTGCATCGGTGCAGGAAAAATTTTAAAAAGTGCATATAATAAAAGCCGTGCCTTGGAGAAACAAATGAAACTGACCCTCTTTACATCGAAATTAAAATATGACCTGTCAAAATGTCTTAAAAATAACAGTTTTTGTAGCGATATTGGAAGCTTCCTGAACCGATTTCGGCTTGAAATATACGTGGCAAAGGTAAAATGGTCTTTATATTTTTATTTACAATACATTTCATTGGACGATTTAAGCATTAAATACGAATTTTTTAAATTTTTCTCAGACCATGCAAATGCATGTCAAAATCAGTTTCATACGGAGAAATGTATTAAAATATGAAGGGTCGAAATGTCGCAAATATGTCAGTTTTCCTTGCGAGATTTTAGGGTTTCTGAACCGTTTTCGGCTTGACAAATACCGGGCAACGCCTCTATAGACCTTCCCGTGTGGATTTCGGAACATATAATTTGAAGAATTAGTCATTAAATACCAATTTCAACAATTTTTCGATGACGCGGCGAAGCATCATAGAAAGGCTATTCCATGAGGTAGTATACGGTGTAAATCACAATGACGGGTCTGATTTAAATTTTGCTTAGATTTGTTATTAATTGAGAACGGATTATTCGATTGAAAAGAGTGATGTGGCAATCGAAAGGGGAGGAAGTAAGCTATTTTATTTGAAAATAATTTCGACATTTCGTTGGCATGACGACGAAAAATTTGTTATTTCCGATATTTATTGAGTTAGAGAGCTGAAATTTGATATATGGGAAGAATTCGGTCAATCATTCAAAATTATATGTGTAAATTTTGATTCGCATGGTTTCTATAGCAACGATTAAGAATAAAGTTGACAATTTCTAACTCACGTACGGCTGATCTGATTGAAACGAGTGAGGTGGCAATCGAAAGGGAACGAAGTAAGCTACTTTTTTATGTGAAAATAATTTTGACATTTCGTTGCCATGACGACGATCAGTTTGCTATTTCCATTATTTATTGAGTTTTAGAGTTGAAATTTGATATCTGGGTAGAATTCGGTCAATCATTCAAAAATATTTTTATAAATTTTGATTCCGATGATTACCATAGCAACGATTGAGCATAAAGTTGATCATTTTTAACTCGCGAACGGCTTATCTGATTGAAACCAGTAAAGTGACGATCGAAATGTTAGAAAGTACACTACTTTTTTATGTGAAAATAATTTTGACATTTCGTTGCCGGGACGATGAACAATTTGCTATTTTCGTTATTTATTGAGTTGGAAAGTTGAAAACTGATATCTCGGAAGAATTCGGTCACTCATTCAAAAATATATCTGGAAAAATCGATTCCCATGGTTGGCATAGCAACGATTAAGGATAAAGTTGACAATTTATAACTCGCGGACGCCCTCTGCGATTGGAACGAGTGAGGTGGCTATCGAAAGGGATGGAAGTAAACTACTTTTTTATTTGAAAATAATTTCGATTTTTGGTAGTCATGACGACGATCAATTTGATTTCTCCGTTATTTATTGAGTTGCAGAGTAGAAATTTCGCATCTAAGTAGAATTCGGTCAATCATTGAAAAATATTTTTGCAATTTTCAATTTTAATGATTGCCATAGCAACGATTAGGGGTAAAGTTAACAACTTACAACTCGCGAACGGCTTCTTAGATTGAAAGAAGCGACGTTCATAATATGTATGCACAATTTTTTTCCATAGAGACATCAGTGGCGTGCCCGAAGGGCTCGCCACCAATCTTCATCCAGCTCGACCATTTCAGGAAGATGATGTTATCTAATGTATGGTTTAAAGCCGATCGAAAGATGACAAGTTTAATTTAGTAGGGTTTCAGCGAAATCGTACATATTGTATTTATATGTAATATTATGTGTTTGTATGTATATAGCGATACGGTTACGAAGGGCGCTCTATTCTGCATCATCAGTCCGTAGGAGTGTGATATCTTCCTTAATACATGGCCTAGAAACACGAAACTTTCAGGGCATGACAATGATGATATTACCGACCTTATAGAGCCCCCTCGGGGGGCGATTAGGCGCTCTATGCAATCTAGTTATAGACCGCCCGCCGAGCGGTCTATATACCCCCTGCTTGGTCATAAAAATGTGTGTATGTGGACGTATGTGCGTGCGTATGTTGTCGTCCGTTTCGACATTTTCACCTTTTCAATTTTTTTTCTCGAAAACAGTTAGAGGGCGAGCAACCAAATTTTCTGGGTTAATAGAGGGATAGTGCGGCTAGCTTCGGTAAAAAATTCAGTTATACAGGGTGTTCCGTTTCGGAGTTATTAAACGTCAAAGTCGAAATTTCAGCGATTTCCGTTGAAATCGATTACAGGTCGCAAAAGTGAATTAAATCGATTTAAATTTTCAGAGGTTGTAGAAGACCGGGGGGTTCCGAACCCTATTGAAACTGGCGGTATTCGGAAAATGGGAAGTAATTTTTTTGAATTTTTTTATATCGAAAAATGCCCTTTGTAGACCCCAATTTGGCACCGAATAAGTCGAAACCGGAACATCGGACAGAAAAACGTATTTGAACATAAAACTAAAGAATCTCAAATACTTTCTTTTTGCAATACATTTACCTATACCTAAAACGACTGGAAATTGGAAAAATTTGGGAAAAACTGGAAATTACGAATTTTCATGCAAATCTTTGACGGTTTTGAATTTTTTGGAGGGTCAAAATGGATCCAAATCGAAATCCCATGAGCCTTATCGGAAAGAGCTCGCCGAAATACGTTACAAACGTATTTTTTAGTTCTTTTATTCCTAATAGGAAAGGAGCAATTGATAATTAAATTTCGATTTTTGCCCATTTTTTTTCATGACATCTCTACATTCGAAACACTCTGTATCTTTTCCTATCTAATTTCTTCCAACTTTTTCAACGCTATCCCTTGGGGATATAATCAGGCTTTAAAATGAATCCCGAATGGGTGACCCAGGGCCTGATTTAGGGGGTAAAATCTCATTTTTTCTGTTTTTTTCCATCAAAATTCATCTTTAAATGGCATTATTATGTATTATTTCTCTTATTTAACAGTTATTTTTTGGTTTATTTTCTTCCTACATCATCTGAGAACACTCCACACTAATTAAAATTCCATATTTTTTCGTTAAAGTTATAAATAAATACCTTTTTTTGCATCGGTGCAGGAAAAATTTTAAAAAGTGCATATAATAAAAGCCGTGCCTTGGAGAAACAAATGAAACTGACCCTCTTTACATCGAAATTAAAATATGACCTGTCAAAATGTCATGAAAATAACAGTTTTTGTAGCGATATTGGAAGCTTCCTGGACCGATTTCGGCTTGAAATATACATGCCAAAGGTAAAACGGACTTTATATTTTTAGTTACAATACATTTCATTGGACGATTTAAGCATTAAATACGAATTTTTTTAATTTTTCTCAGACCATGCAAATGCATGTCAAAATCAGTTTCATACGGAGAAATGTATTAAAATATGAAGGGTCGAAATGTCGCAAAAATGTCAGTTTTCCTTGAGAGATTTTAGGGTTTCTGAACCGTTTTCGGCTTGACAAATACCGGGCAACGCCTCTATAGACCTTCCCGTGTGGATTTCGGAACATATAATTTGAAGAATTAGTCATTAAATACCAATTTCAACAATTTTTCGATGACGCGGCGAAGCATCATAGAAAGGCTATTCCATGAGGTAGTATACGGTGTAAATCACAATGACGGGTCTGATTTAAATTTTGCTTAGATTTGTTATTAATTGAGAACGGATTATTCGATTGAAAAGAGTGATGTGGCAATCGAAAGGGGAGGAAGTAAGCTATTTTATTTGAAAATAATTTCGACATTTCGTTGGCATGACGACGAAAAATTTGCTATTTCCGATATTTATTGAGTTAGAGAGCTGAAATTTGATATATGGGAAGAATTCGGTCAATCATTCAAAATTATATGTGTAAGTTTTGATTCGCATGGTTTCTATAGCAACGATTAAGAATAAAGTTGACAATTTCTAACTCACGTACGGCTGATCTGATTGAAACGAGTGAGGTGGCAATCGAAAGGGAACGAAGTAAGCTACTTTTTTATGTGAAAATAATTTTGACATTTCGTTGCCATGACGACGAACAGCTTGCTATTTCCATTATTTATTGAGTTTTAGAGTTGAAATTTGATATCTGGGTAGAATTCGGTCAATCATTCAAAAATATTTTTATAAATTTTGATTCCGATGATTACCATAGCAACGATTGAGCATAAAGTTGATCATTTTTAACTCGCGAACGGCTTATCTGATTGAAACCAGTAAAGTGACGATCGAAATGTTAGAAAGTACACTACTTTTTTATGTGAAAATAATTTTGACATTTCGTTGCCGGGACGATGAACAATTTGCTATTTTCGTTATTTATTGAGTTGGAAAGTTGAAAACTGACATTCAAAAATATATCTGGAAAAATCGATTCCCATGGTTGGCATAGCAACGATTAAGGATAAAGTTGACAATTTATAACTCGCGGACGCCTTCTGCGATTGGAACGAATGAGGTGGCTATCGAAAGGGATGGAAGTAAACTACTTTTTTATTTGAAAATAATTTCGATTTTTGGTAGTCATGACGACGATCAATTTGATTTCTCCGTTATTTATTGAGTTGCAGAGTAGAAATTTCGCATCTAAGTAGAATTCGGTCAATCATTGAAAAATATTTTTGCAATTTTCAATTTTAATGATTGCCATAGCAACGATTAGGGTAAAGTTAACAACTTACAACTCGCGAACGGCTTCTTAGATTGAAAGAAGCGACGTTCATAATATGTATGCACAATTTTTTTCCATAGAGACATCAGTGGCGTGCCCGAAGGGCTCGCCACCAATCTTCATCCAGCTCGACCATTTCAGGAAGATGATGTTATCTAATGTATGGTTTAAAGCCGATCGAAAGATGACAAGTTTAATTTAGTAGGGTTTCAGCGAAATCGTACATATTGTATTTATATGTAATATTATGTGTTTGTATGTATATAGCGATACGGTTACGAAGGGCGCTCTATTCTGCATCATCAGTCCGTAGGAGTGTGATATCTTCCTTAATACATGGCCTAGAAACACGAAACTTTCAGGGCATGACAATGATGATATTACCGACCTTATAGAGCCCCCTCGGGGGGCGATTAGGCGCTCTATGCAATCTAGTTATAGACCGCCCGCCGAGCGGTCTATATACCCCCTGCTTGGTCATAAAAATGTGTGTATGTATGTATGTGCGGACGTATGTGCGTGCGTATGTTGTCGTCCGTTTCGACATTTTCACCTTTTCAATTTTTTTTCTCGAAAACGGTTATAGAGGCGGCAACCAAATTTTCTGGGTTAATAGAGGGATAGTGCGGCTAGCTTCGGTAAAAAATTCAGTTATACAGGGTGTTCCGTTTCGGAGTTATTAAACGTCAAAGTCGAAATTTCAGCGATTTCCGTTGAAATCGATTACAGGTCGCAAAAGTGAATTAAATCGATTTAAATTTTCAGAGGTTGTAGAAGACCGGGGGGTTCCGAACCCTATTGAAACTGGCGGTATTCGGAAAATGGGAAGTAATTTTTTTGAATTTTTTTATGTCGAAAAATGCCCTTTGTAGACCCCAATTTGGCACCGAATAAGTCGAAACCGGAACATCGGACAGAAAAACGTATTTGAACATAAAACTAAAGAATCTCAAATACTTTCTTTTTGCAATACATTTACCTATACCTAAAACGACTGGAAATTGGAAAAATTTGGGAAAAACTGGAAATTACGAATTTTCATGCAAATCTTTGACGGTTTTGAATTTTTTGGGGGGTCAAAATGGATCCAAATCGAAATCCCATGAGCCTTATCGGAAAGAGCTCGCCGAAATACGTTACAAACGTATTTTTTAGTTCTTTTATTCCTAATAGGAAAGGAGCAATTGATAATTAAATTTCGATTTTTGCCCATATTTTTTCATGACATCTCTACATTCGAAACACTCTGTATCTTTTCCTATCTAATTTCTTCCAACTTTTTCAACGCTATCCCTTGGGGATATAATCAGGCTTTAAAATGAATCCCGAATGGGTGATCCAGGGCCTGATTTAGGGGGTAAAAACTCATTTTTTCTGTTTTTTTTTTCATCAAAATTCATCTTTAAAAGGCATTATTATATATTATTTCTCCGATTTAACAGTTCTTGTTTGGTTTATTTTCATCCCTTATCATCTGAGAACACTTCTAACTAATTAAAATTCCATATTTGTTCGTTAAAGTTATAAATAAATACCTTTTTTTGCATCGGTGCAGGAAAAATTTTAAAAAGTGCATATAATAAAAGCCGTGCCTTGGAGAAACAAATGAAACTGACCCTCTTTACATCGAAATTAAAATATGACCTGTCAAAATGTCATGAAAATAACAGTTTTTGTAGCGATATTGGAAGCTTCCTGGACCGATTTCGGCTTGAAATATACATAGCAAAGGTAAAACGGACTTTATATTTTTAGTGAAAATACATTTCATTGGACGATTTAAGCATTAAAGACGAATTTTTTTAATTTTTCTCAGACCATGCAAATGCATGTCAAAATCAGTTTCATACGGAAAAACGTATTAAAATATGAAGGGTCGAAATGTCGCAAAAATGTCAGTTTTCCTTGCGAGATTTTAGGGTTTCTGAACCGTTTTCGACTTGAAAAATACTGGGCAATGCCTCTATAGACCTTCCCGTGTGGATTTCGGAACATATAATTTGAAGAATTAGTCATTAAATACCAATTTTAACAATTTTTCGATGACGCGGCGAAGCATCATAGAAAGGCTATTCCATGAGGTAGTATACGGGGTAAATCACAATGACGGGTCTGATTTAAATTTTGCTTAGATTTGTTATTAATTGAGAACGGATTATTCGATTGAAAAGAGTGATGTGGCAATCGAAAGGGGAGGAAGTAAGCTATTTTATTTGAAAATAATTTCGACATTTCGTTGGCATGACGACGAAAAATTTGCGATTTCCGATATTTATTGAGTTAGAGAGCTGAAATTTGATATATGGGAAGAATTCGGTCAATCATTCAAAATTATATGTGTAAATTTTGATTCGCATGGTTTCTATAGCAACGATTAAGCATAAAGTCGACAATTTCTAACTCACGTACGGCTGATCTGATTGAAACGAGTGAGGTGGCAATCGAAAGGGAACGAAGTAAGCTACTTTTTTATGTGAAAATAATTTTGACATTTCGTTGCCATGACGACGAACAGTTTGCTATTTCCATTATTTAGAGTTTTAGAGTTGAAATTTGATATCTGGGTAGAATTCGGTCAATCATTCAAAAATATTTTTATAAATTTTGATTCCGATGATTACCATAGCAACGATTGAGCATAAAGTTGATCATTTTTAACTCGCGAACGGCTTATCTGATTGAAACCAGTAAAGTGACGATCGAAATGTTAGAAAGTACACTACTTTTTTATGTGAAAATAATTTTGACATTTCGTTGCCGGGACGATGAACAATTTGCTATTTTCGTTATTTATTGAGTTGGAAAGTTGAAAACTGATATCTCGGAAGAATTCGGTCACTCATTCAAAAATATATCTGGAAAAATCGATTCCCATGGTTGGCATAGCAACGATTAAGGATAAAGTTGACAATTTATAACTCGCGGACGCCTTCTGCGATTGGAACGAGTGATGTGGCAATCGAAAGGGATGGAAGTAAACTACTTTTTTATTTGAAAATAATTTCGATTTTTGGTAGTCATGACGACGATCAATTTGATTTCTCCGTTATTTATTGAGTTGCAGAGTAGAAATTTCGCGTCTAAGTAGAATTCGGTCAATCATGGAAAAATATTTTCGCAATTTTCAATTTTGATGATTGCCATAGCAACGATTAGGGGTAAAGTTAACAACTTACAACTCGCGAACGGCTTCTTAGATTGAAAGAAGCGACGTTCATAATATGTATGCACAATTTTTTTCCATAGAGACATCAGTGGCGTGCCCGAAGGGCTCGCCACCAATCTTCATCCAGCTCGACCATTTCAGGAAGATGATGTTATCTAATGTATGGTTCAAAGCCGATCGAAAGATGACAAGTTTAATTTAGTAGGGTTTCAGCGAAATCGTACATATTGTATTTATATGTAATATGTGTTTGTATGTATATAGCGATACGGTTACGAAGGGCGGTCTATTCTGCATTATCAGTCCGTAGGAGTGTGATATCTTCCTTAATACATGGCCTAGAAACACGAACTTTTCAGGGCATGACAATGATGATATTACCGACCTTATAGAGCCCCCTCGGGGGCGATTAGGCGGTCTATCCGTACTAGTTATAGAGCGCCAACGGCGCTCTATATACCGACTTGCCACTCAGGAAAATGTTCGTCGGTTGGGGAATCGGGTTTTTCCACAATCTCAATTTTTTTTCTCCGAGACGGTTGCAGGTGAAACGTTCAAATTTTCTGGGTTAATAGAGGGATAGTGCGTCTAGCTTCGATAAAAAATTCAGCTATACAGGGTGTTCCGTTTCAGAGTTATAAAACGCCAAAGTCGAAATTTCCGCGAATTCCTATGAAATCGATTACAGGTCGCAAAACTTAATTACATCGATTTAAATTTTCAGAGGTTGTAGAGGACCGGGAGGTTCAGAACCCTATTGAAACTGGCGGTATTCGGAAAATGGGAAGTAATTTTTTTGAATTTTTTTATGTCGAAAAATGCCCTTTGTAGATCCCTCTTTGACACCAAATAACTCGGTCGCCGGAACCTCAATCATATAATATCCACAGGTTGATCTGATTCGTGGAATTTACCAGAATTTAACAGTTGAGGTGAAAATCCTAACAACTTTCCAATACTGTCTTTTGGCTTAAAGTTTATGTCGTAGACACTGGTTAACTCACACTTTAACGTATTGTTATTGGGTTTAAGCGACAAGATGCGATTCCGTTCGTCTGCGGAAGCTCTAGGATCTAGGAGCTTACGTTGTAGAAACGGTTCGATATCTTCCAACTCGTAGGACCCTGTTGGTATTTCCAATACTCGCTCCTCCTGATTATTGACAATGTAATAAAACTTGTTTCGTCCCTCTTCTATATTAGGGATTGTGTTCCAAGTGTTTAGCGAAATTAATGCTAACGAGTAATCAAACCTGGAATCGAGCTCTATGGGAGGTACAAAGTATGCTTCAAGTCGGTGAGAGCGACCTTTTAACGTGAATGTCTGTGACATGACTGCGAGCGGTAAGCATCAACACCTGCATTTATAAAGTTTCATTCTAGAGAAATGCTAGAGCAAGATGTCCACAATTTATCATTCCATAATCCTGGTACTGTTCAGAATTAAAATATATTTTAACATTTTTCATGTACTTGACAAATTCCTTGGGTGGTTTCAAGTTGCCAAAACTATCGAAATAAACAACTCGATTACCGTGTTTCTTGTAAGCTACCCAATGTGTTCCGAATCCTGTGTTCCGATCCAAATTAATAACACCACACTCTGTTTTGAGGGGTGCGTTCGGTAAAGTGTATGGTTTAAAGCCGATCGAAAGATGACAAGTTTAATTTAGTAGGGTTTCAGCGACATCGTACATATTGTATTTATATGTAATATTATGTGTTTGTATGTATATAGCGATACGGTTACGAAGGGCGCTCTATTCTGCATCATCAGTCCGTAGGAGTGTGATATCTTCCTTAATACATGGCCTAGAAACACGAAACTTTCAGGGCATGACAATGATGATATTACCGACCTTATAGAGCCCCCTCGGGGGGCGATTAGGCGCTCTATGCAATCTAGTTATAGACCGCCCGCCGAGCGGTCTATATACCCCCTGCTTGGTCATAAAAATGTGTGTATGTATGTATGTGAGGACGTATGTGCGTGCGTATGTTGTCGTCCGTTTCGACATTTTCACCTTTTCAATTTTTTTTCTCGAAAACGGTTATAGAGGCGGCAACCAAATTTTCTGGGTTAATAGAGGGATAGTGCGGCTAGCTTCGGTAAAAAATTCAGTTATACAGGGTGTTCCGTTTCGGAGTTATTAAACGTCAAAGTCGAAATTTCAGCGATTTCCGTTGAAATCGATTACAGGTCGCAAAGGTGAATTAAATCGATTTAAATTTTCAGAGGTTGTAGAAGACCGGGGGGTTCCGAACCCTATTGAAACTGGCGGTATTCGGAAAATGGGAAGTAATTTTTTTGAATTTTTTTATGTCGAAAAATGCCCTTTGTAGACCCCAATTTGGCATCGAATAAGTCGAAACCGGAACATCGGACAGAAAAACGTATTTGAACATAAAACTAAAGAATCTCAAATACTTTCTTTTTGCAATACATTTACCTATACCTAAAACGACTGGAAATTGGAAAAATTTGGGAAAAACTGGAAATTACGAATTTTCATGCAAATCTTTGACGGTTTTGAATTTTTTGGGGGGTCAAAATGGATCCAAATCGAAATCCCATGAGCCTTATCGGAAAGAGCTCGCCGAAATACGTTACAAACGTATTTTTTAGTTCTTTTATTCCTAATAGGAAAGGAGCAATTGATAATTAAATTTCGATTTTTGCCCATTTTTTTTCATGACATCTCTACATTCGAAACACTCTGTATCTTTTCCTATCTAATTTCTTCCAACTTTTTCAACGCTATCCCTTGGGGATATAATCAGGCTTTAAAATGAATCCCGAATGGGTGACCCAGGGCCGGATTTAGGGGGTAAAAACTCATTTTTTCTGTTTTTTTTCATCAAAATTCATCTTTAAATGGCATTATTATGTATTATTTCTCTTATTTAACAGTTCTTTTTTGGTTTATTTTCTTCCTACATCATCTGAGAACACTCCACACTAATTAAAATTCCATATTTTTTCGTTAAAGTTATAAATAAATACCTTTTTTTGCATCGGTGCAGGAAAAATTTTAAAAAGTGCATATAATAAAAGCCGTGCCTTGGAGAAACAAATGAAACTGACCCTCTTTACATCGAAATTAAAATATGACCTGTCAAAATGTCATGAAAATAACAGTTTTTGTAGCGATATTGGAAGCTTCCTGGACCGATTTCGGCTTGAAATATACATGCCAAAGGTAAAACGGACTTTATATTTTTAGTTACAATACATTTCATTGGACGATTTAAGCATTAAATACGAATTTTTTAAATTTTTCTCAGACCATGCAAATGCATGTCAAAATCAGTTTCATACGGAGAAATGTATTAAAATATGAAGGGTCGAAATGTCGCAAAAATGTCAGTTTTCCTTGCGAGATTTTAGGGTTTCTGAACCGTTTTCGACTTGAAAAATACCGGGCAACGCCTCTATAGACCTTCCCGTGTGGATTTCGGAACATATAATTTGAAGAATTAGTCATTAAATACCAATTTTAACAATTTTTCGATGACGCGGCGAAGCATCATAGAAAGGCCATTCCATGAGGTAGTATACGGGGTAAATCACAATGACGGGTCTGATTTAAATTTTGCTTAGATTTGTTATTAATTGAGAACGGATTATTCGATTGAAGAGAGTGATGTGGCAATCGAAAGGGGAGGAAGTAAGCTATTTTATTTGAAAATAATTTCGACATTTCGTTGGCATGACGACGAAAAATTTGCTATTTCCGATATTTATTGAGTTAGACAGCTGAAATTTGATATATGGGAAGAATTCGGTCAATCATTCAAAATTATATGTGTAAATTTTGATTCGCATGGTCTCTATAGCAACGATTAAGGATAAAGTTGACAATTTCTAACTCACGTACGGCTGATCTGATTGAAACGAGTGAGGTGGCAATCGAAAGGGAACGAAGTAAGCTACTTTTTTATGTGAAAATAATTTTGACATTTCGTTGCCATGACGACGAACAGTTTGCTATTTCCATTATTTATTGAGTTTTAGAGTTGAAATTTGATATCTGGGTAGAATTCGGTCAATCATTCAAAAATATTTTTATAAATTTTGATTCCGATGATTACCATAGCAACGATTGAGCATAAAGTTGATCATTTTTAACTCGCGAACGGTATCTGATTGAAACCAGTAAAGTGACGATCGAAATGTTAGAAAGTACACTACCTTTTTATGTGAAATTAATTTTGACATTTCGTTGCCGGGACGATGAACAATTTGCTATTTTCGTTATTTATTGAGTTGGAAAGTTGAAAACTGATATCTCGGAAGAATTCGGTCACTCATTCAAAAATATATCTGGAAAAATCGATTCCCATGGTTGGCATAGCAACGATTAAGGATAAAGTTGACAATTTATAACTCGCGGATGCCTTCTGCGATTGGAACGAGTGAGGTGGCTATCGAAAGGGATGGAAGTAAACTACTTTTTTATTTGAAAATAATTTCGATTTTTGGTAGTCATGACGACGATCAATTTGATTTCTCCGTTATTTATTGAGTTGCAGAGTAGAAATTTCGCATCTAAGTAGAATTCGGTCAATCATTGAAAAATATTTTTGCAATTTTCAATTTTAATGATTGCCATAGCAACGATTAGGGGTAAAGTTAACAACTTACAACTCGCGAACGGCTTCTTAGATTGAAAGAAGCGACGTTCATAATATGTATGCACAATTTTTTTCCATAGAGACATCAGTGGCGTGCCCGAAGGGCTCGCCACCAATCTTCATCCAGCTCGACCATTTCAGGAAGATGATGTTATCTAATGTATGGTTCAAAGCCGATCGAAAGATGACAAGTTTAATTTAGTAGAGTTTCAGCGAAATCGTACATATTGTATTTATATGTAATATGTGTTTGTATGTATATAGCGATACGGTTACGAAGGGCGGTCTATTCTGCATCATCAGTCCGTAGGAGTGTGATATCTTCCTTAATACATGCTCTAGCAACACGAAATTTTCAGGGTATGACAATGATGATATTACCGACCTTATAGAGCCCCCTCGGGGGGCGATTAGGCGCTCTATGCAACCTAGTTATAGACCGCGAAAGCGGTCTATATACCGAGCCGTTGGTCAGAAAAATGTGTGTATGTATGTATGTGCGGCCATATGTTGTCGTCCGTTTCGACATTTTCACCTTTTCAATTTTTTTTCTCGAAAACGGTTAGAGGGGGGGCAACCAAATTTTCTGGGTTAATAGATGGATAGTGCGACTAGCTTCGGTAAAAAATTCAGTTATACAGGGTGTTCCGTTTCGGAGTTATTAAACGTTAAAGTCGAAATTTCAGCGATTTCCTATGGGATCGATTACAGGTAGCAAAACTTAATTAAATCGATTTAAATTTTCGGAGGTTGTGGAGGACCGGGAGCTTCAGAACCCTATTGAAACTGGCGTTATTCGGAAAATGGAAGTAATTCTTTTGAATTTTTTTATGTCGAAAAATGCCGTTTGCAGACCCCTCTTTGGCACCAAATAACTCGGTCGCCGGAACCTCGGACAGAAAAACGTATTTGAACTTAAAACTAAAGAATCTCAAATACTTTCTTTTTGCAATACATTTACCTATACCTAAAACGACTGGAAATTGGAAAAATTTGGGAAAAAGTGGAAATTACGATTTTTCATGCAAATTTTTGACGGTTGTCAATTTTTTTGGGGGTCAAAATGGATCCAGATCGAAATCCCATGTGCCTTATCGGAAAGAGCTCGCCGAAATACGTTACAAACGTATTTTTTAGTTCCTTTATTCCTAATAGGAAAGGAGCAATTGATAATTAAATTTCGATTTTTGACCATTTTTTTAATGACATCTCTACATTCGAATCACTGTATTTTTTCCTATCTAATTTCTTCTAACCTTTTCAACGCTATCCCTTGGGGATATAATCAGGCTTTAAAATGAATCCCGAATGGGTGATCCTGGACCGGGTTTAGGGGGTAAAAACTCATTTTGTCTGTTTTTTTCCATCAAAATTCATCTTTAAAAGGCATTATTATATATTATTTCTCCGATTTACAGTTCTTTTTTGGTTTATTTTCATCCCTTATCATCTAAGAACACTCCTAACTAATTAAAACTCCATATTTTTTCGTTAAAGTTATAAATAAATACCTTTTTTTGCATCGCTGCAGGAAAAATTTTAAAAAGTACATTATAAAAGCCGTGCCTTGAAAAAACAATTGAACATCGAAAACATCGAAATTAAAATATGACCTGTCAAAATGTCATGAAAATAACAGTTTTTGTAGCGATATTGGAAGCTTCCTGGACCGATTTCGGCTTGAAATATACATGGCAAAGGGAAAACGGACTTTATATTTTTAGTTAAAATACATTTCATTGGACGATTTAAGCATTAAATACGAATTTTTTTAATTTTTCTCAGACCATGCAAATGCATGTCAAAATCAGTTTTATACGGAAAAACGTATTAAAATATGTGTCTAAATGTCGCAAAAATGCCAGTTTTTCTTGGGAGATTGGAAACAGTCTGGACCAACTTCGGCTTGAAATTGTCCGGGCAATGGAATTAAGGACCTTATACTTTCAGTAGAAAGACATTTCATTTCATAATATACCGATTAAATACCATTTTAATCGATTTTCCTATGACGCTACAAAGCATCATTGAAGATTCTAATATGGAGCTCAGTGGCTTCGAAAAAATCCAGAAATATGCATTTTTATTTTCTAACCATGAGCGTGTATACCTTTGGGACAATATATTAATTATTATTGAATCATTTTAATTTAATTTTAGGGAAATGACTTGATTCGGGTCGTTTTAAAGTAACCAGAACTATTCGAAAACACATTTTATACCTTTCAGGCGTGTGAATGGTTGTACATATGTCTACAGGGTGTCCGAAAAGTATTTGTATGCGCAAATATCTTAGTCATTAGCAAGAAGAGAAGAATAATTGAGCCTTATTTCAAGGAAATCGTAAATTTTTTATTCCTTTGTGTGGTTGTTTATGTTTGTATGTATACAGAATGTCCAAAAAGTCTTTGTATGCGCAAATATATTTGTCATTAGAACGAAGAAAAACTTAAATGAGTCTTATTTCAAGGAAAACGTAAATTTTTTATTCCTTTGTGTGGCTGTTTATATGTTGGTATGTATACAGAATGTCCAAAATGTCTTTGTATGCGCAAACATCTTTGCAATTAGTACGAATATAAACGTAATTGAGCCGGTTTTCAATCGCAAAAATATAAAATATTTAAATTACTGTGTCGTATTTGTTGTGTTTGTATGTATGTACAGTACAGGATGTCCGAAAAGTCTTTGTATGGACAAATTCCTTTGCTATTTGTACAACCATAAACTTAATTGTCGGATTTAAAGCAAATCGTATATATTTGCATTTCTATGTGTACGGAAATATATGTCTGTATACAGGCTGTCCAATAAGTGTTGGTTTGAGCAAATACTCCTAGTAGTACCAGGATAAATGTAATTAAACCGGATTTCATGCAAATCGATTATATTTGTTTTTATATGTGTTGTATAATATACAGGGTGTCCGAAAAGTCTTGGTATGGGCAAATACTTCTACTACAACCGAGATAAACCTAATTAATTCGGATTTTAAGTAAATCGACTATATTCCTATTTAAACGTGTGGGTATTAGTTTGAATGTATACAGGGTGTCCAAAAAGTCTTGTATGAGCAAATACTCCTATTATTATTTAGATAAACTTTATTAGGTCGAATTTCTAACAAATCGAATATATTTGTATTAATATGTGTTTATGTTTGTATGCATGTATACAGGGTATCCGAAAAGTCTTGGTATGGGCAAATACTTCTACTAGTACCGAGATAAACCTACTTAATTCAGATTTTAAGTAAATCGACTATATTCCTATTTAAACGTTTGGGTGTTAGTTTGAATGTATACAGGGTGTCCAAAAAGTTTTGGTATGGGCAAATACTCCTATTATTACTTAGATGAACTTTATTAGGTCGGATTTCACGCCAATCGAATATATTTGTATTAATATGTGTTTATGTTTGTATGTGTGTATACAGGGTGTCCGAAAAGTCTTGGTATGGGCAAATCCTTGTACTAGTACCGAGATAAACCTACTTAATCCGGATTTTAAGTAAATCGACTATATTCCTATTTAAACGTTTGGGTGTTAGTTTGAATGTATACAGGGTGTCCAAAACGTCTTGGTATGGGCAAATACTCCTATTATTACTTAGATGAACTTTATTAGGTCGGATTTCACGCCAATCGAATATATTTGTATTAATATGTGTTTATGTTTGTATGTGTGTATACAGGGTGTCCGAAAAGTCTTGATATGGGCAAATCCTTGTACTAGTACCGAGATAAACCTACTTAATCCGGATTTTAAGTAAATCGACTATATTCCTATTTAAACGTGTGGGTGTTAGTTTGAATGTATACAGGGTGTAGAAAAAGTCTTGGTATGGGCAAATACTCCTATTATTACTTAGATAAACTTTATTAGGTCGGATTTCACGGAAATCGAATACATTTGTATTAATATGTGTTTATGTTTGTATCTATGTATACAGGGTGTCCGAAAAGTTTTTTTTGGCAAAAGTAGATTCTATGTGTGATGTTTGTATGTGTGTAGCGACATGGTTACGAAGGGCGGTCTATTCTGCATCATCAGTCCGTAGGAGTGTGATATCTTCCTTAATACATGCTCTAGCAACACGAAATTTTCAGGGCATGACAATGATGAAATTACCGACCTTATAGAGCCCCCTCGGGGGGGGGGGGCGATTAGGCGGTCTACGCAATCTAGGTAGAGACCGCCTTTCAGGCTCGGTCTCTATATCCCCTGCTTGGTCAGAAAAATGTGTATGGCCGTATGTATTGCCGTATGTATGTTGTCGTCCGTTTCGACATTTCCACCTTTTCAATTTTTTTTCTCGAAAACGGTTAGAGGGGGGGGCAACCAAATTTTCTGGGTTAATAGAGGGATAGTGCGGCTAGCTTCGGTAAAAAATTCAGTTATACAGGGTGTTCCGTTTCGGAGATATAAAACGTCAAATTCGAAATTTCAGCGATTTCCGTTGAAATCGATTACAGGTCGCAAAACTTAACCAAATCGATTTAAATTTTCAGAGGTTGTAGAAGACCGGGGTGTTCCGAACCCTATTGAAATTGGCGGTATTCGGAAAATGGGAAGTAATTCTTTTGAATTTTTTTATGTCGAAAAATGCCCTTTGTAGACCCCACTTTGGCACTGAATAAGTCGAAACCGGAACATCGGACAGAAAAACGTATTTGAACATAAAACTAAAGAATCTCAAATACTTTCTTTTTGCAATACCTATACCTAAAACGACTGCAAATTGGAAAAATTTGGGAAAATCTGGAAATTACGAATTTTCATGGAAATGTTTGACGGTTTTGAATTTTTGGGGGGTCAAAATGGATTCAAATCGAAATTCCATGTGCCCTATCGGAAAGAGCTCGCCGAAATACGTTAGAAACGTATTTTTTAGTTCCTTTATTCCTAATAGGAAAGGAGCAATCGATAATTAAATTTCGATTTTTTACGATTTTTTTTCATGACATCTCTACATTCGAATCACTCTGTATCTTTTCCTATCTAATTTCTTCCAACTTTTTCAACGCTATCCCTTGGGGATATAATCAGGCTTTAAAATGAATCCCGAATGGGTGATCCTGGGCCGGATTAAGGGGGTAAAAACACATTTTTTCTGTTTTTTCCATCAAAATTCATCTTTAAATGGCATTATTATATATTATTTCTCTTATTTAACGATTCTTTTTTGGTTTATTTTCATACCTTATCATCTCAGAACACTTCTAACTAATTAAAATTCCATATTTTTTCGTTAAAGTTATAAATAAATACCTTTTTTCGCATCGCTGCAGGAAAAATTTTAAAACGTACATATATACAAGCCTTGCCTTGAAAAAACAATTGAACAAAAAAATATGACCTGTCAAAATGTCATGAAAATATCAGTTTTTGTAGCGATATTGGAAGGTTCCTGAACCCTTTTCGGCTTGAAAAATACCGGGCAGTCCCTCTATAGACATTCCCTTGTGGATTACGGAACATATAATTTGAAGAATTAGTCATTAAATACCAATTTTAACAATTTTTCGATGACGCGGCAATGCATCATAGAAAGATATTATTCCATTAGGTAGTAAGTATACGGGGTAAATCACAATGACGGGTTTGATTTAAATTTTGCTTAGATTTGTTATTAATTGATATTTTTTAACAATCCACGAAGCGTCGTACGAGTTAAATATAGTTTTTAACTTTTGTCCGGATGATTTTTAACCTCACTTCTCTGTCACTCTGTCTGCCGTCTGCATTTTTTGACATTTGGTGTTATTTTGATTTGGTTTGGGTGCTTTCTTAATATTTATTAATGAATATATATCTAAGACATAGTAAAAAATACATTTTTAGTGCCACTAATGTACTACTTTTTTCGCTTTTGTTAATTTACCAAAGAAATAAACATAAACTCGCTAGAAAAAAGCAAAAACCAAGATTTTGGATGAGAAACATTTTAAATGAAATGGGACTGACTGGCCAGGAAAAATACTTTAATTATTTACGAATGTTAAGTAATACATTTCAGAATTTACTGAGAATAGATTGGGCCAAAAATAGAAAAGGTATATTGTGTATGTGAGCCAATATCTCCTGGAGAAATACTTGCTTTGATATTAAGGTAAATCTAGCAATATAAATGTGCAAGTACTCGTTAAGTGTGCGATAAAAACTTATAGGGTGCATTATCCATGTTTTAGGTATCTAGTATGATTTCGGTTAGCTATGCATTCCGAATTGCTCCTAATATGGTATCAAAGATATAATTAAAGAAACATGGAATGCAATTTGGGATTGTTTAAATTAAACTGTGTTACTTAAACCAACCGAGGAGGCTTGGCTAAGCATTGCACAAGACTTCGAGCAAAATGGCAATTATTTACCACAAGTTTTAAGTTGGCCAAAGTTTTGCAGCAAAAACGATAATAATTTTCAAATAAAAGTTCACATTAGTTATGTCAAATTTTGTGACAGTATAAGAGCATTTTTAAAAAGTCATATTCTTTTACTGTAAGAAAATTCTATATACGAAGGGTATCCTTAGAGGTAATTGAAATCGTGTAATTTTTTGTTTAGTTTAGGTAACCCTTATGCAAAGCTAGGTTTGACTTGCAGGCCTTGGGTGCTTATGACTTACAAGCCCTGCCTATAGGGTATACTATGCATAAGAAATAAAAAACAACTATTATACCATAAGGATAAACTTTTAGATAACGGTCAAAAACACAAAATATACATTCCAGCATTTATTTAAATCAACAAACAATACAGTTATAGGTTTTCACAATAATTTAAGTAAGGAATAATGCATGGGTGCACATTTCAAAATAGCTTGCTCAAGATTTTCCGGCAATGGTGGCAGGTGGCAGTGCTTCTTCATTAAAATGGACAGCTATATTATGTAAAATTGCAGCGACTACAATACACTGCACTTTCAAATATACGGGAGTCATGTGTAGACTCTGCCCACCTGGCTACAATAGTTATAAATTGCAATTTGGCGCTGCAAACTGCTTGTACATTTAAGGAAAAAAGCCATTTCGGCTTCTGGTCAGGTCCACCTAAAAAAATATAATTATAATAAAATATTCATAAGTTTAAACTAAAACGAGAAAAATATCTGATGATTCGACTTTAATTGTGTACAGTCTCTTTATTGCTCCCAATATGTTTTGGCATGGTTGGATATCTGTTAAAAATCTTCTTTTAAGTATTAAATTCTAAATTAAATTAATAAAAAAAATGTTTTGGCTGTCAACTGTCAACAATGTCAACATTGTCGAGGTAGTGGTAATAGGTGTCTTCCTTTCACCCCAAGGAAGAGCTCCCGTACAGCTCCAGAGCAGCACACAGTTGTTCCATTCAACTGGGGCATCAATCACCTGAACCGTTCTAGCCCTATCCCCCCTGCCCTCTCGTGCATCACCAACGACTTGGGCTTAATGTCGAAATTGTCAATTGTTCCTTTCAAGAACGGTGTGAGTTACTCTGGGGCGAGTCGGTCCGGGGCATCAAACACCTGAAAGGAATATTACTTATATGTCCGTAGGACCAGCATGTTGTGACAACGTTAAGAGAATGTTCGCACATTGGTTCTATTTACACGACTTAATAAAGTAACATTATGGATGTCGCAGAGATCGAAGTTGTGATGTATTAGAGTTGTGCTTTAATTCGCGCGCGGATGTGGTGTGAACCGGACATGAAACAACAAAAAGAATGTGATCAGCAGTGGCACTCTGTATGAAAAATAGCGATAGCGATCGGGCTTCTCTTTGTAAATTCTTACTTTGTATCACCGTTCGGTATTTTTCGAAGAGAGCCCGATCGCTATCGCTATTTTTCATACAGAGTGCCACTGCAGCTGTTCAACAAAAAAGCCCTTCCGAGAAGAGAGGTTAAATTGAGTTAAAACTGACCAGTGTTGCCAGATTGGGCGATTTATCACAAATTGGGCTACTTTAAAGAATGTTTTGCGACAAAGTATTTCAAAAAGTCGCAAGTCGCAAATTGGGCGATTTTACCGATGTTTTAAAATCGCAATTGGGCGATGGTTCATATTTTACTGATTAGTGAATTCTATTAATATGAATGAATAATTCTATTAATACCGAGATAAAATTACTTAATTCGGATTTTAAGTAAATCGACTATATTCCTATTTAAACGCGTGGGTGTTAGTTTGAATGTATACAGGGTGTCCAAAAAGTCTTGGTATGGGCAAATACTCCTATTATTACTTAGATAAACTTTATTAGGTCGGATTTCACGCAAATCGAATATTTTTGTATTAATAAGTGTTTATGTTTGTATGTATGTATACAGGGTGTCCGAAAAGCTTTTGTTGGCAAAAATAGTTTCTACGTGTGGTGTTTGTATGTGTGCAGCTACACGGTTACGAAGGGCGGTCTATTCTACATCATCAGTCCGAAGGAGTGTGATATCTTCCTTAATATATGCTCTAGAAACACGAAACTTGCAGGGCGTGACAATGATGATATTACCGACATTATGTAGCCCCCTTTCAGTGCACGACAATGATGATATTACCGACCTTATAGAGCCCCCTCGGGGGGCGATTAGGCGGTCTACGCAATCTAGTTATAGAGCGCCAACAGCGCTCTATGTAACGCCCCGTCAGTGAGAAAAATGTTCGTTTGTTGATTAATCGTGTTTTTCGACAATCTCGTTTTTTTTTCTCCGAGATGGTTGCGCCTGAAACATTCAAATTTTCTGGGTTAATAGAGGGATAGTGCGACTAGCTTCGATAAAAAATCCAGTTATACAGGGTGTTTCGTTTCGGAGTTATTAAACGTCAAAGTCGAAATTTCCGCGATTTCCTATGATATCGATTACAGGTCGCAAAAGTTAATTAAATCGATTTAAATTTTTGGAGGTTGTAGAAGACCGGGGTTTTCCGAACCCTATTGAAATTGGCGGTATTCGGAAAATGGGAAGTAATTGTTTTGAATTTTTTTATGTCGAAAAATGGCACTTGCAGACCCATATTCAATTCTACATTGCTCGGAAACGGAGCGTCGGACAGAAAAACGTATTTAACCATAAAACTAAAGAATCTCAAATACTTTCTTTTTGCAATACATTTACCTATACCTAAAACGACAGGAAATTGGAAAAATTTGGAAAAAACTGGAAATTACGATATTTCATGCAAATTTTTGACGGTTGTCAATTTTTTTGGGGGTCAAAATGGATTCAAATCGAAATCCCATGTACCTTATCGGAAAGACCTCGCCGAACTACGTTATAAACGTATTTTTTGGTTCCTTCATTCTTAATAGGAAAGGAGCAATCGATAATTAAATTTAGATTTTTTACGATTTTTTTTCATGACATCTCTACATTTGAATCACTCTGTATCTTTTCCTATCTAATTTCTTCTAACTTTTTCAACGCTATCCCGTGGGGATATAATCAGGCTTTAAAACAAATCCCGAATGGGTGATCCTGGACCGAATTTAGGGGGTAAAAACTCATTTCTTCTGTTTTTTTCCATCAAAATTCATCTTTAAAAGGCATTATTATATATTATTTCTCCGATTTAACAGTTCTTTTTTGGTTTATTGTCATCCCTTATCATCTGAGAACACTTCTAACTAATTAAAATTCCATATTTTTTCGTTAAAGTTATAAATAAATACCTTTTTTTGCATCGGTGCAGGAAAAATTTTAAAAAGTGCATATATTAAAAGCCGTGCCTTGACAAAACAAATGAAACTGACCCTCTTTACATCGAAATTAAAATATGACCTGTCAAAATGTCATGAAAATAACAGTTTTTGTAGCGATATTGGAAGCTTCCTGGACCGATTTCGGCTTGAAATATACATGCCAAAGGTAAAACGGACTTTATATTTTTAGTTACAATACATTTCATTGAACGATTTAAGCATTAAATACGAATTTTTTAAATTTTTCTCAGACCATGCAAATGCATGTCAAAATCAGTTTCATACGGAGAAATGTATTAAAATATGAAGGGTCGAAATGTCGCAAAAATGTCAGATTTCCTTGCGAGATTTTAGGGTTTCTGAACCGTTTTCGACTTGAAAAATACTGGGCAATGCCTCTATAGACCTTCCCGTGTGGATTTCGGAACATATAATTTGAAGAATTAGTCATTAAATACCAATTATTTTAACAATTTTTCGATGACGCGGCGAAGAATCATAGAATAGTATATTGTACAACGAGCATGGAATGACATGCATTTCCTACGAGTATGACGTTTGCAGCATGAGCTGCAGGCGAATGCTGCAAATCATACGAGTAGGAAATGGTCATTCCATGCGAGTTTTACACTATACTTTTTCTACGAATGTTACTGTTACATAAAATGGGATTAGTAATATTTTTCCTTTTAAGATGTCAAAAAATGTCAATCTGACATTCCACAAATAAAAATTATAAAGATTTTGGATGTCAACGCCACCTTTGTAAAAAATACCCGTGCACAAGGGGAACTTTGTAGTTCAATCACCATGGTGATTGAAGCACAATGAAAATGTGTAAAATACAATGCACCATGTTCCGAAATTACTATTGAACATACAATAAAGGTTTTTATTGACATTCGTAGAAAAAGGCTATTCCATGAGGTAATATACGGGGTAAATCATAATGACGGGTCTGATTTAAATTTTGCTTAGATTTGTTATTAATTGAGAACGGATTATTCGATTGAAAAGAGTGATGTGGCAATCGAAAGGGGAGGAAGTAAGCTATTTTATTTGAAAATAATTTCGACATTTCGTTGGCATGACGACGAAAAATTTGCTATTTCCGATATTTATTGAGTTAGAGAGCTGAAATTTGATATATGGGAAGAATTCGGTCAATCATTCAAAATTATATGTGTAAATTTTGATTCGCATGGTTTCTATAGCAACGATTAAGGATAAAGTTGACAATTTCTAACTCACGTACGGCTGATCTGATTGAAACGAGTGAGGTGGCAATCGAAAGGGAACAAAGTAAGCTACTTTTTTATGTGAAAATAATTTTGACATTTCGTTGCCATGACGACGAACAGTTTGCTATTTCCATTATTTATTGAGTTTTAGAGTTGAAATTTGATATCTGGGTAGAATTCGGTCAATCATTCAAAAATATTTTTATAAATTTTGATTCCGATGATTACCATAGCAACGATTGAGCATAAAGTTGATCATTTTTAACTCGCGAACGGCTTATCTGATTGAAACCAGTAAAGTGACGATCGAAATGTTAGAAAGTACACTACTTTTTTATGTGAAAATAATTTTGACATTTCGTTGCCGGGACGATGAACAATTTGCTATTTTCGTTATTTATTGAGTTGGAAAGTTGAAAACTGATATCTCGGAAGAATTCGGTCACTCATTCAAAAATATATCTGGAAAAATCGATTCCCATGGTTGGCATAGCAACGATTAAGGATAAAGTTGACAATTTATAACTCGCGGACGCCTTCTGCGATTGGAACGAGTGAGGTGGCTATCGAAAGGGATGGAAGTAAACTACTTTTTTATTTGAAAATAATTTCGATTTTTGGTAGTCATGACGACGATCAATTTGATTTCTCCGTTATTTATTGAGTTGCAGAGTAGAAATTTCGCATCTAAGTAGAATTCGGTCAATCATTGAAAAATATTTTTGCAATTTTCAATTTTAATGATTGCCATAGCAACGATTAGGGGTAAAGTTAACAACTTACAACTCGCGAACGGCTTCTTAGATTGAAAGAAGCGACGTTCATAATATGTATGCATAATTTTTTTCCATAGAGACATCAGTGGCGTGCCCGAAGGGCTCGCCACCAATATTCATCCAGCTCGACCATTTCAGGAAGATGATGTTATCTAATGTATGGTTCAAAGCCGATCGAAAGATGACAAGTTTAATTTAGTAGGGTTTCAGCGAAATCGTACATATTGTATTTATATGTAATATGTGTTTGTATGTATATAGCGATACGGTTACGAAGGGCGCTCTATTCTGCATCATCAGTCCGTAGGAGTGTGATATCTTCCTTAATACATGGCCTAGAAACACGAAACTTTCAGGGCATGACAATGATGATATTACCGACCTTATAGAGCCCCCTCGGGGGGCGATTAGGCGCTCTATGCAATCTAGTTCTAAATCTGCCCACCAAGTATGAATGTGAACTAAAATATCCTGCTATATTTAATAAAATGACGAAAATTTTAAACTTTTGAAACGACCCCGTAGCCTCTGATTTTTGTCAAATCCTTTATGTATGTTATTTTTTGCCTAATTCTAAATCTTTCCACCAAGTATAAATCTGAACTAAAATATGCTGCTATATTTAATAAAATGACGAAAATTTTCAACTTTTGAACCTACTTCGTAGCCTCTGATTTTTGTCAAATCCTTTATGTATGTTATTTTTTGCCTTATTCTAAATCTGTCCACAAAGTATAAATGTGAACTAAAATATGCTGCTATATTTAATAAAATGATGAAAATTTTAAACTTTTGAAAGGACCCCGTATCCTCTGATTTTTGTCAAATCCTTTTTGTATGTTTTTGTGCCTTATTCTAAATAAGCCCATCAAGTATAAATGTGAACTAAAATATGCTGCTATATTTAATAAAATGAAAATTTTAAATTTTTGAACCGACCTCGTAGCCTCTGATTTTTGTCAAATCCTTTATGTATGTTACTTTTTGCCTTATTCTACATCTGTCCACCAAGTATAAATGTGAACTAAAATGTGCTGCTATATTAAATAAAATGACGAAAATCTTAAACTTTTGAAACGACCCCGTAGCCTCTGATTTTTGGTGTCCTGTATGTATCTTATTTTTTGCCTTATTCTAAACCTGCCCACTAAGTATAAATGTGAACTAAAATATGCTGCTATATTTAATAAAATGACGAAAATTTTAAACTTTCGAAACGACCCCGAAGCCTCTGATTTTTGTCAAGTTCTTTATATATGTTATTTGTTGCCTTATTTTACATCTGTCCGCCAAGTATGAATGTGAACTAATATATGCTGCTATAGGTACCTATTTCATAAAATGATGAAAATTTTAAACTTTTGAAACTACCCCGTAGCCTCTGATTTTTGTCAAGTCCTTTATATATGTTATTTGTTGCCTTATTCTAAATCTGCCAACCGAGTACGAATGTGAATTAAAATATGCTGCTATATTTAATAAAATGATGAAAATTTTAAACTTTTGAAAGGACCCCGTAGCCTCTGATTTTTGTCAAATCCTTTTTGTATGTTTTTTGTGCCTTATTCTAAATCAGCCCACCAAGTATAAATGTGAACTAAAATATGCTGCTATATTTAATAAAATGACGAAAATTTTAAACTTTTGAACCGACCTCGTAGCCTCTGATTTTGGTTAAGTCCTTTATGTATGTTATTTGTTGCCTTATTCTAAATCTGCCCACCAAGCATGAATGTGAACTAAAATATGCAGCTATATTTAATAAAATGATGAAAACTTTAAACTTTTGAAACGACTCCGCAGCCTCTGATTTTTGTCAAATCCTTTATGTATGTTATTTTTTGCCTTATTCTACATCTGTCCACCAAGTATAAATGTGAACTAAGATATGCTGCTATATTAAATAAAATGACGAAAATTTTAAACTTTTGAAACGACCCCGTAGCCTCTGATTTTTGTTAAGTCCTTTATGTACCTATGTTATTTGTTGCCTTATTATAGAGCGCCAACAGCGCTCTATATAACGCCCCGTCAGTGAGAAAAATGTTCGTTTGTTGATTAATCGTGTTTTTCGACAATCTCGATTTTTTTCTCCGAGATGGTTGCGCCTGAAACATTCAAATTTTCTGGGTTAATAGAGGGATAGTGCGACTAGCTTCGATAAAAAATCCAGTTATACAGGGTGTTTCGTTTCGGAGTTATTAAACGTCAAAGTCGAAATTTCCGCGATTTCCTATGATATCGATTACAGGTGGCAAGAGTTAATTAAATCGATTTAAATTTTCAGAGGTTGTAGAGGACCGGGAGCTTCAGAATCCTATTGAAATTGGCGGTATTCGGAAAATGGGAAGTAATTCTTTTGAATATTTTTATGTCGAAAAATGGCACTTGCAGACCCATATTCAATTCTACATTGCTCGAAAACGCAGCGTCGGACAGAAAAACGGATTTGAACTTAAAACTAAAGAATCTCAAATACTTTCTTTTTGCAATAGGTACATTTACCTATACCTAAAACGACTGGAAATTGGAAAAATTTGGGAAAAAGTGGAAATTACGATTTTTCATGCAAATTTTTGACGGTTGTCAATTTTTTTGGGGGTCAAAATGGATTCAAATCGAAATCCCATGTACATTATCGGAAAGACCTCGCCGAACTACGGTATAAACGTATTTTTTGGTTCCTTCATTCTTAATAGGAAAGGAGCTATCGATAATTAAATTTAGATTTTTTACGATTTTTTTTCATGACATCTCTACATTCGAAACACTCTGTATCTTTTCCTATCTAATTTCTTCCAACTTTTTCAACGCTATCCCTTAGGGATATAATCAGGCTTTAAAATGAATCCCGAATGGGTGATCCAGGGCCTGATTTAGGGGGTAAAAACTCATTTTTTCTGTTTTTTTTTTCCATCAAAATTCATCTTTAAATGGCATTATTATATATTATTTCTCTTATTTAACAACTCTTTTTTGGTTTATTTTCTTCCTACATCATCTGAGAACACTCCACACTAATTTAAATTACATATTTTTTCGTTAAAGTTATAAATAAATACCTTTTTTTGCATCGGTGCAGGAAAATTTTTAAAAAGTGCTTATATTAAAAGCCGTGCCTTGACAAAACAAATGAAACTGACCCTCTTTACATCGAAATTAAAATATGACCTGTCAAAATGTCATGAAAATAACAGTTTTTGTAGCGATATTGGAAGCTTCCTGGACCGATTTCGGCTTGAAATATACATGCCAAAGGTAAAACGGACTTTATATTTTTAGTTACAATACATTTCATTGGACGATTTAAGCATTAAATACGAATTTTTTTAATTTTTCTCAGACCATGCAAATGCATGTCAAAATCAGTTTCATACGGAGAAATGTATTAAAATATGAAGGGTGGAAATGTCGCAAAAATGTCAGTTTTCCTTGCGAGATTTTAGGGTTTCTGAACCGTTTTCGACTTGAAAAATACTGGGCAATGCCTCTATAGACCTTCCCGTGTGGATTTCGGAACATATAATTTGAAGAATTAGTCATTAAATACCAATTTTAACAATTTTTCGATGACGCGGCGAAGCATCATAGAAAAGCTATTCCATGAGGCAGTATACGGGGTAAATCACAATGACGGGTCTGATTTAAATTTTGCTTAGATTTGTTATTAATTGAGAACGGATTATTCGATTGAAAAGAGTGATGTGGCAATCGAAAGGGGAGGAAGTAAGCTATTTTATTTGAAAATAATGTCGACATTTCGTTGGCATGACGACGAAAAATTTGCTATTTCCGATATTTATTGAGTTAGAGGCTGAAATTTGATATATGGGAAGAATTCGGTCAATCATTCAAAATTATATGTGTAAATTTTGATTCGCATAGTTTCTATAGCAACGATTAAGGATAAAGTTGACAATTTCTAACTCACGTACGGCTGATCTGATTGAAACCAGTGAGGTGGCAATCGAAAGGCAACGAAGTAAGCTACTTTTTTATGTGAAAATAATTTTGACATTTCGTTGCCATGACGACGAACAGTTTGCTATTTCCATTATTTATTGAGTTTTAGAGTTGAAATTTGATATCTGGGTAGAATTCGGTCAATCATTCAAAAATATTTTTATAAATTTTGATTCCGATGATTACTATAGCAACGATTGAGCATAAAGTTGATCATTTTTAACTCGCGAACGGCTTATCTGATTGAAACCAGTAAAGTGACGATCGAAATGTTAGAAAGTACACTACTTTTTTATGTGAAAATAATTTTGACATTTCGTTGCCGGGACGATGAACAATTTGCTATTTTCGTTATTTATTGAGTTGGAAAGTTGAAAACTGATATCTCGGAAGAATTCGGTCACTCATTCAAAAATATATCTGGAAAAATCGATTCCCATGGTTGGCATAGCAACGATTAAGGATAAAGTTGACAATTTATAACTCCCGGACGCCTTCTGCGATTGGAACGAGTGAGGTGGCTATCGAAAGGGATGGAAGTAAACTACTTTTTATTTGAAAATAATTTCGATTTTTGGTAGTCATGACGACGATCAATTTGATTTCTCCGTTATTTATTGACTTGCAGAGTAGAAATTTCGCATCTAAGTAGAATTCGGTCAATCATTGAAAAATATTTTTGCAATTTTCAATTTTAATGATTGCCATAGCAACGATTAGGGGTATAGTTAACAACTTACAACTCGCGAACGGCTTCTTAGATTGAAAGAAGCGACGTTCATAATATGTATGCACAATTTTTTTCCATAGAGACATCAGTGGCGTGCCCGAAGGGCTCGCCACCAATCTTCATCCAGCTCGACCATTTCAGGAAGATGATATCTAATATATGGTTCAAAGCCGATCGAAAGATGACAAGTTTAATTTAGTAGGGTTTCAGCGAAATCGTACATATTGTATTTATATGTAATATGTGTTTGTATGTATATAGCGATACGGTTACGAAGGGCGCTCTATTCTGCATCATCAGTCCGTAGGAGTGTGATATCTTCCTTAATACATGGCCTAGAAACACGAAACTTTCAGGGCATGACAATGATGATATTACCGACCTTATAGAGCCCCCTCGGGGGGCGATTAGGCGCTCTATGCAATCTAGTTCTAAATCTGCCCACCAAGTATGAATGTGAACTAAAATATGATGCTATGCTATATTTAATAAAATGATGAAAATTTTAAACTTTTGAAACGATCCCGTAGCCTCTGATTTTTGTCAAATCCTTTATATATGTTATTTTTTGCCTTATTCTAAACCTGCCTACCAAGTATGAATGTGAACTAAAATATGCTGCTATATTTAATAAAATGACGAAAATTTTAAACTTTTCGAAGCGACCCCGTAGCCTCTGATTTTTGTCAAATCCTCTATGTATGTTATTTATTGCCTTATTTTAAATCTCTTCATCAAGTATAAACGTGAACTAAAATATGCTTGTATTTTTAAGAAGTTTTAATTTAGAATTTTTTGAGTGAGCCCTGTAGTCGCTACTTTTTTGATTTTTCTAGTAATTTTGGTAATTTAGAAAATTTGAAACCTCCTCAGCAAGTGCAGATAAAAATTTTGCCATTAAAGAGCATAATTGGCTTATGATATGTATTTAATTATTTGATTTCCAATACCGGGAAGGTACACTCCGCACCAAAGATTTCGTCAGCCAGCCGCTGCCTGGCCTCTAGCTTCAGGCAGGTTCATCACTTTAAAAATATTGGGACTACAACGTAGCGATGGGTCGTTCGCGAACGAGTCGTTCAATTTAAACGACTCTTTTCAAAGAGTCGCGAATGAGCCGCTCCCATCAACTGAACGATACGTTCACCGCTCGTTAAAATATCTGCATTATAGGCGACTATGACTATTGGCTCGCTCTCGTCCGTTCGACTCCGTAGAAATTCCACTCCACGCTTTCGCGAGTTTCGGACAACTCGGAGAGCGGAGAGCGCCATAACCACATGGGATGGGTGAAACTTGAATTGAATAAGTGGAAACACGACCGTTACACCATTAGTATGCCATCGTAAAAATACGTGGCACTGTAGGATAATTCTTCTGCAACCATCATTTCACTCGTTCGACAGCTGACATGTAGGGTAAACGTTTGTCAAATTTCGCCGCGATCTGTGACAGGTCGATCCAATAATTATCTTATAGTTTTAAACAATTACATTCCCTATTTTTGTATTCTTTGAATTCATTTATAATGTCGAAACTGTTGCACATTTTAGGATGGTTTTAAGTGAAGTGAAGTGAAAGTGTGTGTTTTGTTTTAATAATAAAATGTGTTTAAAGAACAATCGTAAAAGAGGCAATTTTTTGTCTGTCAAGGTATCAAACGTGAAAGATAATAATATTATTTATAATGGATTTTGACCTGCTGTAATAATTTTATGTTCGCTGGGTTATAGGAATTAATGAAATTAACATGTTGTTGCTATCAATCCCCAGTATATTCTCCTTTTTAGTAGGTTACCACAATCTCGACAAAATCGGTGATCTGTCCAATCAGCAGAATATTGTTTAACAGTTGCTTGCTTACATTAGTAACCTACTTATTGGTCCTATTACTAAACAATATAATATTAGAATACACTATACAGGGTATTCCTACCATATTACACCTCCCCCGGAAATTTTTAAAGAATTTTCTTTTTCTTTGGAAAATGGAAATTCTTATAATATTTCTTTTCTTTTTCGTAACATGAGGAATACATTAAAAATACCTGTAGTTACCTGTCAAAGTTATATCTAACATAATTTAACCTAGGAAAGGAACTGTAGAAAGGAAAAGTTAACAGAATATAGTAAGATAAAAAGATAAGGAGAGAGTAAGTAAAAGAGAGGGCCCTTTTTTTTCTTATTATAACTAATGATATATAAACTAATGAAATACCTAAGGTCTATATAACTTAGTTCTATTTTTATGCACTAATATTTCCTTATTCTCCTTAAGGATTTTTACATTTGGCGATAATTCCTCTACCACCAAATATGGACCCAAAAAACAAGGACTAGATATTTTATTACCAGTTTCATTTTTTAATAAAATCATGTCTCCCTTTTTATAACTTATCGGGTTCATAGTTCTATCGTAACTTTGTTTTCTTTTTAATTTTGATTGTATTAGGTTTGTTCGTGCGTCATTGTGTGCTTTTTGTAGTCTGTATTTTAGTTCAAGGGGGTAACTATCAAAGTTGTTTATTCGTTCTAAAGTGTAGTTAAGATTACTAGGCATTTGACATTTTCTACCAAAAACAAGTTCAAAAGGAGTATACTTAGTCTCGGTATGTACAGTCGTATTATAATTGAAGCACCAGTATGGAATCCAAGTGCCCCAAGCCGCGTCATGCTCTTGTGTTTGACTTCTGAGATATGCACCTAGGACTTTATGTGAGTTTTCTAAAGCACCTATGCTTTCGTGATGATATGCCGTTGATTGAGTTTGCTTTATCGACAAAAGTTTGCAAACTTGACTAATTACGGCCGCGATAGGTTCTGCACCTCTGTCAGTGGCAATTTCTTGCGGAACCCCATATCTTAAGATAAAATTGTCCACAAAACTTTTTGCAACTAATATCGCGTCTTTTTGATTAAGAGGATATGCCTCTACAAATTTTGTTAATTCGCACTGAAGCGTAAGAATATAAGAATAACCATCTATATCTTTTGGTATTGGCCCTACTATATCTAAGTATAACTTTTGAAATGGCGAAGATGCGGTTGAAGTTATTACCATGGGTTCTTTGACATATCTATTTGTGTGTTTTTGTTTTTGACAACTGTCATATTTTCCTACAAAGTTTCGAACGTCGCTATCAAGACCTGGCCAAAAGTAGTATTTTTTAATATTATTAACCATACGATTAATACCTGCGTGGCCACTAGTGGGAAGTAAGTGAAAATCATTTAAAATTATTCTTTTTGTATCTTTGTCCGTTATTCTTTGAACTCCTTTTATTATACTTACATATACGGGGACCGGTCCAATTGGAGTTATTTTTTATTTCCGTAGCTAGCCATGTAATAAATTTTTCATTAGTATTATTTTTTATAATATCTAATTCAATAACATTTATCTCCTTACATAAATGATTCAAGTCTCTCAACATTTCGTCTCGCGCCAATGTCGATCGAGTATCTTGATTTACATATAAGGTAGAATGTAACGGAACATAATATAAACTTCCCGATTTCGCAGTTATGTCTTTGTGTAATTTGTTTATTTTTTGTATTGACGTGAGTATTAACTCAGTACAATTCTTAGGTTTTTTAAGAATTTCTACAATATTTGGTTGATCAGGCCAAACACTCGTAGCATTCTCACTTTCTAACTCACCTTCTGGATTTTACATTCTTTTACATTGTGCCCTAGTCATAACAGAAATCACTCCTTCGTTCATGCTTTTTAATTCATTCGATGAAATTACTACTCTTGACAGCGCATCGGCCGTGACATTCTCGCTTCCTTTTATATATTCAACATGAAAATCATACTCTTCTAGTCCTAATCGAAATTTTGTTAAGCGATTGGAAGGGTCAGTTAAATTAAATAAATAGACTAAAGGCCTATGGTCTGTTAAAATTTTGAAGTGCCGTCCTTACAAATATGGACGAAAATATCTTATTGACCAGTAAATTGCTAACAGCTCTTTTTCAATAGTTGGATAATTTGTTTCTGCTTTATTTAAACCTCTACTAGCGTATGCGGTTGGTTTACCATTTTTATTTGCCAAAATTGCTGAAATAGCAATGTCAGACGCATCCGTTTGTAAAATAAATTCGTTACTATCGGAAAAATCTGGATATTCTAATACGTTGCGTAAGCGCATTTTTTAGGGAATTAAAAGATTTTTCGCATTCATCCGTCCATTCGAATCTTGCATACTTCCTACACAATTTGTTTAAAGCTATTGTCTTTTCTGCGAAATGTGGTATAAATTTTCTGTAGTAATTAGCGAAGGCGACAAACCTTTTTACTTCGTTTGTATTTTTTGGAGTTGGATATTCTCTTAGTGCTCTGACCTTATCTGGATCCGGTAGAATACCTTTATCCGTAATTATATGACCCAGATAAAGAAGTTCTTTTTTCAAAAATTCACATTTTAATGGGTTTAATTTGAGATTGACTTTACGAAGTCCACTGAATACGTCTATAAGATTTTTATTGTGTTCGGCAAGATTTCTGCCAAAAACAATAAGATCGTCAAGGTAAACAAAACATTTTTCGTAATTCAGGCCTGACATGGCAACTGTCATTAACCTTGAAAAAGTATTGGGACTGATTTTTAAGCCCATTGGCAATGTTGTCATTTGCCATTGACCACGGTCCGTGGTAAAAGCAGTATATTTTCTACTTTTTTCATCCAATTCTACCTGATAATATCCCTGGCTAAGGTCTAAATGGGAAAAGTACATTGCTTCTGAAAGAGAATCTAGAATATCGACAATATTTGGCAAAGGCCATTTTTGATCTGCAAGTTTTTGATTTACTAGCCTATAATCTAATACTAGTCTACTTTTTTGTTCTCCCGTGGCGTCCGTCTTTTTGGGGACAAGTAAAATTGGCGAAGACCATGCACTCTGCGCACTCTCAATTATACCGTTCTGATGCATCTTTGAAATATGTTTATTTATCTCCTCTTTTTGTGAAAATTGAAGTCTGTATGGTTTGACATAAACCGGTGTTGAATTTTCTTTTAAATGAATGGATTCTTTATAAAGGTTAGTAACTGTTAACTTATCATCTGGCATATGGAAAATATCTGAAAACTTTACACACGTATTCTCTATTGCCGTTCGTTCTTCCTCATTTAGATAAGTTAATTTTAATAGGTTTAATAATTTTTTCACACGATCAACTGATATATTCGAAGCAGAAAATTGACAGCATTCATACTCACTCAGCATTTCTGTTTTTGGAATACAATTGTTTAACGTAACTCTTCCTCTCGAGTATTTAAAATTTTTACTGGAATTTTTCCATTTTTGGGTTTCGCTAACACACCAGCCATAAATACACCCGGGCATAATTCATTCGGTATTACCACACATTCCTCTGTCCTACCTGTACCTACTTAAATAGTAAATACTTTCACATCTTGGAGGAATTACTAAAGTGGTATTACCGTAAGAATATAAGGGTAAACTTATTTCATTTCCAAAATTTGCTAAAGACAGTGTATTTTCTTCGTAATTTATAATTGCGTTATAGTTTCTTAGAAAATTCTCACCAATAATACCATTATTTGAACATGTTAGCGAATTGAAAACATAAAATTTCTCTTCAAATGTGGCTGCTCCCCCTTTAAATTTTAAATACACATAACCTTCAGAATTTAAAATTCCGCCTATACCCTTAATTTTTATATTTTCCTTGTATAACTTTACGTTTGGGTTTAAAATTTCTGATTTAACTGCACATAAGGTTGCACCTGTATCTATTAAGAAATTTATATTTTTATTATCTACTACAAATGTAACTGAATTAGAATAATTGTTTGAGAATGTAAATATTTGTTTACTTATGCATTTTGTTTTAGGGACGAAAAAATTTTTCTGAACAGTTTTGTGTATCAGAGTTTTTATTTAATTTACTACTGGTCGCATGTTCTTGACTAGCGTTAACGGTTAATTCAGCCAAATGTACATTGTGTCTAATTTCACGCGTGCCTCTTCGATTACCATTTCCTCAAAAAACTGTACGTCCTCTAGGATTTCTAGCAAATTGCTGAAATCGTAGATTATTGTTGTTACGTTCGTAATGATTAGTTTGAAAATTATTGTTAAAGTGTTTGCTTGGATAGTTGTTGTAGTTTCGGTTACAATTTCCGTTTTGTGTAAAACCTCGTGCGAAGTTTCTACTGAAAGTTCCTCTACCCCTATTACTGGACATAGACATTACCTCTGAAAAATTTGTGTGCGATGCGACTTCTTCATCTTGTGCTTCCCGAATCGCGTCTTTTAAAAATGAAAAATTTCGTGCGGATATTATTGTACTTAACCTTGAATTTTTAAGACCTTCCGCAAATCTTTTAATGGCGGTTTTTTCGTTAATAGGTCTTAAAATGTTATAAGCTTCCGTATTACCGTTAGCCTGAGAAATCGTCAGATTAGCGAACAGATTTTCTACTGATTTTCCGAATTCCTCGATTGACTTATCTCCTTGCTTAGCTCGGAATAGTTTAGCTTGAAGAGCGGTGTCGGATTTTCTAGTAAGAAGGTGCGTTTTTATATCAACCAGTAAATCGTCAACGGAATTGTATCTGGTTTTTAATCGCAATTTAGCACTATTTGACAAGCGCGTTTTAAGAACAAAGTTTATTAAAAGGGTTTTACCGTCACCATTTAGCATTGAATTATAAAGATCTATTGCGTCGATTAGTTTGTTTGTAGTGTCCTCTGTGTCGTCCATTGTGGGCAACAGGCTCACGGCAACTTTTAAATCAAATGATGTCATTTTTGTGTCCAGTGTTTTGTCTTCTTTGGTTATCCGTAAAATGTCTTGGTAAGTTGTTTTAATTTTTTCCACTAATTGCTTTATTAAAAGAATTTCGTTATCGTCGAATTCCGAGTTTCCAATTTTTTGATTAATAACTACAATATCCGCATCTACTTTCGAGAAAGAATTTTTTGCTTCATTAAGTTTTGTTTGTAAAATCGGTTGTTTACGTCGCTCGTAATTTAATTTTACAATATATGTTCTAAGGGTAGTAAGTTCCTGATAAATTTTCTCTAGTTTAGCAAATTCCATAAATTAATTGTTATTTGGGTCAACATTTTACGCCTATATCGTTATCTAAGTATAAATTCTTTAATAAAATTATCATAATTATCATTTAACCCGAATACATTGCTTAATACTAATATATTTCTACTTACAAATTTCTTTTCTTAACTAGAATAATTAAATGTCCATACAAGTTTTTTTTTCCTATTTATGCACCATTTTATACATTGGTTTTCTTCACACTTTTTAATTTGTCCATTAAATATACTTAATGCTAAAAAAAACTGAAAATTTAAATTATATCTTCTTGCTCGGAAATACCATCACGGGATTTTCTAATTTCATTTTTATTTATCTCTCTTCTAATGTTTTTTCTGATACATTTTTTTGTAGCTTTTCAGAACGGCATATACCAATATTCCAATTATAATCGCCAATATGATCATCAATAACCATTCGGACAATGAAAATGATTTTATTCTTGCTGTAGCATCTCCACTTGCGGTTTGTGCAATTATAACTTCTTCTTTTGATTGCGTGGATTGTTATTTATCCTGGCAGGATCGCCATGTAATAATTTTATGTTCGCTGGGTTATAGGAATTAATGAAATTAACATGTTGTTGCTATCAATCCCCAGTATATTCTCCTTTTTAGTAGGTTACCACAATCTCGACAAATCGGTGATCTGTCCAATCAGCAGAATATTGTTTAACAGTTGCTTTCTTACATTAGTAACCTACTTATTGGTCCTATTACTAAACAATATAATATTAGAATACACTATACAGGGTATTCCTACCATATTACAACAATTACAACATATTACAACAACGTGATGTGATTAGAATTTACTTGATACTAAAGAAAAAGAGTTTCCCGGAAGCATCCGGTAATTCTAATTGCTCCCTCATGTTCAACAGGTCACAAGAAATATAATTTTTGTCACGACACAAAAGAGCCTTTTTTATCATTTTTCTTTTTGGTTGTTCTTTAAGAATTCTGCTTTTGTTTAAACAATATATTTAATATCTGTTTTAAATAATGCTGGGTTGCAGTGCAGGCAGAGAAATTACTTAGCCTCGACTCAATGTTGTCGGTTAATTTTTTAAATTTTCTTCCATGTACTCCCAAATTTTTTTATAAATCCTGGTAGACGATGTTTTTAATGCCGGTTTTACATTTGTGTAGCTATCCATTCCTTGATGAATTTCAGCATGCCAACATGAATTCGTATAAAAATGGGGATTATCTTTGAAGCTCAGGAGTTAACGGTATTTAGTAAATATAAAATCAACTTTATGAAAATTTACATATTTAGGTGCATGGAAAACTACTCGTATATAAAGGGAACTTGGGCTATTTTTTTAATAACAATGTGATAACAATAACGGTTTAGTAAATAAAGCTGACATGCAACTTTGTAGATTTATTATATAATTTATATTTTACATATTATACTGTGTAGGGTTTAGAAGTATCAGTATTTGATTGTTAAAGACTATTATTGTTTTTTAATTTGTAATTTCCTCTAAAATATAATTTAATCAGTAAAACCATCAATTTATAGCTGATTTTATTGAATACATAATATTTTATTGTGCCATACGAAAAAAAACAATAAATCGTCTTTAAAACAATAAAATACTAGCTTGAAAATAAATTAATATTCAACATATCACTTTTAAACTAGCCGCCACGAGAAAACGAGCTGGAGCGACATCTGAGAACACGATGGCATACTAATTTATTGATTTTTATTTAAATTTCGTGTTTCTTCATTTTACTTAGGAGTTAACATTTCTAACTTCTTATATATTTTTTGGCCATACCCTTTTATTTTCTTTGGAGAGCGCTAGCGGCTCAGACGTATAATATAAGAACGAGAGTGGTGGAGCATCTAGCGGCCTATGATAATACATTACACAGTTTGTACGTCTTTCGTATTACTATTATTTTACGATTAACGATTAATTACTTTGCCGGAAATCTGCAACAACGTTTTTTAGCGGCGTATAATGCGGGTAGTTTATAACTTTGAAATCCATATTACATAATCATTATCTAATCTACAATAAAACCATTTCTGTTAATATGTATTTACTTTTATTTGGAACATAATTTAACAACTAAAAATTTTAATCATTCCAATATTTTAATTAATTTTATTTAAGTTATTTATGTTATGTATATTATTTTTCTTTGAAGCCGTCGCCCCACAATCAGGCAGCGGGCCGTCGGCAGTCGTAAATGTGTAATTCACATCCGCGTTTTATGCTCTCTTTTATGCACACGAACAAGTGCAGGTGTCACGTTAAAGTAAAGAGCTCCGCGATTCGTTCAATCGAACGACTCCTTGCGAACGACTCTTCCAAGTGAGCTGAACGAGTGAGCGGGCTCTCTTGAAAATGAACGAATGACCCATCGCTACTACAACGGGACCCAGTCTCAGATGTTTTTCGTTATACATTTTCAAATTTCCATAACGAATGTACTAAACGTACAATGTTGGGTGAACTCGCTTGAACTTTTGACCCTGTTGGGTATTTGACTCCTATTACTATATTTGTTAAAATGCTTATACAGTTACTGTAGTCACTTGGAATCGATTGGGATGAAAAACCGCCAAGGGAGGTCGTAACTAAGGGGGACAAATTTAAATCTGAGTTGCATTTCTTAAATACTTTAAAAAATTAATCGTGAAATAAACATTACCGACTCAATTTCTTCAGAATTATTCGGATCCTCTGATGCGTCAGAACGTGCCTAGTGTGGGGTGATACATATAAACAGGGTGTTATGAAATTCACTGCATATATTGGAATGGGTAACTCCTGATATGAATTCAGATTGAATAAAAATATTCATAAATGGCGTTTCAGTATAAAAAAAGGTTGATATCAGCCCTCAAAAAAAATTTTTTTTGTATCAGCGCGCCACTGTCATAAATACATGGAAAAATTAAAAACAGTGAGAAATGTCAGTTACAGAAAAAACACTTTTGTTTTGATGTCAGAAGTCACTGTGATGTTGCCAATTCTATCTAGAATATTCCTATGTAACTGATTTGAAAAAATAATAGATTTGTTATCTTTAAAGTAAGAAATCATACTAAATCTTTTAAAACATTCAATTTCAAAAAGTTCAAATACTACAACACAAAAAAGCCAGAGAACAGCTGTTCAAAACAAGAGTAAAATTTTGTTCAACTAGGCCGACCAGAAATTTTTGGAAGAAAAAGAGTACCTATACAAAAATTTTGGTTCCAAATTAGCTTTAAACAAAAAACTCCCAACACTTATGTATTTTTTTTTATTTGCCTATTTTAAATCATATTTAACAGAAGATTTGGCATTTATTAACAGGTTTATTTATATGGCCCTTAATTTTTAAGCGAAATTCCTCACAACTAAATTAATAATAAATTTTACCTTCATCATACCATCTTCCAGTAAGTCAAATCAAGATTTTTTGATAAACGACGCATACGAGGCTCTTGGCGTCCTAATGAAACGGAAACGAACATTCTCTGTCGGACTTTCACGCTGTCCAAACAATAATAAACTTTATTACTATTACTACACAATACAACCCAGCCGTTTGGTTAAAACATGAAAGTCCAACAAACACTACGAAATGTTTTGTTTTCTTGAAAATACCCAACACTATAAACACATACCAAGCACTATTAATCATTTCAAAATGTTAAAATACTGCCGATAACACAAATTTAATAAAACTCTCTAGAGAACAGTTGTTTAAACCAAAATAAATACCCCAACTGCAACTAAATTTAAAATGCACCTCACTAAGCGACGTAACGATATTTTGTTAATATTAAACGGCTTTAACTTTTGTTAATGTTAAACGGCATTAACTTTTTCTTTCACAAATTAAGAAATAAATAGCAAAAATAATATAAACCGTATTATTAAACTGCTCACACAGCTGACTATGACGCATGAGTTCGGTTCGGCCAATCGGAATCACTCTGGCAGTCGGAATGGGGTCAACAACCCTTTAGCGTGGCTTCAGGTACAGTCCATGATACTCTTTTACTTGTATCATGGGTACAGTCTATAAAGCAAGCTTCGAAACCGTGGGTTATTCCAGGGACGGTTCTAACCTAGTTGGAAATAAAATTAGGGTCCGATATTTGAAAATAAAATACAAATATTTATTTACTCACATTGTGTAATTTTTAAAATGTGAAATACGAAAATACTTCGGTAAAAGTAATATAACATACAGGGTGTCTAAAAAGTCTTAGTATGGGTAAATATCTTTGCTATTAATAAAGATAGAGAAACCAAATTTTAGTTGTATTTTATTGGTCTACTATTGATCTACTTTTTTATGTAATTTGACTTTTTCAACCCCCTTGGGGGGAGACGATAGGGAGTTGAGGTCAAATTTTTTTTAAAAGTCTTCAAAAAAAATAATCAATTTACCGACCGTTAGTCGACCTCTTGTGCCATACAGTACCAGTCGGCGCGCACATTTATTTTTTGTTTTGTGGGGCACTTTTTTTCTAACGTTTTTCGAATTTTTTCGACTTCTTCATTTGTCGTTTTTTATATTTTTCGTTTTTTGACATCTGCGCAGTAGAACAAAATGCGTATCACGCACAAACCGAGCGAGCTAGACATGCGCACGGAATTTCAGGAGATGGACTTTGGTGTCTACATTTGAACCCATTCACTTTTAAGAATATATCTCCAATCCAATAGCCAAGGTGCCTCTACGTGTTTAACTTTATAACTTTTTTCCCAATTTTTGTTCGACTTCTTTACTTGTTTTTTGACATATGCGCAGTAGACCAAAGTACTTACCACGCGCAAACCAAGAGGGCTAGAAATGCGCACGAAATTTCAGGGGATGGACTTTGGTGTCTATATTCAAAACTACCCACTTTCAAGAATATATCTCCAATAGTAAAACTACAATTACGTATTTAACATATTTCTACGATTTTATGGCGTCTTACTTTTTTGAACATTCCTAATTATGTGACATTGTGACACCGCACAACAATAATATGGGATGAAACATCAGCAAATTTATTAAAAATATATAAACACAATCTTACGGTGGTACGGAACCCTATATGCGCGAGTCGAACTCGCACTTGACCGTTTTTTTATTTTACACAATCACAGCAACGCCCATGAATAAAATTATTTTTGTCAAATACCGTATACGTACGTACTTATTTTCGGTATCGACGCCTCTGGTAACAGACCAACAGTGCCTGCCTTACTTATTACGTTAAAAGTTGTTTAGAGTGACCCCCATGAACTTCTTGCCAGTAATAAAGTCCACTTTGGAACTCTGCCAAGAAGTAACATCTGCCATTCTCTAAAGGACCTTTAAAATAAGGTACCACACGGCATAGGGTTGCATTGAAAATTTTTGACCTCAACTCCCTAGCGTAAACCCCCAAGGGGGTTGAAAAAGTCAGATTACATAAAAAAGTAGATTTATTAACCAATAAGATACAACTAAAATTTGGAGTATCTATCTTTGTTAATAGTAAAGATATTTGCCCATGCTAAGACTTTTCAGACACCCTGTATGGTATATCACTGTAACCGAAGTATTTTCGTATATCGCATTTTCAAATAACACAATGTGGGTAAATAAATATTTGTATTTTATTTTCAAATCGGATCGTAATTTTATTTCCAACTAGGTTAGAGCCGTCCCTGGACTATCCCACGTTTCCAAAGCTTTACTTACTGCTTAGGCAACTATACAAACACGCGAGCATATTTTAATATATTTTTCTAAAGCAATCCCTACACGATCATTATTAGTATTACTGTCAGTATTTCACACAGCAGTAATACTGTAGTATTATAAAAATATTAAAATATTCGAATAATCTGCAATAATTTGCTTGAATTTACTTCATTCGATCATTCTACACGATGATACCACCCTACTAGTCAGTGCCTTGACTAGAAACAGACAACTAGAACTAAGTCAAGCAGCAATAAACGAAATAAATCTTTGGTGTGATAAAAAATGGCCTACAGCTCAATGGGCAAAAGGCAAATTTTGTAGATTTCTGTACAAAGAATACCATAGTTGATCAAAGCTGGCTTTTAAAACTTAACCAGGCCTCTATTGCTCAGGTCAACTGTACAAAAGTTCTAGGACTATACATTGACAGTAAACTTACTTGGCAAGTACACCTAGGCCATCTAAGAAGTAAATTAAGCTCGTATTGCTTTTTAATTAGACAATTAAAGTATACTGTCACAATAGATGTGCTTAAACTCGCATACTATAGTCTCGTACAAGCTAGCCTGTCGTATGGCCTCGTCTTCTGGGGCGCGGCAAGTGGTTTTGACGACGTGTTTATAATTCAAAAAAAGATAGTTCGGATTATGGCGGGTCTCTTCTTCAAAGACCACTGTAGACCGGCTTTTCGTGCACTAAGACTTCTAACACTACCCTGTCTATATATTTACCACCTTGCTCTATATACCAGGGAAAACCTCTCTAATTTAAAAAAGAATTCAGACTTTCAGAACTATGAAACGCGAAATATGTCTGTTTTAACAGTCCCTTATAACCGTCTCAAGCTGTCACAGGACGGACCCATGTCAATGGGTATCAAGATTTATAACAAACTTAGTCCTGAGATAAAGGCAAGTCACTAGTCAGCCAATAAATATATTTAATAATAAGCTAAAAAACCTCCTTATAAATGCAGCATACTACTCCACAGCGGAGTTCTTGAGTGAGTAGACCCAGTTAACTGTTTTTCTGTTTGTCTAAATTCGGTATGTTCTTTACAGTTTACTTTTAAAAATCTTTTTTTACATGTTATGTTTGACGAGCTGATAAATGTAATGTACAATACATATTATTAGTAATATATTCATATTTGATTTGATTTGACTTGATACACAATGTTAGGAAATAAATATCTGTATTTTATTTTCAAATCGGATCCTAATTTAATTTCCAAGTAGGTTAGAGCGGTCCTGCAAAGCTTTAATAATGATCGTGTAGGGTCTGCTTTAATTAGAAGGTAGTTTTAAATAATAATGTACCTAGGTAGATTCCAAGGGTACTAAACTAGTTTCTTTTTGTTTTGCTGCCTAGAAAAATGACGCTCTTCGTCCATCCGATGTTAAGTAATATGTTCAATATGTTGCTTATTTTTATTTAGTTTGTGCTTTGATTAGTGCTTCTTAAATTAGTCTGAGAGGGTTGAAAACTAAATTAAATTTACCACTAATAATATTTACGTATTATGTAACGTTTGGGGGTGCAAGCAAGCGATTTATGTAGATACCTACATCTTGACTTTAGAAAAACTCATTTAGAGGATCTCTTCAAAAGAAATCGGTAAGTTACCTTCGATCATTTTATTATTGGCAAAAGAGCTACAACTTTCTGAACGTGCTGTGTGCTGTGTAAAACAGAATAATGTTGTTTGTTTTGACAAATGCTGTAATGAAATAATTTTGGTTATTATTTTAAAATACGGTGTAGTTGTGCTCAGTGACCACACACTGAAAGTTTTAAAAAAAAATTCGTTTAAAGTTTTAAATAATGTAATTTCTTTTCACTACCTAGAAAATGGTCTTCGTCGATCCATTGTTAACTAATATTTTGATCAGTTTTATCTAGTTTGTCTTTGAGTGAGTAGCGTAATAGGGTTGAAAACTAAATTTAATTTAAAACACTAATAATATTTACGTATTATGGTAACGGATGGTAGCGGATCTGGTTATACTTTTGAAGTAGGTACTATGTAGTTGTGCTCAATTAGTATTTTTGTTTTGATTTTTAACTTTTCCTTGGCAGAAAGTTGAAGCTAGTAGGAATAACTCTTATATCATTAATAACGTAATATAGGGTGTTTTAAATATTACTTAAAACTAAGGCTACTGACAAAAAGGATTGATTTCGCAGTGCCTTTTTACTATTTTTTTTTTAGTTTCTTCGTAGGAAGAGGTTAAAAAAAATTCTTAATGTCTTAAATTACGCTTAAAAACAGAAAATAAATTCTCCTTAAAGATTTATATGTCTGGCAACGTTTCAACAATTCAATTGTTTAAAGTTTTTCGCGCGCAAATTTCCGTCAAGCGCCTTGTGTACGTTCAGCCAGGTGCGGCGAATATCGACGGATTTTAAGGCATTTTTGAAAATTTGAAAAATGTTCGATTTAATAAAAAAAAAGTATTGGATATGTCTGTAGACTACCCCAGGAGTCACCCATCCCAATATATGCAGTGAATTTCATAACACCCTGTATATATACATATATATATATATTATATATATATATATATATATATATATATATATATATATATATATATATATATATACATATATATATATATATGTATATATATATATACAGGGTGATTCACGGTCGATGGTAGGTTAGACGTTTATGGAGAACGGAACGCGGGATTTTTTTGAAAATTTGGCAACGTGGGTAATTAGCTATGCTCTGTCCATCTAAAATATTTTCAGCATTGCGACGTTGCCGCTTCTATCAAAAAGTCCTAGCAACTTTATTTTTTTAAATGGAACACCCCATATATTAATAAATTTTTAGAATCGCTCTTTTATTACAATACTTTTTTGTTAATATTACCCTATACCTATCTCTATCGGTTTTCGAGATAAAAATTAGTTTGTGTTAAATATGGTCCAAAACATGGCCCTAATTACACGTAAGTAAATTAGTGCTCTCAATTCATGGAAAGTTGATATTTTGGCGGTAGTTTAGACAGACCCGATGTATTTATTTTTCACCATGAAATCGACTCCATATCATACAGGGCGTGCTAAGATTACTATTATTTCCGTTGTTCATAAAAGGGGTCAAATGTTCGTTTTTTTAAATGAAACCCCCTGTATATTAATCAATAAATTGAAAGACGAAGAAAAACGCTTTAAGATGGTACATCATATTCCTATACCTAAATCATCAAGTTTTCTTAATAAAAGCGCTTTTTTGTGAAAAAAAAAATAAAGACTTTAATTTTAAGTAACCATGGATATCAAACATCAAAATATCAAACTTACGACATTTTGACGACTGTGTTTAAAAAAATCTCCCAAAATGAACGCAGATAATCATTATTCAAACGAAGTTCTTATGAAATTATTTATTTTACACGGACAATGTGATCAAATCATTGCCAGAACTTGCAGAAAATTTAACCAAATGTATCCTGAATTGACACAAATGAACGAAAGGAAGTTTGTAAGATTACAAAATAATTTCATTAACTATGGCTCAAATTTAAAAGCGCCTCTAACATTACCAAAACCTGTTACTTCAAATGAAGATAATATTGTCAACGTTTTGGCATATTTTTATGCATATCCAGAGGCTTCCATTCGTAGTGCAGAAAAAGATTTGGGTGTATCATATGCTTCAATACAACGAATTTTGGGAAATCACGAAATGCATCCGTTTAAATTTACTAAAGTGCAAGCCCTCAAAGCAGAAGACTTTGAACGTAGAGTGCATTTTTGCGAAACCCTTTTAATACGTATACAAGAGGATCCGGAGTTTTTGTCAAAAATCATTTGGAGCGACGAAGCAAAATTTACAAGGGATGGGATTTTTAATAGAAGAAATAAGCATTTTTGGGCTGATCATAATCCTCACGTGACAAAAGAAATGGGATTTCAAGAAAAATTTGACCTAAATGTTTTTTGTATTTTAAAAAAGCACAAAATTAGCTTTTTTATTTATGATGCCACTTTAAATGCTGAGAGATATCTCGAAATACTAAGGACGACTGTTACCGATTTCGTCGAAAATTTATCTTTAGAGGATTATAGGAATTCGTGGTTTCAACTGGACGGAGCGCCAGCTCATTGCACCCAGGAAGTTTCCAGGGTACTTTATGAAATATTTGACGATCGTTGGTTTAGGCGCTTAGGGCCGTGGGATTGGCCACCGAGATCCCCCGATCTCACGCCGCTTGACTTTTATTTATGGGGTGTTTTAAAAGAAAGAGTGTACAGTACTCCAGTGCCTACCAAAGAAGAACTGCGACGGCGAATAGTTCGGTGTATTGAAGATCTGGATCCCCATGAAATTGAAAAAGCAACTACGAGTCGCGTACAAAAGCACATACTAAAATGTTTAGAATGTAATGGACAACATTTCCAGCATTTATTGTAAAAATTTCTTATTTTGTTTACAGTTTTGTTTTTTGAACCTTCCTAATTTTGTTATTTAATTTATTTTCACATGTTAATGAAATTATTTTGTAATCTTACAAACTTCCTTTCGTTCATTTGTGTCAATTCAGGATACATTTGGTTAAATTTTCTGCAAGTTCTGGCAATGATTTGATCACATTGTCCGTGTAAAATAAATAATTTCATAAGAACTTCGTTTGAATAATGATTATCTGCGTTCATTTTGGGAGATTTTTTTAAACACAGTCGTCAAAATGTCGTAAGTTTGATATTTTGATGTTTGATATCCATGGTTAGGTACTTAAAATTAAAGTCTTTATTTTTTTTTTCACAAAAAAGCGCTTTTATTAAGAAAACTTGATGATTTAGGTATAGGAATATGATGTACCATCTTAAAGCGTTTTTCTTCGTCTTTCAATTTATTGATTAATATACAGGGGGTTTCATTTAAAAAAACGAACATTTGACCCCTTTTATGAACAACGGAAATAATAGTAATCTTAGCACGCCCTGTATGATATGGAGTCGATTTCATGGTGAAAAATAAATACATCGGGTCTGTCTAAACTACCGCCAAAATATCAACTTTCCATGAATTGAGAGCACTAATTTACTTACGTGTAATTAGGGCCATGTTTTGGACCATATTTAACACAAACTAATTTTTATCTCGAAAACCGATAGAGATAGGTATAGGGTAATATTAACAAAAAAGTATTGTAATAAAAGAGCGATTCTAAAAATTTATTAATATATGGGGTGTTCCATTTAAAAAAATAAAGTTGCTAGGACTTTTTGATAGAAGCGGCAACGTCGCAATGCTGAAAATATTTTAGATGGACAGAGCATAGCTAATTACCCACGTTGCCAAATTTTCAAAAAAATCCCGCGTTCCGTTCTCCATAAACGTCTAACCTACCATCGACCGTGAATCACCCTGTATATATATATATATATATATATATATATATATATATGTATTTAACATAGAAAATTCCAGTTTTTCTGCCCTGCACTTAAATCCAAACTTAGTGAAAAAGTCCATTGATTCTAATTTTAGAACGCTAGATTCCCAAATTACATTGCAAAACACATCAATTTTAAAGAGAACACGCAAAGTGATCTACCTAATTAAATTAAAATTTAGGTTTTAGTAATCTCTAATCCACAGTGTTTTAAATTGGAGCAGTCGACCTTAAACTAACAATTTTTGAGAGTTAATCGTATACTGTGCCCCCACGAAAAAGCACGTCGTGATTTATTTTTAACTTGTCCTAAATTCCCCAGAAGTAACATTTCAAGCAGTGTAAAAGATTTAGTTTAAAGTAAACCGAAATTTAACATGCATGAAACAGATTCGGTTTAAATAAAATTATTCCATGCAACTGTTTATTACAAGCTTTTATTTAACTTCACCTGTTAGTATGTATGTTTGTATGTATGTAGGTTTTAAGTTGCTTAAGACGTGAATCCGGTTGCCCAAAATCTGACTAAAATTAACGGACAATTAACGATCAAAATTACTCCCTTACCTATATATTTTGTAGATGGCACGTACAATATTATTTTATAAAATTATTTGTAAAATGAATTTTGCAGGTGTACCTACAACTAACCCACCAAGACGTAAGTTTTTATTTTGTGGCTATACTTTGTTTATTGATTGACAGATGACGCTCGGCTCATACATGCAAGTTAAGAGGTGCATCAGAAAAAAAAAGTCTTGCAGAGAGCAGTGCGCAAAAATGGTCATTGCAAAAGCTACTCATTTTTAGGGCAATTTTGAGACGAATATCAGAAGATAAAACATCAAGCTATTTTCATAATGAAATACGGCCAGATAAGCACGCATGTGACAAAAAAAATTACAAATTTTTGTCACGGTACCTTATGAAAATGGATCAGCTCCTTGTGTATATTATTTAAAATTTCCTTTAACACAAAGCCAAGCTCAAGATTTCGAAATTTAAAAAAAAGGTGTTGCCAATTCCTTACTTTGGACTATTGACGATAATGCTTCATTGATTGTAGAAACAGACGCCTCAGACTATTATATAGCTGCTACTTTAAGTCGGTCTGGAAGGCCTGTAGCTTTTTTTTCGAGAACTTTATCGGAAACTGAGCGACGACACTCTTCTATCGAAAAAGAAGCATACGCCTGTGTCGAGGCGCTTCGAAAATGGAGACATTTCCTCATGGGACGCCATTTTAAATTAGTAACTGACCAAGAAGCAGTATCCTTTATGTTTCATGCTAAACAATTAAGCAAAATTAAAAATGAAAAAATTATGCGATGGCGCTTGGAATTATCTTGTTTCAACTATGATATCGTTTATCGGCCTGGAAGAGAAAACATAGTTGCTGACGCTTTATCAAGGATATGTGGAGCAAGTACCACTAGCAAATTATATGAACTTTATAAGTCTCTATGTCACCCGGGCATTACAAGTACAAGAATGTATCATTTTGTTCGTGTCCGCAACTTTTCATTTTCTATCGAAGATGTCAAGAAAATGACAGCAGCATGCCCCATGTGTGCGGAAGTGAAGCCAAAATTTTGAAAAAATCCTAGCGGTCACTTAATAAAAGCCACATCCGCATTTGAACGTTTAAATATTGATTTTAAAGGACCTTTGCCGAGTGCTACAAATCATAAATATTTATTAACAATTGTGGACGATTATTTCACTCATGTGTTAAAAGTCCCGTAAGATGACTAAAGTTTTTTAAAATTACAGCGATAATTTTTTTACGTCAATTAAAAAAAATTACACCGATAATTTTTTCCTGTCATTTTCTTGGTTGTCATATTAATTTGTGTTTTCATTCGTGAAATAATCCCCTAAATACCACTCGAGCTTTAAAATTACTGATAATTTTTCACTCTTACGTGTTTTCTTTGCAAATTTCACTCGTCCTGCGGACTCGTGAAATTATAGAAAACACGCAATCGTGAAAAATTATCGGTAATTTTTAAGCTCGCGTGGTATTATCCCCGAATATTCTAGGTTTCCTTTTGCATTTTCTTGTCCAGATATGACTAGTTCTACTGTCATAGAATGCCTAGACCAGCTGTTCACTACTTTTGGTATGCCAGCTTATATTCATTCATACCGAGGAACTTCTTTTATGTCCCATGAAATAGTGGCCTATCTTCAGTCTCGTGGGATAGCCCATAGCCGGACTACACCATACAACCCAGAAGGAAACGGACAAGTAGAAAGATATAATGGAATAATTTGGAATGCTGTAAATTTAGCACTTAAATCTCGAAATTTAAAAGTGACACAGTGGGAACTAGTTTTACCTGATGCTTTACACTCTATACGTTCCCTGCTGTGTACATCAACTAACTGTACGCCCATAGGCGTTTCTAGACCTCTGTTTTTGGGGGGGCTCAAGCTCCTGGTTTACATATTTGGGGGGGGGCTTAAGTCCCTGGTTTATATATAGGCGGCTAGGCCACCCAGATGGATTTGGGGGGGCTAATTCGAGATTTGGGGGGGCTTAGCCCCCCCAAGCCCCCACCTAGAAACGCCTATGTGTACGCCACATGAAAGGTTATTTTGTTATCAAAGGCGATCGACTAGTTGTACTTCCATACCTTCTTGGTTAACTCCTAAATAAAAAGTACTCCTTAAGAAACATGTCCGGCATAGCAAATATGACCCCCTAGTTGAAGAAATTTAACTAGTGGAGGCAAATCCAGAGTATGCAGTGATTCGTTATGAAAATGGGAAGGAATCCACAGTTTCCATAAAACATTTGGCACCAAGGGGAGATTTAAGTTTAATCAACCCCGACAATTCTGGTCCTGTTACTGATACGAGTCCCATTATTCCATTAATCGAGGCTAATACTATCGAGTCTAGAAATGATGAACAAGGCCATCCAGATCCGGTTGGGCAAGATGTACACACATTTGATGACCCGAGACCTAGCACTTCGGAGATAATTATTCAGCCGCAAGAAGAATATCCCTCCGCTGTTCACGAAGCTACTGTTATGAATTTTGCAAATAAAGTTCGTCAATCCTCAAGAAAACGCAATCCCCCAGCATACTTAAAAGATTATAAATTGAAATTAACCCAAGAGAGAATGTCATATGATAATGAACTTTCGAACGTGTATATTAATTACCTTGTTACCAGTACTTCTGGTACTTTTAGTAGTTTGTCATTTTATGCTATTACTTGTCATAATTTATATGAATGCTTTCTGCTAATTAAAGCCTAAAGTACAGTAAAAGTTTATCTCATTTCATTTACTTTAAAGATAACAAAAATATTATTTTTTCGAACCTATAAGAATATTATAGAGACTTGGCAACGCCACACCGAGTACTGACGTCAAAACAAAAGTTTCTTTCTGTAACTGACGTTGCGCGTCGTTTCTTATATGGCCATGTGTTTATTACCAACGGTGCGCATTACTCAAAAAAAAATTTGAGGGACGATAAAAATAATAAAGCGTTGAATATAGAAACGGTAAATCATTTATATGAAACTAGACAAAAAATAAATATATCTCTATATACTGAAAAATTTAATTTAACATTAATAAAAAAACATTCTTTAAATATTGGTATAAAAATTTATAATATACTGCCCAAAAAAATAAAATGTTTAAGTTACATTTCATTTAAAAAATATATAAAAAAATGGATAAAAGAAAACAGCTCTAAGATTGATGAAACTATCAAAATAAAATAAGTAATATTTTAATATTATTATTAGAACTATTTAAGGGACATTATTAATTATGTATAATGATTATTTAATTTATAGCTTTAATATTGTTTTTACCTGTATTTTAAAATTAATATTTTTGTATATAATTTTTATTTTAAATATAAACGATATTACCATATCACTATAAATTACGGACAGATGATTCACCTATGTGTTTATAGTGATTTAACCAGATAAATTTCTAATTACTTAACTTTGTATTATATATTATACTATAATTATATTATAAATAATAATAAATAATATCTACCTTTTTTTAATCATGAAGCGCCATTTATGAATATTTTTATTCAGTCTGAATTCATACCAGCATTTACCAATTTCAATATAAGCAGTGAATTTCATAACACCCTGTCATGCTAAAACTTGCTATATTAACACAATATTTTGTTTTATTTTTTAGCTAACGTCATAATTAGCATCGAGTGCAGAGCATGGGCTGAAAATATAGAATACAGAGGTGGATCATTAAACAGAGCCGGCTCGGTACAGTTTGAAGTCCAAGTTGATGATGCTACCATAGTATAATACCGACCCTTCATAGTTACAGTTTTATATTATACATTAGGCTTTAGTACTTATTTTTCACTTTGTTCTTGTTGTTTTTATTAAGCGGGCTCTACACAATGTGATTTCGTCGACCAAACTATTTATTTTTCCTTGAGTTCACACTCACAATCTGATATTATATCTAACCTCAGCGCTTCATACGACTAGTCAGCTTATCTGGAATCACATTTAGACAGTTTTGTATTATATATTAGGCTTCAGTACTTATTTTTCACTTTGTTATTGTTGTTTTTATTAAGCGGGCTCTACACAATCTGATTTCGTCGACCAAACTATTTACTTTCTTTGAGTTGACACTCACAATCTGATAATATTATATCTAACCTCAGCGCTTCATATGACTAGTCAGCTTGTCTGGAATCACATTTAGACCAAACATTGGTTGTGCCTTATATCCTGCTTACTAGGTACAGGGTTATCCAACGAGGACTGAACAGGGCCTTATTTTTGACCTTCCCTATATTTTTGAAAAAAACGAAAAAAGCAGATTGGCGTAACTTCTATCGCTGAATTTGAAATTGGCACTTAGAAAACGATTGCGCTCAAAACAAAAGAACTACGACATAAACTTGTATTTTCTTTTATGGAATACCCTATATTTTATTTGATATTTGAAAAGCCGCCATTTTTCTGCGTATATTGCAGTGTAAATCTTATCTATTAACTTAATCGTTAACTGTTATTTATTTCGTTTTAAAGAAAAATGTTTCCCTTATTTTTACCTAAATATTGCTATAGGTAACAGGTAATTAATTGATTACCTATGATCTATCAAATAGAGAAAGTCAAAATAGACTTTGGAATATTGTTACACAATGAAGTATTCATTACCAGAGAGATTGCAAATCGTTACGACGTATAAAAGCCAAGAAAACGCTAGAGAAGCCAGGAGAAGATATATTGCTACGTTTGGAAGGGATATATCGGTAAATACCATTTTAAGGATAAAAAATTTATTCGAGGAAACAAAATCTTTGCGTGACAAGAAGAGAACCGTTGCAAGAAGAAGACTTCGAGACCACGCAATTACGAATTATTTTACACTACATCCTGCGAATTCTATACCTGACGCAGTTCGAGACATCAGATATGGTAATTACAGGCGAAGAGTTAGTTATGGAACGGTAAACAGAACTTTGAAAGAAAACAAATTCAAGCCATTCCACGTTCTTCCTGTCCCACATTTAACACCCCAACAAAAGGAGTCGAGATTTCAATATATATCCCAAATAATAATTAGGCAGCAAGACAATGATCCGGACATATTTAAGAAAATTTTTTGGACAGACGAGGCTACATTTACCACGTCAGGCATGTTTAATCGCCACAACAAACACCACTGGGCCAGTGAAAACCCACGGAAATTTCAACCTATTAAATTTCAGGGAAGAACGTCCGTGCATGTTTGGTGTGCAATGATAAACAATTTAATTGTAGGACCAATATTTTATCATGGGGCGTTAACTGGTCAAAGGTATCTCAACTTTGTTCATAATGAAATTGAAGATTTCTTAGAAGAATTACCTCTGGAAGTATATCGCTCTCTAATTTGGCAACACGACGGAGCACCCCCGCACGCCACTCGCGACGTGAATAATTTTCTAAACCAACGCCACGAGGAATGGATTGGACGCAATGGAACAATTCCGTGGGCCCCAAATAGTCCAGAATTGTCGCATTTAGATTCGTTTCTTGGGGGTCATCTGAAAAATTTGGTATATAGGGAAAGAAACGAAAACATTGAAGAAATTCAGGAAAAAATAGTTAACGAAGTTAATAGATTTAATCGGGAAAATTATATCCTAACAGCAAGTCTAGAAAGATTGCAAAGAATCTACAGATGTTGTTTCGAGAATAACGGCGGTTACATAGAACATTTAAATTATTAGTGCTATTAGTTTTAATATGTTGATTTATTATTTTTATTTGTTTTTTTTTTATATTTGATTTTGTTTCCTCGAATACATTTTTTATCCTTAAAATGGTATTTTGACTTTCTCTATTTGATAGATCATAGGTAATCAATTAATTACCTGTTACCTATAGCAATATTTAGGTAAAAATAAGGGAAACATTTTTCTTTAAAACGAAATAAATAACAGTTAACGATTAAGTTAATAGATAAGATTTACACTGCAATATACGCAGAAAAATGGCGGCTTTTCAAATATCAAATAAAATATAGGGTATTCCATAAAAGAAAATACAAGTTTATGTCGTAGTTCTTTTGTTTTGAGCGCAATCGTTTTCTAAGTGCCAATTTCAAATTCAGCGATAGAAGTTACGCCAATCTGATTTTTTCGTTTTTTTCAAAAATATAGGGAAGGTCAAAAATAAGGCCCTGTTCAGTCCTCGTTGGATAACCCTGTACATAAATATGGTTCATGATTGTCAATGCTTTGTGCCTTAAAACTTAAGAAAATATTAATTCTTATGCTGATCGGTGAATTTCAAGACACAGGTAGCACAGCAATAACTACTTCACACAGCCAAGATGTCTTGTAGTTTCTGAAATGGCTTCAGTGGCAAAATTTCATTTACAAAGTTAAAGTGTTAAATTTATCGATTTATATTACCTCCTAATTAGCTTCACATAAATAACGATTGTAAAGGCTTATGAGACCAACGAATTTTAGAGACTTCTTAAAATCCTTAAACTAAACCACCTACTCATTTTCCCGTAATATTTTTAACGGTCCTTCTTCAGCGCTCTAACCCCCAGCCGCCTCAATTTTTTTTTTCAAATGGCAACCTATGTCAAATGGGGGTTTGTTGAGAAGCTCATTAAAAACGGAATGTAATGGTATCAATAAACCATGTGTTACGTTTTTGATTACTATATTTTGTAGGGTAATAGTTCACATAATGTTATCGTAAAAATAGATAAATATCGACTTGTGTTATTTAAAGTGATGTTACAAGTAGTTAATTAGTACTCACCTGATGTGACCTAACATTACAAATGTTGAAAATGACCCCCATCTTTTACTTGACTTTACACAAGTTGGTGATAAAAACTATCTACTGAATTACGAATAGTTTGGGGCTCTAAGTTATCAATCTCAATTCAAATTATATCTTTTAGGTCGTCAGTGTTTTGTGGTCTATTCTGGTACACTTGCTCTTTCAGAAAATATCCCCAAAGAAGATAGTCTAACGGCATAAGGTTCGCGGATCTATAAGGTTCGCCGACCTATCAAGCAGTTTGGAAAAATGTCATCTAAGTACCTCCGAACATTAATATCAAAATGGGTTGTTGTGCCATCCTGTTGAAACCATATTCTTTCATGTGGAAAATCTGGATCAACTTCGTTAGGAAAAATAACTGCTAATGCGGGTATTAACTCAACTTTGAAGAAATCTAAATAGCGTTCAGCAATAAGATTTTCGTTGCCATTGGCAACATGTCACGATTGCCATCATTTCCTCACAGAACTGTAGTGTTCTATCATACTGATCCTCCAAAAGTCCTGTAGAAGGTATACCTGAGTGGGTGATACTTTTGACTTTTTACAAATCAAGACAGTTGATTTGGTATCATCGTTATTTAGGACTAATGTATTAACATCATGTAACAACATCAAAATTTCGTTGCCGCTCTGACGACACCATTTTTATTAAAAACACACAGAACGGCTGTAAAAATCAATAAGTAAAGTACTAAATTTATTGGAATTTTCTCTATCTAACCAAAGAGATTAAGAATAAAAAGAGTGCATAAATAAAAATAAATAAGAATGTTATTTTATTTACCTGGTAAACAAATCTAGAAAAAATTGTTGTTGGTTCTCGAAGGTTGCCATTTGCAAAAAATGGGGTGGCTGAGGGTTAGAGGGTTGAAAGGAGACGGTTGAAAATATTACAAGAAAATGAGCGTTTCACACAAGAAGACGCATTACTCCTACTCTGTATTCGGGTTCTACCCGTTGAGTTTGTAAATAAATAAATAAAAGATATATTAATTTTATGCGTAACTTCTGAACCACCTGGTATGTAGACAATAGCACTATATATATATATATATATATATATATATATATATATATATATATATATATATATATATATATATATATATATATATATATATATATATATATAACTGTATTTTTTTGCTTTCTTGGGTAGAGGTTTATTATGAATAATTAAGACAACTTTTTTGACGTTTCGCCCATTGCTTTTGGGCTTTTTCAAAACTGTTGTTGTTTTTTTTATTTAGCTTTTTTCTAAAAACATATAAAATGGAGTTACATTACTTTTTTTCTTTTAAAATACAGTGTTTATACAATGAAGACACAATTAAAAACAATGAATGACAATACACGTGAATTAAAAATTGTTTGGCTAAAATTAATTATAAATTACAAATATAAACATATAAAATATACGCACCTCGAGACATTATGATGTTTAAAAATGTACTAACCAGGATTAGTATTGAGGTATTTTATCTCTACCTGTAATTTTTTTCTCTTTTTTCATGATTTATTTCTTGTTTCTTTATTTTGTGATAAAATTGCAGATTTTTTGGTGAAATGTATGTTATATACCGAGTGTTCTAATTTATGTGTTTAATGTATTAGGTTGTAGTAAATTTTACTGAGATTGTTAATGTCTTGTTTGTCGTTTACTGCGTTTGGTTCTTTTTTTATGTGGATCATTTCTTTAACAAGGAGTTTTTGGTAATTGTTGTCTTGGGTTAAAATTTTTGTGTTGTTGAAATCGAAGTTATGTTTTTCATTTTTTTCGTGTTTGTGTAAAGCAGTTGACGCATTTTTTGTATATTTGTGCCCGTTTAGTCTGCTGTTAAGATGTTGAGTAGTCATACCAATATATTGTTTAGGACAGTTTAAACAGGGTATAGCGTATACTACATTAGATTTAATTTTTATTGGATCTTTACTTTTAAGGGGAGAGAATAAAGATGATAAAAGATTTTGGGCTTTATGGCAAACAATAATATTGTGTTTATTTAAAATGTATTTAATTTTTTCTGATAATTCGTTCGTATAGGGTAGAGCTACATGTCTTTTTGGTTCGTTGTCATTGGTTAGTTTCTTTTTAGTTATGTTGTTATATAATTTAAAGGTTCTTTGTTTTATAATTCTATTTACTTGTCCTTCTGGATAGTGATTTTCTTTTAGTATTTTTCTAACCTTTTCTAAGGCTTTTGGACGATATTCTGGCGAGGTTAAAGTTAATGCTCTGTCTGTTAAGCCTATAATTACGCTATTCCTTTGAGATTTGGAATGGCTAGAATTGTAGTTTAAATATCGTCCCGACCATGTTTTTTTTGTATACCATATAGTTTTGAGGTCTTCATTGTTTATATTTCTAATTATCGTCATGTCAAGGAAGTTTATTTGGTTTTGATTTTCTATTTCTGACGTAAATTGAAGTTTTTGGTGGAAATTGTTGAAAGCCTGTATTACATCGTTTATTTGGTTTTCGGGGATAGCTGTAAGGCAGTCGTCTACGTATCGTTTGAAGAAGATCATAGGTATATTCAGGCTTTCAATGACACTTTCCTCCAAATACTCCATAACAAGCTGCGCCACTGTTGATGATATAGGGGAGCCCATTGCACAACCATCAAGTTGTTTGTAGAAATAATCTTTATATTGAAAATAATTATTGGAAACTGTTAGATTTATTGCTTCAATGAACATGTCTAGAGTGAGATTAGTATGTTTTTTTAAGGAGTCCCATTTTTCTTTAATTATGTTAGTTAAGAGGTCATTTGGAATATTAGTGTATAGTGATGTAACATCGAGAGAGATTAACTTATAATTTTTTGGTATTTTTAATGTACTGATGAATTCCTTAAAAGTAAATGAATCTTTTATGTAGTATTCGTTTTTTCCCGTTATTTTTGAAAGGCAGTTGCGAAGATATTTTGATAATTTGTAAAAGGGTGATTGGATTGAAGATACTATTGGTCTTAGTGGGACACCCGGTTTATGAAGCTTTGGAAGTCCGTAAATTTTTGGTGGTACTGCGTTATGAATTGTGAGTTTTTTGGCTTCTGTGTCTGTTATTTGGTTTTTATTGCGAAGTTTTTTTATGAATGTATTATTTTTAGATTGATTAATATTGGTCGGGTCGCTACGTATTTTTTTATATGTTGCGTTATCATTTAGTAGGTCGTCCATTTTTGCATTCTAGTCATCTGTGTTCATGATTACTGTTTTGTTGCTTTTATCAGGTTTTAAAATTGTAATATCAGGGTTATCTTTAATGAAATATTTTGTTTTTTTAAACTGTTTATTTATTTTTTTCTGGAAATTGCTGTGTTTTTTGATTTTGTGTCTTATTTTAATGTTGTGGTCACAAATCAAAAAACACAGCAATTTCCAGAAAAAAATAAATAAACAGTTTAAAAAAACAAAATATTTCATTAAAGATATCCCTGATATTATAATTTTAAAACCTGATAAAAGCAACAAAACAGTAATCATGAACACAGATGACTACAATGCAAAAATGGACGACCTACTAAATGATAACGCAACATATAAAAAAATACGTAGCGACCCGACCAATATTAATCAATCTAAAAATAATACATTCATAAAAAAACTTCGCAATAAAAACCAAATAACAGACACAGAAGCCAAAAAACTCACAATTCATAACGCAGTACCACCAAAAATTTACGGACTTCCAAAGCTTCATAAACCGGGTGTCCCACTAAGACCAATAGTATCTTCAATCCAATCACCCTTTTACAAATTATCAAAATATCTTAGCAACTGCCTTTCAAAAATAACGGGAAAAAACGAATACTACATAAAAGATTCATTTACTTTTAAGGAATTCATCAGTACATTAAAAATACCAAAAAATTATAAGTTAATCTCTCTCGATGTTACATCACTATACACTAATATTCCAAATGACCTCTTAACTAACATAATTAAAGAAAAATGGGACTCCTTAAAAGAACATACTAATCTCACTCTAGACATGTTCATAGAAGCAATAAATCTAACAGTTTTTAATAATTATTTTCAATATAAAGATTATTTCTACAAACAACTTGATGGTTGTGCAATGGGCTCCCCTATATCATCAACAGTGGCGCAGCTTGTTATGGAGTATTTGGAGGAAAGTGTCATTGAAAGCCTGAATATACCTATGATCTTCTTCAAACGATACGTAGACGACTGCCTTACAGCTATCCCCGAAAACCAAATAAACGATGTAATGCAGGCTTTCAACAATTTCCACCAAAAACTTCAATTTACGTCAGAAATAGAAAATCAAAACCAAATAAACTTCCTTGACATGACGATAATTAGAAATATAAACAATGAAGACCTCAAAACTATATGGTATACAAAAAAACATGGTCGGGACGATATTTAAACTACAGTTCTAGCCATTCCAAATCTCAAAGGAATAGCGTAATTATAGGCTTAACAGACAGAGCATTAACTTTAACCTCGCCAGAATATCGTCCAAAAGCCTTAGAAAAGGTTAGAAAAATACTAAAAGAAAATCACTATCCAGAAGGACAAGTAAATAGAATTATAAAACAAAGAACCTTTAAATTATATAACAACATAACTAAAAAGAAACTAACCAATGACAACGAACCAAAAAGACATGTAGCTCTACCCTATACGAACGAATTATCAGAAAAAATTAAATACATTTTAAATAAACACAATATTATTGTTTGCCATAAAGCCCAAAATCTTTTATCATCTTTATTCTCTCCCCTTAAAAGTAAAGATCCAATAAAAATTAAATCTAATGTAGTATACGCTATACCCTGTTTAAACTGTCCTAAACAATATATTGGTATGACTACTCAACATCTTAACAGCAGACTAAACGGGCACAAATATACAAAAAATTCGTCGACTGCTTTACACAAACACGAAAAAAATGAAAAACATAACTTCGATTTCAACAACACAAAAATTTTAACCCAAGACAACAATTACCAAAAACTCCTTGTTAAAGAAATGATCCACATAAAAAAAGAACCAAACGCAGTAAACGACAAACAAGACATTAACAATCTCAGTAAAATTTACTACAACCTAATACATTAAACACATAAATTAGAACACTCGGTATATAACATACATTTCACCAAAAAATCTGCAATTTTATCACAAAATAAAGAAACAAGAAATAAATCATGAAAAAAGAGAAAAAAATTACAGGTAGAGATAAAATACCTCAATACTAATCCTGGTTAGTACATTTTTAAACATCATAATGTCTCGAGGTGCGTATATTTTATATATTTATGTTTGTAATTTATAATTAATTTTAGCCAAACAATTTTTAATTCACGTGTATTGTCATTCATTGTTTTTAATTGTGTCTTCATTGTATAAACACTGTATTTTAAAAGAAAAAAAGTAATGTAACTCCATTTTATATGTTATTAGAAAAAAGCTAAATAAAAAAAACAACAACAGTTTTGAAAAAGCCCAAAACCAATGGGCGAAACGTCAAAAAAGTTGTCTTAATTATTCATAATAAACCTCTACCCAAGAAAGCAAAAAAATACAGTTATAATAGATGGTTTAAGAAAAGGAAAAAAATTAATATATATATATATATATATATATATATATATATATATATATATATATATATATATATATATATATATATATACAGTACGTCCACGGATAGAGGTCACAAGAGGACAAATGGACCAAAAATTTCATTGTTCGAAAAAAAATCATTTTTGGTAAGCTTCTGCTTCTTAAGAAAATAGGGTCTACGAAGAAAATGTTTGACTTTTTTATACAGGGTGCTCAAAAAATACAAAAATAATAAATTATGGAAAGAGTAAACTACCTTTATTTTTCATTTTAGAGCAAAATGATAAAGACAAAAAATATTTCAAATTCCAGTCAAAATTTAAATTCAAAATATCAGCTGAATATTTTACTTTTTATTTTTGTGTTATAATTTTATCAAATATTGCTGTACCTACGTTTTCTAGGTAATTTTTGCCTTGTCCACCTCATCTCACTATCTTTTACGGCAAATGTCAGAAAATTTAAAATTTTGTTGCAAAAATTTTAAATTTTGCAAATATTTTAAATTTTGTTGCAAACATTTGAAATTTTCTGACATTTGTCGTAAAAGATAGTGAGATGAGGTGGACAAGGCAAAAATTACCTAGAAAACGTAGGTACAGCAATATTTGATAAAATTATAACACAAAAATAAAAAGTAAAATGTTCAGCTGATATTTTGAATTTAAATTTTGACTGGAATTTGAAATATTTTTTGTCTTTATCATTTTGCTCTAAAATGAAAAATAAAGGTAGTTTACTCTTCACATAATTTATTATTTTTGTATTTTTTGAGCACCCTGTATAAAAAAGTCAAACATTTTCTTCGTAGACCGTATTTTTTTAAGAAGCAGAAGCTTACCAAAAATGATTTTTTTTCGAACAATGAAATTTTTTGTCCATTTGTCCTCTTGTGACCTCTATCCGTGGACATACTGTATATATATATATATATATATATATATATATATATATATATATATATATATATATATATATATATATATATATATATATATATATATATATATATATAATATTATATTATATAGTGTTACTTATTATATTTGTATCAGTCATATGTGCTATATTCTTTTTGTATATTATATTCACTAAGTGTGCAACAAATGGTATTATTTTTTATTAGTGTCTGGGACGCTCCCGATTACCCGATTATCCGAAATGGCGCTGGTGCACTTCTTCTAAAGACATACATTGCGAGTGCACGCAGCTGCGGATATTTTTGTAAATTATAATTAAATTTTTAATATGTAATAAATGCATGCTTGTAATAGATAGGTACATAACTCAGATGAAATTATAATAAAGATACGTAACGCAAATACCTAAAGCATAGGAATTGTTTGTCCCATACTATAAACAAAAATCCGGAGAGGTGGGTCAAGGAGTCAACGTTGTTTATAAATATGCGCCAGTGGCAGCCTGAAAATTTTTAATAATAAAAAACAAATAGATTGTTTCAAAACAAAAGAAAATCATTTATCTTTATAATTACTTGCTGAAAAATGAGCGGTTTAGTGTTAATTTTTTTGAAGTTGTTTTTCATCGTTGTTCAAATCTCACTTGGGTAAGTGAACTTTTCTTTGATAAAAACTAACCCAATTTTTTTTTAATTATTTATGTTATACCTAACATTTCTCCATCATTAAGAAATCTGGAAAACCAGCGGCGACATAGAGGTTAGCCGAGACGAAAAGCGAAGAGATCTCCACTCAGGTACTGTCAGAGAAAAATCAAGACAGAGAGAAGAATATCTCGTACTGATTTCATTCATAAATACGATTTGCTTTCTATGACCTCCAAAGCGGCCTGACGCACTCGACTACCGACGTTTAAATAAAGCTGCCACGGGCGTGCGTTGCCGATTTTGGGTTATTATACAAAAATGCTGCAAAATAAAAAATACATATGAAAAACTACAATCAAAAGTTTAAAAGATTCTTCAGAAATGTAGCCACGCGTCAAAAACAGAATAGCCCGTCCGTATAAATGGTATAAAGCACAGTGAAAGTGATTATTGAGACGCGCCACACAAAACTCTCTCTGCTTGCCGTGTTACCACCGCACTGGCTATGTCGGGGTGCATTGTGAGAATCCCACGCGCCAATCTCGGGATGTTGCCGTTTGAAGACCATGGCGTTGTCGAGCTGGCGAGAAGAAGAGATATTCTTCTCTATATCTTGGTTTTTCTCTGGTACGGTGACTCTGGTCAACAACGCAAATATTCTCGAGTCACGGCAACCAAAGCGCCGCGGGCCAGCGCATTCACCATCTAGTAGAAGTTTATTATGAGAATTTAATTAGAAGTAGCTTATGATAAGGGCGGTTTATGAGATATTTTGGTCCCTTCCTCACTGTGACAAATTTCTAATTTTTCACAATTACATATTTATTTTGCCTTTAAACCCCCTTAAACAGTCTACACAGTACACAGCCTGCCCTAGGATAAATTATACAAAGTATTATAGGAAAGTGTTTGCTTATTTTTCAAGAATATGTGTAGTTTAAAATGAAACAAAAATATTCGGGATCATCAAGGACTTAATGTGCAATATATAATTTATACAGCTTAAAATTAGCACCTCTAGACCAACTTCCCATATTTTAATATAGAATTACTCCCTTCCTTAGTGTATAATGTCGATGAAAGCAGCTGTACATAAAAAAGAAATTATTTCTAAAAATGATACACGTACTACATATAATTGTCGACCATACTAAGGTGGTCATATGGCTTTCAGGATTCCGATTCCAGATTTTCTTCAAGTAAAATCTATGCTCTGACTACTGGTCTATATTTTCACATTTTATTTTAAGTGACTGAATGAATAACGGCTTCCCTTACTAGGAAATCTAAAAAGTAATGTAATATTTATTGTATACTTAACTAAGTACATTGTGACAAATCCGAAAAAGTGCAATAGCTGTCCCTCGAAAAGGTGAAACCAACTGCTTTTTTAAATTTTTTATCAGGGTGAAACCTATGTTTGGTATTTAGCCAGCTTCCCGTGTGCAGGAAACGCCAATGAAACATTATTGTTTACTTACCTTGAAATGATGGTACTCCACCTTTTGTGTCGCATTTGGGACAAACTATACATTTAATAATCATTATATAACAGAGACACATATTAAACGCGATATGTGAAGATTTTAAAACACTTAAAAAGTGCAAAAAACGGCGAAAAACACCGCCAAGACAACAAACACATGTAAATGACAACAACAAATTACATGAATGACATGTGTCTAGCGAAACCACAGAACAAAAGGTTTGTTAGGCGAAACTATTCTATTATAACCCAAGGATTACCTCAGACATCAGCTGATAACTTATCTTTCTCTAGGAGTTGCAAATAAAAAAGGATAACCGGTATCCGTTGGTCTCGGAGTTCACTTGATTACCGGCTTTGGGTTCATCGTTTCGTGGAGGACTAAGTAAATAATACGGTACAACACAACAAATATTGCTTACTAACATTCTCCGTCCCTCGTCCGGACGTTTATTTTGTCTCTGTTACTTGTCTTGATATGGTAGGCCTATAGTAAAGTTCTAAAAAAAAATCTGTAATAGAAAGTACCACATATCTAAATGAACATACATACATAAAATTATTTTCACCTCCGTATTATCCGAAATGTCGATTATCCGAAATAATAAGTTCGGTCCCGCACATTTCGGATAATCGGTATTCTACTGTACCACCGAAAGTTCGTGCATGCCCAAAAAAACATATTTGCTGCACTTGGAGTCGCTTAAACTCAAACAGCAGGCAAAAAAATATGAATGTCATTCACGAGTAAAGTACCCTTATTTTAAAAAATAAGGCAAAATGGCATATAGTTCAGTCATTAGGTACTGAAAGGGGGAATTTTAAAACAAATTGTGGGATAGTTATGATTTTTGCTCCTTTATGTTTTTTGGGGTACTGATTACGAATCTGAGGTTTGCCAACAAAAATGTTTCCTGGAATTTCAGTTATAGCCAAAAAAACGTGAACCCTATTGAAATTGGCGATATTCGGAAAATGGGAAGTCATACTTTTGAATTTGTTTATGTCGAAAAATGCTGTTTGCAGACCCATCTTTGGTACCTAATAACTCGAAAACGAAACGTCGCGTCGTACAGAAAAACGGTTTGACACCTCAAACTTTATAATCTCAAATACTTTCTTTTTGCAATACATTTACCTATACCTAAAACGACCGGAAATTGGAAAAATTTGGGAAAAACCGAAAATTACGATTTTTGATGAAAATTTTGGACGGTTTTGAATTTTTTTCGGGGTCAAAACGACTCCAAATCAAAATCCCATATACCTGGTCGGAAAGAGCTCCCCGAAATACGTAATTTTCATATTTTTTGGTTTCTTCATTTTTTATAGGAAGGGAGCAATCGACGATTAAATTTCGATTTTTTAAGCTATTTTCGATGACATCTCTACATTCGAATCACTCTATATCTTTTCCCGTCGAACTTTTCCGAGACGTTTTCAACGCTATCCCGTTGGAATATAATCAGGCTTTAAAATGAATCCCGAATGTGAGATCCAGGGCCGGATTTAGGGGGTAAAAACTCATTTTTCTATTTTTTCCATCAAAACTCATCTTTAAACGTATTATTTCTCTTATCTAACAGTTCTTTTTTGGTTTATTTCCTTCCCTCATTATGTGAGAACACTCCACGGTTTTTTGCTTATAACTCAAAAACTATTAACTTTGGGTAAAACATCATTCTGCACAAAGATAATCTGCACAAAATTTCCTATAATTTAATTCTTACTACTTTTTCGCCACGCGTACCCTTTAGGCATGAAGACGGGTTGAAGTTAGTATATTATTGTGACACTCAAAAAAATCAACTGCTCTTATTTTTGATGAGTACCCTGAAAATGAAACACTATGCGGCACTAAATGTGCAGAGCGGACCAGAAAATCACGAACGCAGATGTCAAGTGAAGTACTGTTTGATGAAACTATGGTTTCAACTGTTTCCCAAGAAAAATTCCTGACCAATCCGAAGAACAAGGATCGACTCATCTTCATCCTGATGAACAAGTTCGCCTCAGCAAACATGGAGTGCAAGAAAGCAGACGAAGATGTCGATTGTTTGATTGTAAACACAGCTCTAGCCTTGGCCCCTACATATCTGTCTGTGGTTGTCATAGGTGAAGATGTAGATCTTCTCACCATCTTAATAGGCATCTGCATCTTTAACAACATGTATTTCTTGAAACCAGGAAGGTGGTAGAGGAATCCGGAAGGTGGTAGAGGAATTCTTCCTCGGCCGAGGTGGTACCACCCCACACATCCTCTTAAAGGGCTGGTGAAATCCCTACGGATGTTTCCAGCTCTGGATGTGTGAGTCGATTCCCCAGTATACCCACGGTACATAGTACTTAGACTTCGGTCTTCGTGGGGTGTCGGAAGATAAAAAAAAGGAAAAATCACACAAAAGATATTCTGTCCTCAGACTGGGGTTGGGAAAGAACAAGCAGCGGGCTCCAACCTGTCACAACTCTGAAGCCCCCTGCACCTGATTCTATCCTGCACAAGATATCCTTCAAGTGCAAGAAGGGGTGCACGGGAAATTGCAGCTGTAGGAAAGCCGGACTGTTTTGTTCAATGTTGTGCCTTCATTGTTGGGACACCTGTAATAATATGAAGACGCCAATTGTTGATATTGATAAGGATGATGATGGTGAACCAATACCACCGGATGATTTGCTTGAGGCCTCGTTATCTTTGGATGTCGAGGAAGGCACCAATGATCTGCCAGTAGATATTGGACCATCTAATCTTGAACCATCTGGTCTTGAACTATCTGGTATTGTACCATCAACCTCAAAGCGGCCAAGATTAAGTGAATACACGTCTTTAGGTATAATGTTTGTAGGTTGTATTATTATTAGGATATTATGATTTGTACAATTTTGGATGATTATTATCTTTTTTTTCATGGCATTTTCTTTACTTGTTTACTAATGATACTACTTACCTAATTATTTAAATTAGTTAATGGAAATGTTTAATTCAAAACTACCCAATTTAAACACTTTTAGTCGTTTGCAAATAAATTCTTATTGTGAGAGTGGTTCTACGTGTCCATCAACATCAACCCTTTTAGCCAAGGCATTTTATTCATAATATAACATATAAAAATTTTATTTGCGCAAAATACTTTATGGTAGAAAAGGTTAATTAACTGAAACCGAAATTTATTAGTAAGACTGATAATTTTAGTGCGTACAGACAGGATGGTTTCTTGTTGTTCAAGCCGCGCTAAACGGTAAGTCAAACATTCGTCAAACTTCAACTAGCAATTGCGCCTAAACAGTGCGCGTGGCGAAAAAAGTAAAAGAGACCTAAATTATAGGAAATTTTGTGCAGATTATCTTAGTGTAGAATGATCTTTTACTCAACGTTAATAGTTAGTAATAAGCAAAAACCCGGGAAAAAACTTTTTTTCATGTTTTTTGGCTATAACTGAAATTTCAGGAAAAAATTTTGTTGGCAAACGTCAGATTCGTAATCAGCACCCCAAAAAACATAAAAAAGATCAAAAAATCGTAACTACCCCATAATTTGTTTTCAACAAACTACCTAATGACTGAACTAATAAATAAAAGTGGTTTAAATTAAAAGTTATATCCAGATTTATAGTCATAGCCTCCTATCTGAAAAAAAAATATTTTGAGAAAACTCGAAGTAACCTTCCTATTATCGGTTTTTTTATTATTTAACTTGAGCACATATTCAACTAGAGCAAAATAAATCACATATGCGTAATATTTTAAAAATTCATTCAAATCGGTGTTAATTTAATTGAACTTCTTTTTAAGGAACTCCAGACTCTACGGCTGTTGCATGGATATTTAATCTAACTTGAGAATTTAAAGTATGATCTTTACTTACTTTACTTACTACCCACCTTATTGTAACGCCAATCCCAAAAAACTTTTATCGAAAGCGAAAAAAAATAATATTTTTTTTTATTCAAATACAAAGAATAAGCAATGTAGTATGATAATGTACTATATGTATAGTAACGGCAATATGGCGCAGTAAGCCATGGAAACATAGACTAAAACAAAAAAGTAATTTAATAATCTATTTGCTCTTTTGTCAAAGTAATTGACATTGAAAGTTAAATTAAAAATTTTTATTTTATTAAAATCCCCTCAGCGGTACATTTGACGTTAATTGAGAAAGCGGAATTAGTTTAAATATGTGGAGATATTTACAAACCTATGCGTAAGACTGCAGATATTTTCAGTGAACGCCATCCAGACAAAAGAATTCACTACTCAATCGTAAGCAGGATTCTAAATCATTTTAAACAGACGAGACGGGACCATTGGATTATGATTACAAAAAAGAACGTATCCTAGATCCACCCAAAAAATTTTTGGATACAGAGAAGTAAAAATCATCTGTAAATCACATACTTCAAAAGAATAATTATAATGTCTACTTTTATATGTACACTTCAAGAAACAGACTATGATTCGTGTTTCGATTTTCGCATATGGATTCAAAGAGAAATAGAAGAGGAAGGAGATTTACATCCGCATATGCTTTTTTCAGACTAATCCACTTTTCCTACAAACGGTGTTGTCCCATCGCAAAATTTTAGGTGGTAGTCGCAAGAAAATCCTAATTTTATAATTGACAATAAAAATCAGTATTACAAAAAAACAATTGTGGGGTGTGGGATGCTAAATGACAAGTTAATTGACCCTTACTTTTTTAGTGGTAATTTAACTGACAATAGTTATTTAAATTTTCTTTAGACTGAATTAGTAAACTTTATGGATGACCTTTAGAAGAGCGGCACAAACTATGGTTCCAATATGATGGATGCCCTGCGCATTGTACTAGGGAAGTTTCGCAGTGGTTAAGTTCAGTGGAGTGTTTGGAAATAAATGGCTAGGACAAAATACCGATCCATGGTGGCCGCCTTGTTCGCCTGATCTTACACCCATAGATTTCTTCTTATGGGGGCATTTGAAACAAAAAGTGTATAAGGATCGACCTTTTAATAGCATCTAAAACTTGGAAAATTCTTTAGGATACCATTTCCGAATTATCCATGCCACGGTATTGCGATCTACTCTTAGGGAATTCTATGAGCGGACTAATACATGTATTGTGTATTGAGAGGGAAGGCGGACATACAGAAACTCTTCGTTTATTTTTTATATTGTTTTATCGTTCTAACTGTTGCAATTATTATAGTTTTTAGAATCGTTTTACCAGTGTCTTTCATTTTTAAACTACTGATTAGTATTAATATTGAAACTGATCAACCCCCAGTCTATTCATCACGTGACAAAGTCAATCACGTTGGCTGTAATCGTCTGGATGTATTACCTTATTTCCCTACGTTGTGATTATTTCAGGTTCTTTTAAAGTTTGGTACAACAGTAAATTTTATATCAGATTTTGATAGTTTTTAATTATATTTTCCCCTTTTTAATCTCTCATTGTAAAGATAAGAAATCAAAGAATCAACCTGTTTTTATCACTTAAGTATTTATTTGTACACCAGTTATTTGTCAATTTCCCATTCAAAATAACAATAAAATATTTATAACAGTTAACAATTCAATATATTAACATCGACCCTTGCCCGTCTTCCATAATTTGTAACCTTTTTTACTTTGTCGCCTGTTTTATGACTGCGACACTACAGGTGAGTTTCTTGACTACACTTTACCGGTGTTTTTCTTGACTGCGCCTTTCCCATTCATGGCTCACACATCTAATGACTGCGACACTGATGGTACTTAATCCTCGTGAAGTATTTTTTTACCTAACTTGGCTGCGCTTTTCCTATTCATAGCTAATACATCTAATGTCTGCGACACTGATGGTGATCCTCGTAAACTTGTTCTTTACATGTTGTTTTACATGTTTTACCAAAATCCCTGTTACTGTGCGACTGCAGCGAACCTCTGCATGCACTTTATCACTTCGTCCCTTTTTATATAGCACCCCTTTTCTGACATAACCCGGATAACCTGCATTTTATTATTGGTATCGCCCCTTCTGACGTGTACGTATAATTTTCATTTACTCTTAAATGCCTGTTAACACTCCGTATCACCCCAAATTACGTACACGCTTGGCATAATGCTACTATGTAGGGTAGAAAGCCCTTCAGCGGAACCCCACTGTCGGACCATCCGTGAGGAGCCGAAAACCTGAACAGTGGAACCCCACTGTTAAATTAATTTACTGTAATTAGCCGATTACAATCAGCACAATACCCAAACAAAAATATCGGACACCTCAACGTATAACATATAAAGGTGCAATAAAAGTTAGGAGTCCATCCGGCCATACGCATATGTCACTTTTCTTCTCGAGCGGATGTTGTTTTCTTATTACTTAGGCACCGAAAACTTCGACAGCGCACCATCGTCGGTTATAACCATTTCTCAAGAAAACCCATCGCACCGTTTTATATATACCTATTGTCTGTTAACGTTCTACAGATAGCATCATGTTAATACCTACACCCATCCTTTACTTTATTATTGCCAATCTTGATAATACGTTATACAAACGCAAATTAACGCATACATATTTACTCCAACCTAACCCTTTTTATTATTAATCCTTACTAATGTAGATTACCTTTAATTTATCAAAACACCCCGTTTTAATATTTCTCGTTACTAATGCAGATTACGTTTAATTTAATAAAATACCCTTTTTATTTTTATCTACCCTGTCGGTTTGCTGACCTTTATTTTTTCTTTGTTATGCCAATTAAACCCCGGAAGACAAGCTGGCCATCTGTATTTACAAGAAAGGTGCTGTTGCACTTGCCCTACTATACTGACCCAAATCTCGAAAGCAAAAGTTTATTGACACCATCATCTGGTACCGTTAGAAATTAGGTCTCTCTTCCAGTCATAACTTATGTAAAATAATATGTTTGATTACCAGCTTGTTTCTAGTTTTACCCCAGTGCCAGTGGACTGTATTCCTTTCTTGATTTTCGACAAAATTAAAAAACTCTCGGTCTTCAAACCAACATTTGTTTATTCTCTTCAATGGAATATAATACAATATTTGGTAATTATTGATATTACTGTAAACAGCGAATTTTTTCATGAAATTTTGCACAGACCCTAATTTTGGGTCGTAGAACACGAATCCGAAGTCAGCTTTTGGCGGTCTCGTATGGTTTTTCCAAAAAAAAATTGTTTTTGGAAAACTTTTAGGTTAACTTTTAGGTTACCTTTTTGTTATAGATTCCTTTAAGTTTCGACACTTTCACTTCAACATATCTGTAAACTTATAATTTTTATTAGTTTTCGTCACACAAAACACCACATTTAGGCAAAAATAGCTAAGAAAATTGCTGTTTTCTATAGAAAATTCCATTTTATGGCTGTAGACGTCATAATTTTGCCAGCTGTCAATTTTCCGGCGTTGCCACGTTTACAAAACATTTTTCTCGCAAATTTTAACAATTTCCGGCCATAAATAAATCCAAAAAAAGAGATGGCAATATGAGAGTAAAATAAGACAGATAGCATTTTATTTTCCCTAAAAGGGCAAAAAGATGACCCCAACCAACACCCTGGGGCACCGATCCCTCTTCGCCTGCGAGGAAAGAGACTGGTCAGGGCCCCTAACCAGGTGCTAACCCTGCTCCGACCTTAGGGTGCCCTCCGATCCACCGTTATACCACCGTTATATCGAAAATATTAGATCTGTCACCTAATTCACCGACTTAGAAAAGTTTTTGATACGAACGGTGGATCGGAGGGCACCCTAAGGTCGGAACAGGGTTAGCACCTGGTTAGGGGCCCTGACCAGTCTCTTTCCTCGCAGGCGAAGAGGGATCGGTGCCCCAGGGTGTTGGTTGGGGTCATCTTTTTGCCCTTTTGGTTAAATTTGGTTCATTTTCGCATTTTCCCGCCAACTTTTTATTATTCCTAATTTACAACTTTGTCTTGAAAAATAAGTAAACCTGGCAACGCCGGACATTTGACAGCTGGGAACGTAATGGCGTCTACAACCAAATACAATGGAATTTTATATAGGAAAAAGCAATTTTCTTAACTATTTTTGGCTAAATGTGGTGTTTTGTGTGACGAAATAAAATAAAAATTATAAGTTTACAGATATGTTTAAGTGAAAGTGTCGAAACTTAAAGGAATCTATAAAAAAAGGTAACCTAAAAGTTAAAAAAATTTTTTGCGGAAAAACCATTCGAGACCGCCAAAAACTGACTTCGGATTCGTGTTCTACGACCCAAAATTAGGGTCTGTGCAAAATTTCATGAAAAAATTCGCTGTTTACAGTAATATCAATAATTACCCAATATTTACTTGCTAAAACCCATGGGTAATAGAATTTGTACTTTTTTGAGACCTTTAACAAATTAAAACCAACTGCAAGCTACTTAGTTTTTTTTACACTCTGACACTTGCCCCTTTTCCTAGGAGCGGCTAGAACTTGAGGGGGGGGGGGGGGGGGGGGGGGCTATAATGCTCTTGTGTTGATAAATAGGTGTCTTTGGGGGGGGGGAGGGTGGGGTGCCACATTGTGCGATAGCTCGAAGATTTTAAAATAACGGTATTTTTTCTTCTGTCATTCATACAGTGAGTGACAAGACTAGAGTCTAGGTCTAGGGCCTAGGGGACGGGCAGAGAAAGGAACAGTAGTGGATTTTTTCGCACCGATCCCTCTTCGCTTGCGAGGAAAGAGACTGGTCAGGGCCCCTAACCAGGTGCTAACCCTATTCCGACCTTAGGGTGCCCTCCGATCCACCGTTCGCTAGATTTTCTGGACAACAAACAAAACATAATTTTTAGGTTAAGGTACCTAGACACGATTAATTTTTTGCTCGGGACCTTTAAAAAAAGACAAAACAAAATTTTTATCGAGGAAGGAGTGCTAACTCGTTTCCAATACACCTTTTGGAGCCGATTTCTTAATTTTTTATAATATTTTAAGTGACAAAAATTTAAAAAAAAAGAAGCGGCCGAGCACGGATTCGAACCAAGACGTCTGGGTCAATAAGCGGACTCTATACCACTGCACTACGTGGCTGATCTACCAGCAAAGGAAATAAAAGTTTACCGGTGCAAGACAAGGAAAACCGAAAATGGCAACGTCGGATTGTTTGCAGTTCTAGCCGCTCCTCTTTTCCTTGTCAACGTAAACAAACTTTTATTTTTTCAAGGCAATCCGGACAAAGAAATTAGACGAAGTGACAGATGACGCCGCAGATACAGTGGCGTGCATTTAAGTGTTGCAAAGCAGACTAAATGACAGATGGCGCCGCGGATACAGTGGCGCGCATTTAAGTGTTGCATACTGCAACATTCTCCCCCCCCCCCCCCTTGAAGCGTTGGCTTCAAATTGCTCTCAAATGGTAACGGACATAACCTTGTGATAGAACGCGTAAATACTCCATCCTTCGATCTTATGCGTACCATGCGCACCTTACCATCGGATCCTGGCGTTACATCTATGATACGAGCTAATGGCCATTTTAAAGGCGGCACATTATCTTCCTTGACAAGTACAACCATATCTTTATCTAAATTTTTTGAAGAATAAAACCATTTCGGCCTATTTTGTAATCTAGTTAAATATTCAACGGACCACCGTTTCCAAAAATTTTGTTTTATTTTCGTACACAATTGCCAAAAATTTAATCTATTTTCGGGAATTAACGTAACTTCTGGATATGATGTTAAAGGTTCCCCTATTAAAAAATGCCCAGGTGTCAAACAATTAAAATCAGATGGATCTGACGAAATTGGACATAATGGTCGCGAATTTAGAATCGCTTCAATTTGCGCTAAAACTGTTATCATTTCCTCAAACGTTAGAACTAAATTACCAACGATTCGTTTTAGGTGGAATTTAGTGGATTTTATTCCCGCCTCCCACAATCCTCCCCAATGAGGACTTACTGGCGGAATAAATCGCCATTCTATTTTCCTATCAACTAAAAAAGTATGAATACTGTCTATTTTTTCTTTAGATTTAAAAAACAAATAAATATCCTTTAATACATTATTTGCTCCTTGAAAATTTGTCCCATTATCGCTGTATATGGTCACAGGACAGCCACGTCGAGCAATAAACCGGTTTAATGTATGAAGAAAAGCTTTAGTACTCAAGCCACTGACTAATTCAATGTGACACGCTTTTGATACCATACATACAAATAACGCAATGTATGCTTTACTAGTGGTTGAACCACGAAGTACTGATTGCTTTACAGTAAAAGGCCCACCGAAATCTATGCCCACCTTAAGAAAAGGACGAGCCACAGACACTCTATCTAGAGGTAGCGAACCCATTATTTGCCTAGATGTTTTTGCTCTAAACTTATGACAAATAACACATCTTTTTATAACTGATTTTACTTGAACCATTCCATGAACTGGCCAATACCTCAGACGCAAATTTGTTAAAACAGCTTGAGGGCCGGCATGAAAAAGTTTTTCATGCTCCCGTCTAATAAGCAAAGTTACTACATGATGTTTTGCTGGCAATAAAATAGGAAATTTCTGATTATAATCAATTTCTGTCTTGGCCAATCTACCATTAACCCTAAGTAACCCATCTTTATCTAAAAATGGATTTAAACATTTTATGCTACTGTCCTTAAACAACTCCTTCCCATTGTCATCATTTGTAGTCCTCGAATGTGACCTTAAATAGTCATATTCCCTTTGAAAGGACTCCAGCTGAACTAATTGAATAACCTTTATTAGGGATTTCTTTAATTCATCCACAGTAAGTTGATCAGAACTCCTGTTTCTTTTTACAAATTTTAAACAATACGCAACAGATCTCTGTAACCTATTAAATTTAGAAAACCTCAACCAATCAATTAAAATGGGACCTTCAATTGTTTGGGTAAGAACAACCTTTTTTTCTTCTGGTAATATTTTTATCTTCGGAAACTCTGAACAAGGAAAGCTTGTTTTTGAATCCAACAAGAACCTTGGTCCGTGCCACCAAAGATCATTTACTAACATGTCCGAAGGAGACATGCCCCGGGAAAGATAATCTGCAGGATTTTCCTGTGACCTTATATGTTTCCACTCGCTATTAGTAGTAAGCTCTTGTACTTCGGAAACACGATTTGCTACAAATGTAGCCCAACGATTTGGAGATGACTCCAGCCAACACAATACAATACTTGAATCCGTCCACAGATAAACCTTATTAATTTTTAAATCCAAAATTGATAAAACCTTATGAACCAATCTTGATAACAATAACACTCCGTATAATTCAAGTCGTGGCAAAGTTACCGTTTTTAACGGTGCTATACGAGATTTTGAACAAAGAAGATTGCGGGCGTGTACCGTTGTCAACTTCGGTTACGGTTTTGTGTCCCGTAAGTATCGGTAATCTGAAAAGTTGGCAGATTGGAAACGCAATATCTGTCATTAATGTCACCGAAGAAACCGAGCGGTTAACCAGGTTTGACAACGGTACACAGCCTGCATGTGGCAGTATTGTTAGCATAAATAGCTCGAACATACAGACATGCCCCATATGCTGTCAAAGAAGCATCCGAAAATCCGTGAATTTGTATTTCAATTAACTTTCCAGAACTAAACAACCAACGTGGAATTTTTAACTTATTTAATTCAAAAAGATTTTCTGAAAAACCTTTCCATTTTTGCACAATTAAATCTGGTAGTTCGTCGTCCCAACCCTTTTTACCAGCCCATATTTCTTGCATAAGAATTTTAGCGATAACAACGACCGGACCTACATATCCCATTGGATCAAACATCTGTGCTATTTTAGACAGAACTTGACGCTTTGTAACCTTTTCCATATTCATATGCTCCATAGATGGCACAGAAATTTTAAACGTATCCTGAAAAGGATGCCAACCTATACCTAACACCTTGTTTGAAAAGTTCTCATCATTTATGTCAATTTAATTTTTACCCTTGCATACATCGACCGATTCCAAAAGAGACCTATCATTTGAACACCATTTATGCAATGTAAAGCCGCCAGAATTTAATAAACGTATTAGTTGTTCTTTTAATTCAAGAGCCTCATTTTTTGAATTTGTCCCAGACAGTATGTCATCAACATAACATTGCTGCAGAACAGCCTTAGAAGCGAGAGGGTAATTTAGCATTTCTTCAGTAGCTAACTGCTGTAAACACCTAGTAGCCAAGAAAGGTGCTGAATTTGTTCCATAGGTTACTGTTTGCAACTCTATTATTTTCAACTTCTCGCCAGGTTTATCCCTCCACAAAATATTTTGTAAAAAAGTTTAATTTGGATTTATTTTAATCATGCGGTACATCTTTTTGATATCCGTAACCAGAACATATTCAAAAGTGCGAAATCTGCAAAGAATTTCAAAGAGCTCCGGCTGCACCGGATATCCCTTTAGCATGATATTATTTAACGAAAGTCCGGTTGACGTTTTGCTTGATGCGTCAAAAACTACCCGAAGCTTTGTTGATGTAGCATCTTCCCTTATTACACAATGATGTGCCAAAAAGACCCTGTGCTGATTCTCCTCAATCCCTGATTCGACATAATTTGCATGACCTAGTTCCACATACTCATCAATAAACTCCTTGTACCGCAAAAAGAGCTCTGGATTTTTAATAAACCTATTTTCCAACATTTTAAATCTTTTTATTCCAGTATTAAGAGAATTTCCTAATTTTAGATAATCCTTGTTATCGCGCATAGGCAAATCAACCTGAAATTGCCCATTTTCTAAACGTGTACAAGACTCGATAAACCTTTGTCCACATAATTTATCATCTGAGGATAAGAATCGCTTATTACAGACCTCCTCCAGTTGCCAAAACTTTGGAATCATCTCGTCAACATTTAATTTTTCAGATTGACAAAACAAATTAACACTGGTACCACAAACATATCCCTTTTTTAGTGAGTTCACAGGTGCACTACCACAAATCAACCAACCGAGCTCTGTACTTTGTAGTACCGGCAACCCTGGACCCAACCTAACTATTTCAGAATTCAATACCTGAAAATATAAATCTGCTGACATTAACATGTCAATATTTGATGGTTTAAAATATAACGGATCTGCCAATTCAATATGACCTGGAAGTTTTATTTTCTCCGTATCAACCCGTACTTGTGGGAGCTTGCAAGTAATTTTGTCCAGAACTGCGAATCGACCCTTCATTTCATATTTTTTGACCTGTGATTCTACTAATAAATTTACCATTTTATTTATTTGTGTAACTTTGTTTGCTATACCCCCAATTTGAAATGTTTCTGTTTGACAATCAGGCGCGGCCCGTGAGTTTTTTTACAGGTGGGTCAAAATTTTGTGGGCAACTAGTGATATCAACGCAACAAGCAAAATACACTTTTTTAATTAAGAAAGGTTTTTTAATAAACAACTCCTTCCCATTGTCATCATTTGTAGTCCTCGAATGTGACCTTAAATAGTCATATTCCCTTTGAAAGGACTCCAGCTGAACTAATTGAATAACCTTTATTAGGGATTTCTTTAATTCATCCACAGTAAGTTGATCAGAACTCCTGTTTCTTTTTACAAATTTTAAACAATACGCAACAGATCTCTGTAACCTATTAAATTTAGAAAACCTCAACCAATCAATTAAAATGGGACCTTCAATTGTTTGGGTAAGAACAACCTTTTTTTCTTCTGGTAATATTTTTATCTTCGGAAACTCTGAACAAGGAAAGCTTGTTTTTGAATCCAACAAGAACCTTATTGGTCCGTGCCACCAAAGATCATTTACTAACATGTCCGAAGGAGACATGCCCCGGGAAAGATAATCTGCAGGATTTTCCTGTGACCTTATATGTTTCCACTCGCTATTAGTAGTAAGCTCTTGTACTTCGGAAACACGATTTGCTACAAATGTAGCCCAACGATTTGGAGATGACTCCAGCCAACACAATACAATACTTGAATCCGTCCACAGATAAACCTTATTAATTTTTAAATCCAAAATTGATAAAACCTTATGAACCAATCTTGATAACAATAACACTCCGCATAATTCAAGTCGTGGCAAAGTTACCGTTTTTAACGGTGCTATACGAGATTTTGAACAAAGAAGATTGCGGGCGTGTACCGTTGTCAACTTCGGTTACGGTTTTGTGTCCCGTAAGTATCGGTAATCTGAAAAGTTGGCAGATTGGAAACGCAATATCTGTCATTAATGTCACCGAAGAAACCGAGCGGTTAACCAGGTTTGACAACGGTACACAGCCTGCATGTGGCAGTATTGTTAGCACAAATAGCTCGAACATACAGACATGCCCCATATGCTGTCAAAGAAGCATCCGAAAATCCGTGAATTTGTATTTCAATTAACTTTCCAGAACTAAACAACCAACGTAGAATTTTTAACTTATTTAATTCAAAAAGATTTTCTGAAAAACCTTTCCATTCTTGCACAATTAAATCTGGTAGTTCGTCGTCCCAACCCTTTTTACCAGCCCATATTTCTTGCATAAGAATTTTAGCGATAACAACGACCGGACCTACATATCCCATTGGATCAAACATCTGTGCTATTTTAGACAGAACTTGACGCTTTGTAACCTTTTCCATATTCATATGCTCCATAGATGGCACCGAAATTTTAAACGTATCCTGAAAAGGATGCCAACCTATACCTAACACCTTGTTTGAAAAGTTCTCATCATTTATGTCAATTTAATTTTTACCCTTGCATACATCGACCGATTCCAAAAGAGACCTATCATTTGAACACCATTTATGCAATGTAAAGCCGCCAGAATTTAATAAACGTATTAGTTGTTCTTTTAATTCAAGAGCCTCATTTTTTGAATTTGTCCCAGACAGTATGTCATCAACATAACATTGCTGCAGAACAGCCTTAGAAGCGAGAGGGTAATTTAGCATTTCTTCAGTAGCTAACTGCTGTAAACACCTAGTAGCCAAGAAAGGTGCTGAATTTGTTCCATAGGTTACTGTTTGCAACTCTATTATTTTCAACTTCTCGCCAGGTTTATCCCTCCACAAAATATTTTGTAAAAAAGTTTAATTTGGATTTATTTTAATCATGCGGTACATCTTTTTGATATCCGTAACCAGAACATATTCAAAAGTGCGAAATCTGCAAAGAATTTCAAAGAGCTCCGGCTGCACCGGATATCCCTTTAGCATGATATTATTTAACGAAAGTCCGGTTGACGTTTTGCTTGATGCGTCAAAAACTACCCGAAGCTTTGTTGATGTAGCATCTTCCCTTATTACACAATGATGTGCCAAAAAGACCCTGTGCTGATTCTCCTCAATCCCTGATTCGACATAATTTGCATGACCTAGTTCCACATACTCATCAATAAACTCCTTGTACCGCAAAAAGAGCTCTGGATTTTTAATAAACCTATTTTCCAACATTTTAAATCTTTTTATTCCAGTATTAAGAGAATTTCCTAATTTTAGATAATCCTTGTTATCGCGCATAGGCAAATCAACCTGAAATTGCCCATTTTCTAAACGTGTACAAGACTCGATAAACCTTTGTCCACATAATTTATCATCTGAGGATAAGAATCGCTTATTACAGACCTCCTCCAGTTGCCAAAACTTTGGAATCATCTCGTCAACATTTAATTTTTCAGATTGACAAAACAAATTAACACTGGTACCACAAACATATCCCTTTTTTAGTGAGTTCACAGGTGCACTACCACAAATCAACCAACCGAGCTCTGTACTTTGTAGTACCGGCAACCCTGGACCCAACCTAACTATTTCAGAATTCAATACCTGAAAATATAAATCTGCTGACATTAACATGTCAATATTTGATGGTTTAAAATATAACGGATCTGCCAATTCAATATGACCTGGAAGTTTTATTTTCTCCGTATCAACCCGTACTTGTGGGAGCTTGCAAGTAATTTTGTCCAGAACTGCGAATCGACCCTTCATTTCATATTTTTTGACCTGTGATTCTACTAATAAATTTACCATTTTATTTATTTGTGTAACTTTGTTTGCTATACCCCCAATTTGAAATGTTTCTGTTTGACAATCAGGCGCGGCCCGTGAGTTTTTTTACAGGTGGGTCAAAATTTTGTGGGCAACTAGTGATATCAACGCAACAAGCAAAATACACTTTTAATTAAGAAAGGTTTTTTAATAATGTGCCAAGAAATTATTTACCTACAAATAAACACTGCAAAAATCATAAAATAGGTACTGCAGAATATTGAACATTACTACTCTTGATGTTTGTGACTTTTAGTATCACTTTTTTGTTTATGGCTTTTTTCTATGTGTTTTAATACTCTAAAATAGTAGATTTTAGCGGGTTCTGTTGTGATAAGTTTAGAATGTCTTCAATAGATGTCGCGCCTTGTATTAAAAGCCCAGAATATAAACAGAACAGAATATAAACAGAAAAAAAACCCAACCTGAGCTAAGAGTATGATTATTCGTAAAATAAAATTAGGAACGCTGCCGAAACTCCGTTTTCTTTAATAAATACAATGCTGGCGACTAGACATACCTAGTAATACGATATTTGTCTACGCACGTGCAGGATGTAAGTTGTAGTAAATATGAGATTGCCAACAATTTTAAAAATATTTTATCGAGGAACAACTTGTTGCCAATACACCTTTTAGAGCCGATCTAATTTTTTAAATAACAAAAAATTAAAAAAAAGTTCTTGCCGCAACACAGATTTGAACCCGCAACGGTTTGATTACCTGGCTGACAACGTAACCTCTACACTACGCTGGCTATGTGAGAAAACCGGTCCGATACCGTTAAGTTTGATGTCTAGCGCTGGCCTGACAGAAATCGTATTTATATTTTATGTTTAACCACTAATAATTAATATTATTAATACGATGCAAATACAATTCGCATATTAGGTACCTAATTAGTTTTTCTTTTTCCGAACCAAATGTTTTGAAATAGTATATTTTAGTTGGTGGTTTGAGAGTATTTCCATAGTGGGAGTGGCCAGATATTATGGGTGGGCCGTCGACCAATTGTGTCTCTTTTTAACTTCCTAAAGCGCGTATGTCTGTTTCTCTCTTACTTTTAATGAATTTATATCGTCCATATGAACCTGTAAGATCAATTTAAAATATGACCCAGCCCGGAGCAAGCTTGGATATCCTTTGACGATGGCTTGGCTTGATTCTTTCTTGGGGACTTTTCGCATGGAACTTTGAAACAAAAGATTATTTTTTGGTTTTAAAAAATTAAAAAATAAATTATTAGGTAGATTACTGAAAATTTTAGGTGGGTCATTGACCAAATGACCTTATGGACGGGCCGCGCCTGCTAGGCACATTATTAAAAAACCTTCATTAATTAAAAAAGTGTATTTTGCTTTTTACGTTGATATCACTAGTTACTCACGAAATTTGACCCACCTGTAAAAAAACTCAAGGGCCGCGCCTGCTAAACCCACCAGTTAGATCAGCCTCGGCGTGTTCACCGTCAGCTAAATTCGGCGTACAAGGTACCTCACTAAGTAAAAAGAAATCCAATTTTACTACTTGCTTAATAATACAAAAACAAATTAACGTAATTGTACTTGGGACAAAGAGCAAAGGACTTACTGGCAGTTTTTCAACACAGAAAAATTACTAACAGGAGAAACCCACCGGCATCGTCACGACTTAACTTTTAAAAGAGGAAAATTTGAACGTCTATCTGATATCTGAATGCGAATCGAATGTGAATCCGAATCGGTGGTGTAACTATGGGAACTCTGTATCTCCCCCCACCACCACTATGACGTCACATGACATTGACCTTGACAGGAAATGAGTGCATATGTTCTTTTGTGATGTCACATGCCCTTGACCTTGACAGCAAAAGACTGCAGCTGTTCTTTTGTGACGTCACATGACCTTGGTCGCACAGGTGTTCTATTAGGACAGTGACCTTGATTGGGTGCACGTGTGTGATTGTTATTTGACCTTCGCCTTGAACGAGAGTTTGGCCTTGAGCAATATATTGGCCTTGAAAAATAAGTTGGCCTTGAGCAAGAACTTGGCCTTGAACGCGAGCAGCTGTTTGTTTGCTGATGATCAGGTGTACGACGCTTGTTTCAAGGTTACATTTGTGATGCATGTTTTCAAGGTCGACGGATCCTTTTTGACACTGACCGTGAGAAAGAGTGCAGGTGTTCTTTTGTGGTCTTGTGTTATAAATAGGTAGGGGGAGATAAGCTGCTCATTCTGAATTTTGGTATCTAAAGTGTAAGCTCGAGTCTCCATTATCGAAAATGAATAAATACGTATGGGAAAAGTGTGATGCATCTTTTAGTCGTACTTACAATATGTCGCGACATCAAAAAGAATCTTGTTTGGCTAGATTCGATAATAATGTAGAAGCTAAGCGGCCAAGAGTTGATGGTGCAGCCAGTGCCGGTTCATCCATTGGGCGCTTGGGGCTGGCGCCCAGGGGCCCGGGCCCCGGAGGGGTCCGGAATTAAGTTTGCTTAAAATAAAGTAAAGTGGTTTGGGGCTCTCAATTATTTTTCGATGCGATGCCCGGCTTCCGGCCCATCCACCACTGAAACGAAGCATGGGATCCTAAATACAACAAAAATTATCAAAATTTGCTTCGAATTGCAACGCCACTGATTAAACGAATACGTGAATACCCGAATGACCTGATCAAAATCAAGGCCTAGCACGTGGAACAAGCCGATCACCATAGCAACGAGCGATGCGGTTCTTTCGGGCGGCCACCCGCCATTTCGCAATTGAAGAGTTAAGCGTTGTTGTCTGGTTTAATAGTTTGGAATTCTTTCTAAGGCCCTGTGTTGCAAATACTAATACTATTTAAAAAAGTTAATTCTTTCTTACATAAGTGAATACTGAATTTAGGGATAGTACTGGCTTAGAAATCAATCGTGATTGTGAGTATCTATATTTTATTTCGCTTAAAAAAGATAATAAAGACAATAGGAGGCAATACTTTCTGAAAATTTGGCAATATAGCCCGCTCGAATGTTTCCACATTCCGTTTGTAGCTTATAACAAGTGGGTAGTGGATCAAACTGTGTACTGTACAGTCGTATAGTTTATTATTATTATCTTGTTATGAACATACGGGGGTGCGACGTTGCCAAATTTACGTTTCCCTTAGTCAGGGAAATTGTGCACAACTTGGCAAAACCGCATTGGGGGGTGCCTGGGGATGACCCCCCAACCACGAAGTCTCAACCACCTAAGGCCTAAAATAACCGAGATACCCATTAAACCCCATGTATTTTTGGTATCCACCCAGCCTCTCAGTAGTCTCAGTCGTCGAAGGGGTCACTACTTATCGACGGGGACGGCCCGTCCTGTATACAGGGGCCCGTCCCGGACGGCCTCTTGTATTTTTTCCCATCTCACTTCGTTTTCGAGAAAAAAAAATAAAATCCGTTTTATTGCATGTCACTGGACAAAATTGGTTTATCAATTTATGCTAAAAAAAATCACAAGTGCCTTGGAAAACAAATAATCATTTCTGCATGGAGGTTTGACATTTGCGCGTCTTTTAACAATACCCCCCATACTTTTAGAAAAGAATTATACACGTAATTTTCTTTGCGAAATTTCTCTAAAAAGTTTTTGTCTTGGTTTTTGTGATGGAAAATTACACTTTTGAAGAAATGGCAGACATGCATGTAATGTATGCACGTGCTTACAGTAACTGTTATGCAGCGAGGCGCCTGTATGCAGAAGCGTTTCCCCATCGGCAACTTCCAGATAGTAAAACCTTTGAAAGCGTAGACCGTAGATTACGGGAAAGAGGTAAATTTTCTTATTTCTTTTTTGTGATGTTTTTGACAATAATGTTATTTAGGAAGTTTTGCCGTTCCCACCAATGATAGAGGCCGGCCGAGGTCCGTAAGAACGCCCGAGTTTGACCAGGCAGTTTTACGTGCCGTGGAACAAAATCCTGGTATCAGTACCAGGACGATAGCAACTAGATTAGGGGGTAATCATTCCAACAGCACTGTGTGGCAGGTTCTCTCCGAGCAACTCTTGTATCCCTATCATGTCCAACGTGTGCAAGCCTTACTACCAAGAGATTTTCCATCTCGTTTACAGTTTTGCCAATGGTATTACCAAGAGGTTAATAATAATAGGAATTTTAATAAAACCATACTTTTTACGGACGAAGCAGGATTTCGGCGGGATGGTATTGTTAATTACCATAACACTCATGTATGGAGTGACGAAGATCCCCATGCTTTCGTACAATGTCGCCACCAGGAACAGTTTTCTTTAAATGTGTGGATGGGTATCGTTGGTGACAATTTAATTGGTCCTTTCTTTTTACCCTTAAGATTAAACGGCGAATCTTACTTAGCGTTTCTTCAACAAGAATTGCACATACTGCTAGAAGAAGTTCCTTTAAATATACGTAACCAAATAACTTTTATGCGCGATGGAGCTCCTCCTCATTTCAGTATACCTGTCAGAACTCATTTGAATAATACCTTTGGTGAAAATTGGATTGGAAGAGGTGGACCAATTCACTGGCCACCTCGCTCCCCTGACTTAAATCCAATAGATTTTTATTTATGGGGACACCTTAAGACGATGGTTTACGCTACTCCCATAGAAATAATAGAAGAATTAAGAAATAAAATCGTAAATGCTTGCGAAGAACTAAGAAATAGACCTCGAATTTTAGCTCCAGTTCGTCGTTCAATGATTCGTCGAGTGAGAAGGTGTACGGAAATGGATGATGGACATTTCCAACATTTGTTGTAGTGTACTTTATGTTAGGGTATTGGAAAAGTTGCAATAACACTCTTTCCTAGAAGGCACTTGTGATTTTTTTTAGCATAAATTGATAAACCAATTTTGTCCAGTGACATGCAATGAAACGGTTTTTATTTTTTTTCTCGAAAACGAAGTGAGATAGGAAAAAAATACAAGAGGCAAAGAAGTTGTATTTTTAGATTCTTAATCAAACAAAAAATATTAAAGATACAAAAAAGGTAGTGGCGTACATTTTTTTGATAATAATATTCGCTAAGGTGGCCCCCGGGACGCCACTGGACTTAATAATTTTAATCTATTTAGGGCTAAATTAGCCTCTTAATACAACAAATAACATTGCCAAATTTCAACAGAATCGAGTAAATATTTTTTAAGACATTAATAATTTCATTTTGTATTCATTTTTTGTTTAACATCCTGTATCTTGAAAACTCTGCATTTCCGGACCCATGTTTATAGAAACTTTTTGTTATATTTTATAACAAGGAATCGCCCTCTAAAATATCTCCGTCTATTTTTCGAACACCCTGTATAAGTGGCCAGGCAGCCGCCGAATAGTCAGTAGGTATTGAATAGACGAGCCAAGTGAGAAGAACAAGAGAACTAGTCTAGTGAATAATAAAAGTAGTCTAGTAGTGTTTATTGAGTTCTAATCGTTGTGTTAGTGATTTCTTAGTGTTAAATTAAATAAAGTGTGTAGAAGCCTGTTCTAGAAGTCTCACTTATTTGCGAACACGCATACGCAACAATATGCACATACTAGATTAGGGCGTTTGGTTGGTGTTAGAGTTATGTAAATGAACAAATCTGTTACAAAAAAGTGAGAGGTAAGTGAAATACCTAGTACATAAAATACCAGTTTCATAAGTTCTGATTTTATCGCAAGAGCCGGAAGAGCTCTTGCTCTTAGAAAATGAGCCAAAAAAGTGCCAATGGCATGGCAGAAGGCGAGGTTTTTAAAGGGCGTGATATTCGGAGAGTAAGATACTTTATGTGCTTCGCATGGATTGTCTGTCAGACTCACTATGTTCGTCAGACAAGCTTTCCACTCTCAACACATGAAGTGTGTCTCTTATTCTCCTAATATCATAATATAATATTCTATTAAGAATCAAGGTCTGTTACTTACGACTTGTCTGTTTGTAGGGCAAAAATGAGTTATCGTCATCAATCAGGCGCAGAAAAAAGGAAACAGGAGAAGGTGCAAGAACAAGCCAAGAAAAAATTAACCAAGATAACGACTTTTTTTACTACAAATCTAGAAACAGAAAATGAAGGCCAAGAAACAGGAGCCAGTTGTTCTTTTCCGATGGAAGTGAGAGAAAATCTTTCTTCTACACCTGGATCTCAGACGAATCAACATGAAAATGTAGACAGCTCAGAAGATCAAGATCTTATTACACTAGAAAATGAGAGCGGATCTGATGTAGTACCGATGGAGATAGTTGTCCCAAAAAACGATGAAATACCTGCGATTTCAAAATGGCCTGATTTTAAAACTGATTATTTTATTAGAACTGTGATAATTTTTAAACCAAAGAGCGATTCCCTAGAGAATACTGAAAAAAGGTACCAAGATGGAGACAAAGTTTATTATAGAAGATTAAGTGGGAACAACTTTTATAGAGTAAAACCTAATGGAGGCAAAGAGAAGAGAGATTGGCTAATATACGACGCAAGTGTTAAAGCTGTTTATTGTTACCCGTGCAAATTCTTTTCAATTGACAAGAACAGTTTAACTGATTTTGGATGTACTCACTGGAAACATTTGAATAGTTTGCTCAAATCTCACGAAGAAAGTAAGTTTCATCTGAACTCCATTGTTACATTAATAACAAGATCATCATTAATTGGAGTTATAGACGCTGGCTTGAAAGAGCAAGTAGAACGCGAAGCTGACTATTGGGTTAAAGTCCTAAGAAGAATTGTGGCCACCATTAAATTACTTGCTTCTCAAGGATTAGCTTTCCGTGGATCCAATGAAGATTTAACGAGTCGTCATAAGGGAAATTACTTAAGTTGTCTTGTGTACTTGGCTAAATTTTACAACTTCTTAGCTGAGCATTTGCAGCGATATGCGAATAAAGGAAAAGGGTCAATTAGCTATCTTTCTCATCAAATTTGCAATGAATTCCTGAAAGTGATGAAAACAAAACTTGTCGAGACTTTCATATTAGAAATTAAAGAAGCCAAATGCTTCTCTATAATTGTAGACTCTACCCCGGACATCAGCCATCAAGACCAGCTTACTTTTATTCTCAGGTATGTAAAGGGCAATACAGTAGTTGAGAGATTCCTTGGTTTTATTCAGTTGGAGAGACACACTGCGGAGTATTTAACAGAAGTAGTTATAGATAAGTTAGAAACGTTAGGTTTGGATATTGAAAACTGTAGAGGACAGACTTACGACAATGCGGCAAATATGTCGGGTCGGTATACGGGGCTTCAAGCAAGAATACGAGCTTTGTCCTCGAGCGCTATTTATGTCCCATGTGCGAATCATTCTTTAAATCTTGCAGTAAACTTTGCATGTGAATCCAGCTTGGAAGCAACTGATTATTTCAGCACTGTTCAAAGTATTTACACATTTTTTTCGGCTTCTCCCCAAAGGTGGAATTTACTGAAAGAAAGCTGCAAATGTTTTGTTAAGAGATTGATTGAAACTAGATGGTCTGCCAGATTTGACGCCGTAAACGCTTTACTTAAAAACTACAAAGCCACCAAACATATTTTTTTTAAGTTAAGCAATAATACAGACGAAAAATCAGCAGTTAGAAATGAAGCCAAGGCTCTGCACACTAAAATGGACACTTTTGAGACAGCTCTATTAACATTGATTTGGGCAAGAATTTTGGAAAGAGTAAATGCAACAAGCAAAACTTTAGAAACTATGGACCTGAATGTGTCATTTGGAGTAGAGTTGATGACATCTCTTTTGACCTTTGTTGAAGAAACAAGAAAAGGGTTTAACGAAATTGAATTAGAAGCAAAAACTTTCTTTTGCGAAGACGCGGATATCTCCAACATATCCTATAAAATTGACATTCAAAGAACAAAAAAAAAGAAAAAGATTTTTTGACGAAACAGATGAAAATGAAACAGTGTTAAAGAGAAAAGAGAGATTCAGAATTGAAGTATTTCATGTCATATGCGACAATATTTCGCAAGATCTTTCAAAAAGAATTGATTGTTACAAAGAAGTAACAACAGCCTTCAGATGCTTTTTTACCCAAGATAAAGAAGAAATCAAGACGTCAATCAATCTTCTATGCGAGGAATATAAAAAAGATGTTGATGAAACCAAAGAGAACTTAAATAATGAAATTACTCATTTTATCGAATTGTGTAAAAATTTAAATAAAACTACAATTTATGAAAAATTTGAGGTCATCCAGAACGTAAAAGCAACTTTTCCCAATATTTTAACTATCTTGCAAATTTATTTGACCATACCAATTTCAAATGCATCAGGCGAGCGGTCTTTTTCGGCCTTAAAACGAATAAAAACATATTTAAGGTCAAATTTGGGCCAACAAAACCTGGATGCCTTATCCCTATTATAAGTATATAGAAAATGCTGAACTAGAGCAAATGAACTGCGATGAAATTATATATGAGTTTGCTAATGCCAAAGCGAGGAAAAAAAGATTTAATTTTGTTTTGTATTTTCTAGAATGTTTTATTTCTTTGTTTTGGGAAAATACATTCATTACAGTTTCTTTATAAAAAACAATATAACATGTTTCAAATTTTGTTAAATACTAGCTAAAAAATAAATATAAATGATACAAAAATAAGTAAATTAAAAAGAAAACTAAAACTAGAAAAAAGAAAAAGATATCGACATAATTTTTACCTAAATATCCCATATTTCGTCCAGACCAGAATCCTCCTTAAGGGTACCCATCACTGACGCCGCGTTTCCTCGCTGGATAGCCAGGCTTATTCTTTGGGTGAGAAAACCTCGAGATTGTTCAGGAAAAATTCTTAAATTTATTTCAGAGACAAGTCTCTTAGCTTCTTCACCCCAAGGGCCCAGTGTCTCAACAGCAAATGGAACGAAATAAAATCTGTCTTTCAGATCTTTATATTTGACGTGTTTTTTGTTTTCCGAAATAAGAGCAGCATAACCAAAAGATTTTGATGTTTTATCCAAATATGATTTTGCTAAAGTATGGCTGCAGGTGACGTCCCATAAAAGTTGTTTACCTCTTTTCCATGGAATTAATGTCATTCCGTCCACTCGTTTACCATCATTCCTATATATTCCAGCAGGTTCAAGTTTAGCAGGACATTCTGCAGAAACTAGAGCACGCTTAAGAATGTCATTAATTTGTCTGTGTCTCGATGCACGCCCTGCACTTCTTTTGCAGCTTAGCCCATGGGAGCCATAAATATCAGCAGATTTCTTTGTTTGTTTTTGTTTTGTATTGTTTGCAATATTCTGTTTTTTGTATTTTTTGATGAACTGTTTTTCATTTTGTTTTTTTCTAAGAAATGTACCTATAATATTGTAGTTTATATAATAAACATTTAACAAAACATGTTTTTACTTGGTAAAAAATGTTTTATTTCTTTGTTGGTTTTTGTTTTGTAATGTTTGCAACATTCTGTTTTTTGTATTTTTTGAAATATTATTTTTTGGAATTCTTTTTTCTTTTTGTTTTGTTCTAAGAAATGTACCTACAGTATAGTTTATATAATAAACATTTAACAATTGAAACACGTTTTTACTTGGTGAAAAAAACCAACAGCAATGGGGGTCCCTATGTCTCCAGTGCCCAGGGCCCGAAGTTAGGTTAAACCGGCACTGGGTGCAGCAACAACGTCTGCTATGCGAACTTGCGTTGTATGTGATGTAAACGTTCCCAAAAATCAGATGTTAGCTCATCAAAGAACATTGCAACACAAAAGTAAATCTTGTGTTAGGGTTTCCGATGGTGTTGGCTAGTAGAAAGTGCCTTCAAAACTAGAATTGCATCATATCGCATAAGCAGCGGTAATGAGCATGTGGACTACTCATTATTTTTTGAAGAAATCAGACCAAAGGTAGTGTGTTTGATTAATGATGTACTACAAGTTAATCAATCGTTAAAAATAAACATGGTTGTTGTTGGGCGATATTTTTTACCATCGCAGGACACATTTAGTGATAAGTCTTTTAATACAGTCAACGAAATAGTCACCATTCGAAGTAATCTGGATGCTGTTTACGATACCTTTGCAGAGGCAATGAAAGTTCAATCCACGGAATTTCAGGAGAAAGACTCAGGTATGATAAAAATTTTAAAAAATCGTACTGGAGCAAACCTTACATTCATTTTAAAATGATATATTTAATAAGAAGTTTACAAAATATCTATTTGTGTTTTTCAGGTTGGGCTTTGGAAAGAATACTATATTTGGAAGTGAACATAAATAAGTATTCGCCCCTAGGCGGTTCCTCATATATTAAGTTGCCAAGGTTCATGGATCTGAAGAAAGCAGTTGTGAACGTGATGAACCAGGACGAGTGTTGTTTTGCTTGGGCCATAATGTCAGCATTGTTTCCAGCAGTCAATATGCGCACACAAGTTATATCTACCCCCATTATTCAACCGTATTAAATTTAACATGTATAAATTTTCCAGTTGAATTACGTAATATTTCAAAATTCGAGGAGTTAAATAACATTTCAGTTAATGTGTATGGTTTAGAGTCAAGTTTTGAAAACAATCAAGTTAAATATGAGGTTGTCGGTCCGTTAAGATATGCTTCCAAAAAGCTCCAAAAGCATGTAAATTTGTTGCTTATATCAAAAGATTGTAATATTAAAGATGACCACAATGATGATTGTAAACACATTTGTATGCAATTTGTAAAAAAATGCATTACTATTAGATAAGTGATTTGTGCCGTTTAATTTCACAACATCATGACAAATTATACTTTTGTGATGGCTGTCTTATCTATTTCCATTCACCTTCAGCTTTAATGTTACATCAGGAAAACGATTGTAAACATATCTTTAAGCTGACACCTTCAACAGATATAAAAGTAGATAAATGTGGCAAAGGTGTGCCGGAAAATATTTTAAAATTTGAGTGTATCGGAAAGCAAATGAGAGTGCCTTTCGTGGTTTACGCCGATTTTGAATCAGTTCTAAAACCAGTCGAAACAGTAGACCCAGATCCCCAAAAATTCTTACACACTTAGAAGTATAAAACATGAAGGTGAGTAGATACTCTTTCGCGTACCTAATAAAATGTTCCTTTAATGATTCAATTTCCAAATTTGAGCTATATCGTGGTAATAATGCAGCAAAAATTTTTGTTGATTGCATTGAGACCGATCTAAGACATCTCTATAATACATATTTAAAAGATATCGTACCTATGGCTAAACTAACACCTGACGAGCAAAAAGATTTTAATAACGCTAAAATTTGCAGTATCTGGGAACGTCATTTCGGCGACTAAAAAGAGAAAGTAAAAGACAACTGCCACATAATGGGTAAAAAGAGACCGGGAGCCGCACATTCCATATGTAATTTAAATTATAAATTACCCAATCTAGCTATGTAGGTATGGGGATAAAATTGATGTTATAGCTCAAAGTAAAGAGAAATATATATCGTTTACAAAGAGCATTTACATGCATGATTATATGGATCGAAAAACGGGACAAATGAAAAGAAAATATTTAAAGCTTCGATTTATTGATAGTTTTAAATTTTTATCAACATCGTTGGAAAATTTAGGCAACGAGTTAAGTATAGATGAATTTAAGGAAACGCGGAAGCATTTTGTAAATGATGATGAATATAATTTAATGCGTCAGAAAGGTGTTTTTCCATATAGTTACGTCGATTCTATGGAAAAAATGAATAACCCAAATCTTCCAACTAAAAATCCGTTTTATGATCAGTTGCGTGAAGAACACATAAGAGATGCAGGTTATGAAAGGGCTAAAGAGGTTTGGCGCGTGTTCAATTGTAAGAATTTGGGGGATTATTCCCATTTATACCTAAAATCAGATGTTCTGTTGTTATGTGGTGTTTTCGAAGTTTCGCGATACCTGTTTGAATATATATAAATTGGATCCTGCGCAGTATTATACCCTTCCAAGTTTATCTTTTGATTGTATGTTGCGCATGACTAAGGTAGAGTTAGAGCTTTTGCCGGTTAGATAAAATTCATTTTTTTTTCAAAAAGGTATTCGCGGAGGTATAAGTCAGTGTACGGAAAGGAAGCATATTGCCAATAACTGCCATTTACCAAACTTTGACCCTACTAAACCTTCTTCATATATTATTTATTTGGATGCTACAAATTTGTATCATTACCTTTTGGCTGTTTTAAATGGCTTTCAGAACGTGAAATTTTGGATTTAAATATTATGGATGTGGATGACGATAGTCTACAAGGTTATGTTTTGGAAGTGGATGTCCATTATCCGACAGAACTGCATGATGCACATTCAGATCTTCCAATTTTAGTGGAAAACATCACACCACCAACTGAAAACCCAAATTATCAAAATGAATCCCGAATTTAAACGACAAGAAGAAATATGTTGTTCATTACAGAACTCTAAAACAAGCCATTAATAATGGCCTAATGGTAATGCGAACACACAGAATTCTAAAATTTAATGAATCAAAGTGGCTAAAAAAACATATTGATTTTAATACACAGTTACGAAATGCGGCAACAACAAAATTTGGTAAAGATCTCTTTAAATTAATCCTAAATGCTATTTTTGGAAAAACTATGGAAAACGTTGAAAAGCGAAAAGATATTAAATTAATAAGTCACTGGGAAAATGCGAGAGGTAAAGCTGGAGCTAAAGCATTAATTGCTCGACCCAATTTCAATAGTCGATCGATATTTTCCGAAAATTTTATCGCCGTTCATATGGGCAAATTGAAAATAATTTACAATAAACGAATATATATTGGGTTTTCCATTTTGGACATTTCGAAAACAGTAATTATGATTTTTTCTATAATTTTATTAAGCAAAAGTTTGGTAGTAACGCTTCTTTGCTCTACACTGACACCGATTCGCTTATATTAAAAGTCTTTACAGATAATTTTTATCGTGTAATAGCTGAAAATCCGGACAAATTCGACATATCCAATTACCCCGAAAATAATTCGTTTAATGTAGTGAAAAGTAATTCGGTGCCCGGTAAGATGAAAGATGAATTCCCTTGTGACTCGATAGCTGCTTTTTATGGTACCGGAGCTAAAGCTTACTATATAAAGTCATTAAATGCTGAGTTAAAGAAAGCGAAAGGTATTAAAAAATCGGTCATCGAAAAGGAACTTCTTCTAGATGATTACCGAAAAATCATCCAGCAGGTATGTTTAATTTTTAGAAAAATGAAGTCATTTTGGAGTATAATACACGATGTATATCCGCAAATAATAAATAAAGTCGGTCTAACTCATAATGATGACAAACGTTATATTATTCCGTCAACAACTAAAATTCTGCCTTGGGGTCATGCCGATATTGATTTCTATAATACAGAACCTGATGATAATTTAGAATATTTGCTTAACATTATTAAATCATTTAGCTAGCAACTGGAAAGTTCATACCTGTTAGGAAATATAATAGTTATAGTCTATCAATATGGTTTGTCTTGATCAGATAACCTTGAAGCACAAAGAACAACAGAGGTAAGAACAAACGGTTTCCTTGAAAATATGTCCTTGAATTGTTGCTTAAACATAGACCATAACCTTGAAAGTTGAATGAACTTGTTTGGCCTCCAAAGCATCAATCGTCAGATAGAGTGGGGGAATTTATGGTGGGGTGATAAGTATAAATTTGACTAGGCAGAGCATTTCAGAGTTCGCTAGAACAGTTCGTCAAGTAAATACATTTGTCAGTTTAGTGCAGTGAGTTATTTAGAAAAATGAATTCTGGTAGTGAGTCGTTGTTAAATGCGTTTAACTTGGATGAAAGTTTCCAAGCAGAGTTGATGGGGCAGTAAGTTATTGACCTGCTGACCCCAGGTGTCTTCGAAGAATGGCACAATGACGAAGTGTTAAATACTGCGTTTGTGGAAGAAGAAGTAGACGCGAAAAAGGAAATAGTTAATTAGGCGGTTGACTACGTCAACAAGTGGACCGAGGAGGATGGAGGCCGAATTAATATTATAAGTGATGTGGTGATCAAGAAGGCGAGGCGGGGGCTAGCATCGAAATTAGAAAAACTTCTGACCAAGCCCAAGACGGCCACCCTTAATAAAGGCGAATTCTATGCGGCTGCCGAGGGCGAGAAGAAGAGGAAATTTCAGTTTAGGCGTCCCACAGTGCCAGCGGAACTACCTGATTTTCTAAAGTCTCCACCACCACCAAAGCCTCTGTCTCTAATCGTTGTGGTGAATAATAAATAAATAAACTCGACCACACCTGAGAATTTACAGGTTGTCGACAAAGGGACAATTGTAACGGAGGCACCACTATCACCGACAATAGGACGTGGGAAGTGCCGCAAACCGGCCAAGGTGCGATGCAAGCGATCGTACGAGGAATCGCAGCAGTCAACAACCCCTGCTGAAGTGCCGGACTGGTTAAACGAGTTTTCGGCGAGTCAAAAGTGCATCTTCTCTGCGGCATATGGTGTTAGGGAAAAAATACTGCGAGAACTTGTTACGGTTCAAATTTTCCTACTCTTGAAAATCCGGAAAATAATAATCAACACTTACCAATCTGTGGACCCTTTTATTTTAATGAAACCAAAAGTACCAATTTCTTACTTTTTAACATTTGCTCTTTATTTTAACAGACATCGCTCATACAATTCCATAAAACATTACACAGCATCTTCCAATAAACACTTTAATTTCTGCCTGGACTTTCAGCTCTTCTCGGTTCACCTAAAAAGGGAAAAAGTGCATTAGTTTCATCGACTGAAAGTTTGTCGTAGAACTGTTTAGGCTATCAAAAATGAAGTCTATCATCGCTGGCTACTCCTAAAAATATAACTAATAGATGACTGTTTTGGGACAAACTAACTATCCAAATTCGTTTAAAACAACTGATTGTGGAATTAAACAGTTATTTGATTTATTTTCGACCGTTAATCGGGTTTGTTTTGATTTTTTTATTTAAACAATTGTCGGATGTCAAGTCAAAGATTAAAAATAAAATCCCTAAAGTTCTGACAGTAGAATTTACCGCCTGTTTCGCGGAGAAACGTGGTTCATTTAGACAAGAACCTCCTGCCGTGGTGCACTGAGGCAAGTTTTGGCATTTTTGCTGATTTTCTTTTGTGGGTTCCCTAACTCGAAGTTGGTGGCAAAATATGTACATATTTTTTGCACCATCACTATTTTAGTCGTGTTTCAGTTTTCGTGTTATAAAGGGAGAAAACCCCCACAAATTCTATAAAATTCCACGTGAAAAAGGCCACCTAACATCTCAGGTAAGATTTTATTTATATTCCTAATACAGAATCATTCTATTTCTAATTTATATCCGTGTTTAAATGTATACATACCTTGTTCAAGTCCAGAATTTCATAGATCTGAAAGTCGGTTTTCTTGTAGGCCTTTTTTTATGACCTGGACATCCAAGGTCACATTCCTGATTAGTTTTTATGGGACCCTGTCCATCCAGTTTCACAACTTGAACATGAGTCTTCGGTAGGCTCACAGATCCCCAGAATTACCATGCTGGACTCCGTCTAATGCCCCTCCTTGGAGTAAAGCAGACTGTCTTGGACTGCAGGCGAGCCCCATTGGGCACAGGTTTGATAGATATATCTCTTGCAGGGTAAAAATACTCTTAGATCACCAAAATATTGGCTGCAGGCCATACTGTGTTTATGAACACCCTCGACTAAGTGTAGTCTTATATAAAGCGTGCCTTATTATTCGAACTTATTATATAACTTGGACACTTGGTACTACTCTTTATCCAATGACTTGGCAAGCTTAATAACACAGGACCACAAATGGGAACCGAAAAAAGTCCTTTGGCGAGATTGATATCCTATATGTATTTTGGTGCGCTGATTACGAATCCGAGGTCCATATAACCCCAGCACGTCACGTTCAAGGTCATGAAAAGGTCAAATGCATATATTACGGAAAAACAGAAAATCTGACCACGGATTTTACGTCCAAATATGTAGTTTTTATTTTTCCAACATGACCCTCCAAGGTCATCTGGGGGTGAAATGGCTCACCGATAGACCAAATTCTTATTTCCCATATAGGTACAGCATCACAACTACAGACTTTTACGTGCAACTTAGTCAGGTATCTTTAGGTTTTTTGACGCGCTGATTACGAATCCGATGTCCATATAATCCCAGCACGTCACTTTCAAGGTGATGATGTATATGGGAAATAAGAATTTCGTCTATCGGTGAGTCATTTCACCCCCACATGACGTTGGAGGGTCATGTTGGAAAAACTAAAAACTACATATTTGGACGTAAAATTTCCCGCTCTTTCCGAATCCGTGGTCAGATTTTCTGTTTTTCTGTAATATATGCATTTGACCTTCAAATGACCTTGAACGTGACGTGCTGGGGTTATATGGACCTCGGATTCGTAATCAGGGCACCAAAATACATATAGGATATCAATCTCGCCAAAGGACTTTTTCGGTTCCCATTTGTGGTCCTGTGTAATTATCGAAAACGGATAAGATACTATGAACGGATTAACATATCACATTATAGCATAGCAAACTCGTAACGAAAGTCAGGCTCCCTTTTTTTTCATTATTCATAATTTCACTTCATAATCAATAATCACACATTATGCTTATTACAGGTTCTTCTTAACTCGTACAATACGTAAAGTCTGTATTTTTCAAGATAAATACAGCTAATTTTAACTTAAACTCAACACAAAACTGTCACCAAAGTTAACTTAATTAAACCTAACCTCGATGGTTAGAATCACGATACACTTACAACGGTATGCTACGTTGTGACGTCACTTCGATAAAAATGTTAAATTGACTAGGCGCTTACCTGAGCAAATGAAATATGATAATGATATTTTAATAAAGGTCAACTCAACACAGTATCCAACAATAAACTGACCTGTTCTTATGTACAAGGGGTGCAAGCGTCTAGTCAATTTAAGATTTTTTCTCGAAGTGACGTCACAACGTAGCATACCGTTGTAAGTGTATCGTGGTTAGAATTTCAAAAGTAGGAAGCAGCTGATTGTCACAAGGCATAGAGCTGTTCTTCCTCTTTGATCTCGTCGCGTACGGCATGCACCCCCTTTCTCGCGGATATTGGTAGGAATGTTTTTAATGGTTACAAAATGTTTTTTTAATTAATTATCTAAATACACCGGGAAATCTTGATGAATTCTGTGTTTTCTGTTCATAGAGTAGTACTGTAGTTTTTCGTGTTTTTACTTTGCTAAAATAAGCAGTCACTGTCTAGCCAAGGGACGAAATAAAGCAGGTGGCGCCCCATATTTTTTCTTCGAGATATTACCCACCCCACTCACCGGCAATCGAGCTAGTCCGTACAGTAGACAGAGACTACGTTTCTCTAGGAAGATTTCACCAGGTTTGCGAAGTTTCCTGGAAGTTAAGCCACCTCGTCCCGATTAACCTCTCTTTTTTTCTACCACTGTTAGTAGAGCATCAATAAAGACTTTTAAGGGTAACAAACCAGGGCTTAACGGCTATTACAAAATGGCGCCTTTCAACGGGTTAATTTTTTAACTTTCCTTGTTAGATTTTAGTTTTGCCGTATTTATTATTGTTTTTTTTCGGTGGTGCTGCCAATTACAACAGCTGTTCTTGAATGAAAGTATAGTTAGCCTAATTGCTTGTAATTTGTTTACTTATAGTTGTATTTTTGTAGGCAATTTCGCTGATTGTGAGTAGGTTTGTTCAGTACATTTTAGCTCAGTTAGTATGATTTTTAATCCATGCCTATGATTTTTTTGTCCTGAAGTAATTAACTCAGTTTGCTATCGCTAGTATATGCTAACTTCTATTTTTGTACCGCATTTAGTAGTTGGAATATCTTGTAATTTTTTTTTAGCAGGCATTCCTTGTAGAACTTTATTTATTAACTTGATTAGTGCCAACGCCTGAATTTTTTTTTGTATGATTTTGCTGATGTAACTTTTAATGATAGATTTTTTTTATGCTGCGCTTTATGGTATTTTTTTATGCTGCGCCTTATAGTAGGTTTGTTACGCCACCACAATATAAGTTTTTTTTTTGGGTGGCCATTTGATTTAAAGATATATATAGTGTATATTAATGGTATTAGATTTTTTTTTTGTATTGCTATGCTAGTATACTTTGATAGTATTTGGCTTTAACGTTTTTGTTGTAGCAGTAATTTAGTACAATATGCAAGTATATTTTTTTTTGAAGCCTACTAACTTTACTGTTTATATTATTGGCATAATATATGCATTTTGTTTTTCACTGTTTTGCTGCCTTGCGCACTAATAGCGTTCGGTCTAATTTTTTTTCTTCTTAGGAGCGCTAAAGTTTTTTTCTTTTTTGTTTGTTGGTTGGGGAAAGGTTTGGTATATCAAAGATATACCGCTGCAACTTTCAATTTTTTTTGTCTCTCCTTTCCTGTCAACATATCACACACACCACTACCTATTTTTTTTAAATTAAACGTTTTGGATAAAGTTTAGGATGGAAGTCAATCTGTTGGGTTCAGAGGAAATTCGGTATGAACTAGAAATCCGAGGTCTTCCTATAATGGGAACTTTTCCGCAAAAGCGCGCGACCCTAAGAGAGGCACTGCGTTTTGAGCGTGAAGGGCGTGGTGATCCACCCCAAACAATGTGCTTTGATACGACCAGTGAGTTGTGCGTTTGTCAGGCCAAATTGTATACTTTATCTCGCGATATTACGCACTTCGATACACAGAATCGCGAAAATGAATTTAAACGAATTCGTACACTCTTAACGCACGTTAAATTAAGAATAAGTCGTATAGAAACTTTTGAAACGTCGGAGCATGAACGGAAAAAGATGCTTTTAGATAAATGTGATCAACTCGTGAGCCAACTTCAGTTGGTAAATGGGAGTTCAGTTATTCCGCCGACAGTTAATCAGACCTTACAATCCCGTAATGCAAGCCTGCTAGATACAGACAACCCCAATCACGGCAATAATGTTTTAGCTCCCGAAATACTTCCACCTCCTGTGTCGGGGCACAGAGAGGATTCAGATGTCTTGTTGCTGTTGGACGACGTTCCAGGAGATCACGAAAATCAGGCTATCGCCGATCCTAATTTAAATGTAGATCAACAAATTTTTGATCCGATCGGAAATGCTCAAAACCTGGCTAACGTGAATCCTTTAGTTTCTTCTGCTAATAATAATTCAGAACATTTTCCTAGTTTTCATAACACTGTATTAGAACCCCCACCGAATCCTAATCGCAGACGTGTGATTCCCGTACCGTCTCGTCTCACTTTTGAGAACTCTGATCCTCAATTTCCCACAAGATCTGAATACCTTGAATCAACCAGACGTCCATTACTTGTCGACCAGGTTAGACCTGTATCTTCTATAGCCACATCCAGATTGAACTCGGCTTCCCAATCAATGGGTTCTCATGTCAGATTTTCTGACGATGTTCCCGATTCTTTGGCAGCTAATGCCAACTCGACTTATCGCGACCCGACACTGAGTTACCCCGATCCTTTTGTAGATATGGCAGAGCGTCTACAAAATTTTCAGTATTCCCCTCTGCGCGGTTCCTGTCGCGAACCGTCACTACGTCACAGTCCCGCACCCCACTATTATGATATTAGCCGCTGGAATCTTACATACGATGGACAGTCTAGTGTGAACGACTTTCTAGAGCGTGTAGAAGAGATTCGTTTATCCCGTGGCGTGTCGAAAGAGCAGTTGCTGCGTTCGGCGCCAGAGCTTTTTGCGAGGGATGCTCTTTTGTGGTATCGTACTCATCGTTTTACCAGTTGGGCCGACCTGGTGTGTCAATTGAGAGAGTCCTTTCAACCATTCGATTACGAATTCGCATTGTGGGACGAAATCAGGCACAGAACCCAGGGTGTCCAAGAAAAAGTTATGAGCTTCGTGGTAGCTATGGAGAATCTATTTAGAAAGCTGCCCACTATGCCTTCGGAGTCTAACCATCTCCAAATTATTCGTCGTAACCTGTTACCCTATATACAATCGCGTCTAGCAACGCTACCCATTTCCTTACTACAAGAACTTGTCGGGTATAGTCGTGCAATCGAGGAGACTGAAGCGAGAGTTCGTCGATTTGCTCCTCCTCCCACTAATTATTGTTCTCTTGTGGAACCTGGACTAGCATACCATAGGCCGTCTTATTCAGCCGCGGCTATTGATGTTCCGCGCACCTTTTCGGATGATCCCCCGCAGAATCAATTTGCTAATAATCCTACCACTTCTCCTAATCTAGACGCAATCTCGTCCACTCTTTTGTGTTGGAATTGCCGAGAATCTGGTCACGGATTCAAGCAATGTAACAAACCTCGTAGTCGGTTCTGTTATCGCTGCGGTAAGCCTTACGTTACCGCGAGAACATGTAGTAACTGTACAAAAAACGTGAATCCCCGAGGGCTGTTCTAATTTCGCAGTCTTCCCTTTATCCAAAGCAAGCAGAACTAAGCAAAAATAAAATAACTCTTGATTATATATTGTCTCATGCTAAGGAAGACAATCGTCCTTATTTGGAAGTGTCAATTTTTGGTAAGACCTTCCGGGGTTTGCTTGATAGCGGTTCATCACGAACTATCATCGGCAGAGCCGGATGGGAAATTATTCGGCCCCTCAGCGACTTAGATAAAAGCGTAAAGCTAAATTGTACCGTGGCGAACGGACAAACTTGTCAATCTTTAGGTGCTGTTCAACTGCCATTTCGACTTCGGGATCGCATTGTCCTTGTAGAAGCCTCGGTTATACCATCCATTCCTCATAGTCTCATCTTAGGTGTGGATTTCTGGTCGAAGATGAACATTGTACCAGATCTCCATGCAGGCGAGTGGTCTTTAGGCACCGAAATAGACCGCAATCCGCAGATTTCCGTCATTCGTCCGTACGATTCTCTTACTCCTGACCAGCGTAAGACATTGGAATCTCTCGTCGAGGAAACTTTCTCCGCTATGGGAGACGAACTGGGATGCACTGGCTTGGTGGAACTAGTAATTAGGACCGACGCGGCCCCAATCAAGCAACGCTATTACCCTCTCTCACCTGCGTTGCAGAGGGAGGTGAACGCTGAGCTGGAGCAGATGCTTGCTGACGATATAGTTGAACCTTCCGAGTCGCCTTGGTCGTCACCTATTGTGATGATCAAAAAGAAAACTGGTGGTTGGAGGTTTTGCGTTAATTACCGTGCTCTGAACCAGGTAAGTGTCCCCGATGCTTATCCTATCCCCTATGTTAGCGCTACACTTGATAAGCTTCGTGACGCCAAATATCTAACTTCGCTTGACATTAAATCGGCCTTCTGGCAGATCACCGTTGCCAAGGAATCGCGTCCGTTAAAGGCATTTACAGTGCCAAATCGAGGCCTATTTCAATTTAAACGTATGCCTTTCGGGCTCACCAATGCCCCGGTTGTATGGCAAAGACTTAACGATGGTGTCGTCGGAGTAGATTTGGAGCAGTACGTGTTCGTCTACTTAGACGATGTAGTTGTTTGTACTCCTACTTTCGATGATCACGTACGCGTTTTAAGGGAAATTGTGAAGCGACTTTTAAAAGCGGGACTCACTTTGAACCGCGAAAAATGCCAGTTCTGTAAGTCGGAACTAAAATACCTCGGCTATGTAGTCAACGCTTCTGGTCTATTGGTTGACCCAGAAAAAGTGGAAGCCATTCTGCGGATACCAACTCCCAAAAATGTGGCCGAAGTAAGAAGAATTGTCGCATGGCTTCCTGGTATAGGCGTTTCGTGCTAAATTTTTCGACCGTGATAGCACCTCTTACCTCTCTTACCCGTAAAAACGTTAAGTTCGTGTGGAGTTCAACGTGCGAGGAAGCATTCCAGGCAATTAAGCAAAATTTAGTAAAAGCTCCGGTGCTCCCATACCCGAATTTTAGTCTACCTTTTTCAGTCCAGACCGACGCCAGTGATTATGGTTTGGGCGCTGTCTTATCCCAAGTGCAAGACGGCGATGAACACGTCATTTGTTACCTTAGTCGTTCCTTGACCAAAACAGAAAGGAAATACATCACTACCGAAAAGGAGTGTTTAGCCGTCCTGTTCGACGTAGAAAAACTGAGACCTTATCTGGAGGGTTCTAAATCCACGATTATAACTGACCACTACAGTCTTAAATGGCTTTACTCCATAAAGGATCCAGTTGGAAGAATTGCTAGATGGTCACTCCGGTTGCAGCAATACGACTTTGAGATCGTCCATCGGAAGGGTAAGGAACGCGTGCTTCCCGATGCTCTCTCGCGCTCTGTGCCCGTCATTGATTTGGTGCACGACGCGTTAGATGACCCTGCTACTGTCGATCCGCCTACCGAAACATCTGATGCTTGGTATTTGGGTATGTGCAAACGGATCGCCAAATATCCTCAAAAATATCCCCTTTGGTGGCTTGATTCTGGACTCCTCTACAAGCGCGCTAGGCTTTCCTATCGGCGTTGGAAACGGGCGAGGCTTGGTTGAAGGTGGTACACCGTGGAGAGCGGTCCGCAATCGTTAAGGCACATCACGATCCACCGACCTGTGGGCAACTTGGTGTTTTCAAGACATTTTCAAGAATCGCGCAAAAGTACTATTGGCCAAACATGCGCCGTGGCGTTGCCCGATATATTCGCCACTGCAGAATCTGTCGGCAAGTAAAACCTGAACAAAAGGCCCCTGCTGGTAAACTTTTAAGCGTTCAGCCGACAGTTTTCAAACCTTGGCAGATCGCTAGTATTGACCTGGTTGGACCCTTACCTAGATCCTCGTCTGGATACACATATATCTTGTCGATTTGCGACATATTCAGCAAGTTCGTCCTCTTTTTCCCTTTGCGTTTCGCGCAAAAGTACTATTGGCCAAACATGCGCCGTGGCGTTGCCCGATATATTCGCCACTGCAGAATCTGTCGGCAAGTAAAACCTGAACAAAAGCCCCCTGCTGGTAAACTTTTAAGCGTTCAGCCGACAGTTTTCAAACCTTGGCAGATCGCTAGTATTGACCTGGTTGGACCCTTACCTAGATCCTCGTCTGGATACACATATATCTTGTCGATTTGCGACATATTCAGCAAGTTCGTCCTCTTTTTCCCTTTGCGTTCGGCTACTGCCTCAGGCATCGTCAAGTGGCTTGAGGATTACTTTATTTTGATCCATGGTGCTCCAAAAAAGATCATTGCTGATAATGGGACGCAATTTCGCAGTAGGATTTTTAAAGAGTGCATGGAGCGGTATGGGATAACCCTCAAATATGTTGCCAATTATAATCCACAAGCCAATCCTGTAGAGCGGGTACATCGTGTCCTTAAAACCGGGTTGTCCAGTTACATCGACAATGACCACAGACAATGGGATAAAATACTTCCGAAAGTCGGTGCGGCCATAAGATCCGCCAAGCACGAAGTCACCGGTATGACTAAACAAACAGTTCCTCTGTATCGATACACGATAGCTCAAGCTCCTGTTTTGTAACAAACAACTTAAAACTTTAGATGTTTTATTTTCAAAAAATGGTTTTGTATCATTTAAGTAAAGTAAGGGAAGTTAACTTATTGGTAAAACTGAGCTGATGCAATTTTTGAACAAAAAAAGTCAAAATCGGGAATATTGTCACGTATCGGCCTTAGGGGTTGATAAAATAGGCTCCGGTTTACCAAAACACTTGTATAATTTATTCAGGTACACAAACAATGCACTTACGTAACTAGACTGGGTAGCGTAGGGGCAGCTTCTTACGGGGCGTTTTGGTAGCTACTTGACTTCTCTGACGCTCATGGCATCGGTGCCAAACGGCACCGATGGATCCGTCGTACCGATACTAACTACGGACGCACTACCACGGATACCCTTGCATCCCGCAGACCTGCTATTTATATGAATCTCTCAAGAACAGTTTATACATACAGTACAAACTGGTCAGGGTTCATAAAATAAAGGCGAGGCCAGCATATGCAATTGCAGAACGTAGAGTGGTTTCCGAAATGTTTAAATAAATAATATGAAAAATGTATAGAAATTTGGAATAAATGACGAATATATTGTGGGAAAATATGACATTTCCCCCGCGCCTGTAAAAGCTAGCCCCTAGCTTTAAAAATTTACACATTACATATATACAGAATATCACACGTTTACAAAATACAAATATACAAAATACAAAATACAAATATAGCATAAACAAAATATACAATAAACAAATACAATATAAACAAACGATTTGGAGCTCGCAGGCTCAGTACATTCAGATGAAATGAAGAATGGTCAAAGTAGTTTAAAAATGAAGAATAAAAATGGTTACTGTCCTGGTAGTCTGGTTCACATTAATTGACACATTTTCTTTACAAAGTTCTATTATTAGGGAGTTCCAACACGTTACTGATCGAATAGCCTACACACCGACAAAACCCGACACATCTTAGGCGCCACACGTTGAGGCTGGTCGTCATGTGTTTCTCGTTCAGATGCAGCAGTCACGGTTCCTGTGTCCTGGGGGTGGGATCGGCTAGTTTTGTTGCCGACTCCCAGTGCAGCAGGGGTCTCCCTCCTCCGAAGAGTGCGGCCATCCGGACTTTGGGTGGACTGAGCCGTGAGTGACGGGAACTTTGCTGGGCTGATCCTGAGGCTAGTTGTGGTCAACCAGCGCTGTAAGTTCCTTAGGTATGTACGTTGTACCAGTGTCATCACGGCTCGTTGTGCAGCAGTTCAGTCTTAGTGAGGGAAGACCAGGCTGGCGAGACATGGTGGACCGTGCGTGGCTGATGCATGACGCTGGCTGTGTGGACGCAAGCGGCGACTGGCCTTTGGGTTTTTGGTGTGTCTGTGGCTCTCGATCCAGGTTGTGTGGCCTCCCAATGGTACATGAAAAACAGAAAAAGACTACCGGCAGTTAAAAGGAAAAATACAGTTTAGAAAATGAAAATAATGAAACCCTACATAATGTTATGATGTTTAAGTAAAAGTAAACAGACTATGAACATTCACCCGGTTTTTACATACGACTTCTATTGGTGTCTAAGTATTACTCTTTTGGAGACAGTGAGACATAGGTCTCTAATTCATCAGGGGGAAACAAAATTATACACATTTACATAACAGTTTAAAATCCAAATATAGCGTAATCACATCATCAAATATTTACCATATTTACCATCCTATTTGTTCATCAATAAAGTCACATAAACTTCAAATACAACTTGCATATAACTCTTAATATTTCACATAAGTCACATAAACTTCAAATACTACTTGCATAAAACTCTTAATAATTCGCATAGGCAGACATTCAACCTTATATGAAGGTCATCTTCCATGTCTCCCTATACTCACATAATGACTCTTAGCCATTTAAGTAACGGTATACATACCACCATCGAGTAGGCGAACATTCAGCTCTATGCTCAGTGGCGTAGCTAGGGGGGGGCGGCCCGCCCCGGGTGACACCCTTTGAGGGGTGACACCCGCATCAAACCAAAATCAAAATTATAACAATAAAATAGCCTGCCCCGGGTGACACCCTTTAAGGAGTTACACCCGCATCAAACAAAAATCAAAATTATAACAATACAATAGCCTGCCCCGGGTGACACCCTTTAAGGAGTGACACCCGCATCAAACAAAAATCAAAATTATGACAATACAATAGCCTGCCCCGGGTGACACCCTTTAAGGAGTGACACCCGCATCAAACAAACATTATGACAATACAATAGCCTGCCCTGGGTGACACCCTTTAAGGAGTGACACCCGCATCAAACAAAAATCAAAATTATAACAATAGGTACAATAGCCTGCCCCGGGTGACACCCTTTAAGGAGTGACACCCGCATCAAACAAACATTATGACAATACAATAGCCTGCCCCGGGTGACACCCTTTAAGGAGTGACACCCGCCTCAAACAAAAATCAAAATTATAACAATACAGTAGCCTGCCCCGGGTGACACCCTTTAAGGAGTGACACCCGCATCAAACAAAAATCAAAATTATAACAATACAATAAAAATCGCACATTCGAGGGCAATGGGCTTGTTTAGTTATTTCGAGTTTTCAATAAATATGTTAATATTATTGCACAATCAGTCAATCGAAAAACAACACAAAAAATTACGTCTGTTGGACGGATAATATCTAAAATATTAAGGTTTAAAATTCGAAAAAATTGAAAACATTCAGTTTCCAGCTTGGAAAACGACTGACTGTAACGGGCAATGCGATAAATCCAATACAACACCGCCATGATCCCCTAAGGGGAATAAGATTTTTGACAAGTGTCATTTTGACAAAGTTCATTGCAAAATCTTTGCAGCGGTGCCAATGTTTATCGCTCATCGTGCGACTACGTCACCAGACACCATCGTCCCGTTTCATAATGAGCGATGTTTGACCGCTTTTTTGGGGGGGTAAATTGTATCAAAAATAATTCTAATATTTTGGAGATAAGCTTTTCGAATGAAGCACTTTTGTATTATGAAATAAAAAAATTTTGCTGGATAAGCCCATTAAAATTAATATATAAAAAAAATTGCACGTTTGTGCGAGCTTAAAAAAGTTGATTTGCACAACTCTCCAAAATTCAATAAATCTAGCCAACATCAATACCAAAACGTGATGCAGACCAGTCATATAATGGTTAGTTATAATCCACTTATGGTAAAAGAAATGATGCCTGATCAGAAATGTACTGAGAGCGAGTGGCGATACCAAGCGTCTTGGTTATCCCTCCATTGGCGGCGCGGCCTAATTAGGTATTCATCATGGATCAAACGATAAAAAGTCAAACGCGAGAAGTGATTGCCAATGTTTATAGGGTCTGTTATGAAGAGGCCATTGTTTTCATTGTTAAAAGTTTTTATTAAATATTGAAGTAAATTTATAGTGAATATTTTTGTTATATTTAGTTGTGACCTTTTATTCAGCCAAAAATAATAAGCACGCCCATTTTCGTAGAATTTATTAGAATGGCCTAGCCATTTTTTGTGGCATTTCCCCCTTTCGTCTCTGTCACAGACTGATTTGCCAAACTTCATACATACTATTTGAATAAAAGTTTGTAAATTTTTCAAGCAAGAATTTTTATCTACATGTAAAATTTTATACCTAGAAATTTATTTTAATTGTAGGACTCTAGTAATTGTTTTCAAAAAATTATCTATTTTAAATTTTTCCTATTTAAAAATCCAGGAGAATCAACAAAAATGTAATGATAAAATAGAAATTTTGCAGCCAAAAGTAACTCAAACGGGTTAGTTTGGGCGTGGCATCCAAAAAATTTTCGCATTTTTTTTTGGCCTACGTAACCTACCATGGGGTGACACCATTGGTACCCGCCCCGGGTGTCACCCACCCTAGCTACGCCACTGTCAGGGCCATCTTCCATGTTCCCCTACTCGGAAAACATATGATGACTTTTAGTCATAAATAAAATAAATAATCATATTATACATAACACATATCACCATCAAATAGGCGGACATTCAACTCCGTGTTCAGAGTCTTCTTCCATGTCCCCCTATTTGGAAAACATATGACTTTCAGTCATATAAACAAATAAACACACGATTACAAAATGCATATGGTAAGCATTATTGTACGCTATATTTAAATTTACTTAATAATAATAATAATCGACTTTAAAGAAGTTGGATTTAAAAATCAAATTCTAACCCTGATTTATTTTTCAATGTCTCAGTCATAAAATATACCCTTGTTTTTGTTTAAATTATTTTTATTAGACACCGTATATTGCAATTTAACTTTAACAACACTTTCCTGGGTGAATGGTATCTTTAATATTAAATATCAATTGTTTACTTTTTTGCTGATTAAATAAAATAGTGAACTGTCTACCTTTACCTTCATGGTTTATTTATAATAATGAACTTGATAATATTATACGTGATGATTTGTTTGTTTATTATAAACGCAAAAAATAAAATAATAGTATTCTAAATGATTAATGACTTAAAGGCTGTAGAAATTATGGTATCATGTTTCGTCTAGTTTGGAAAGGGAGCAGGATAGGCTTGTGCCACTGGGTAATTCTAAGTTTCTTGTTGGTATTTCTATAATGAATTGCTGTGTCGAGTCGTCGGTCTGTCTGGGACTAGAGTTTGCATTATTGGTTTTGGACTTTCTGCATGTCAGCCATAATAATAGGTAGGTAGCTTGTGAATATATAAATTAAAAACAGTGCAAAGGCCGCAATCAATGTACCTAAGAAAATGTCGTGTTGTATAAGGTCATTTTTCCCTCGTACGGGGTTAATAAAATTAGGGATTACCGTAAAAGCATTGGGATTTTTAAAGAAAAGCATTGCCAGTAATACAGATAAAATAATATTCCAGATTAAAAATATTGGTCCGCTAGTAATGTTGTGTGTAATTGGTAATATATATTTAATATGATTTTGTATGGTGTCCGTGATTTCTTGGACTTAATCTTTAGTAGTGGTTATATTTAGGTGGGGAATTGTAAGAGTCCAATTGGGATTTAGAGATTCTTGTAGATCAAGAAATTGGGGAGCGTTTGGGTATTTTGGATTAAGGACGAAGGATTTTATTTCATGCTGCGGGGAGGATGTGAATAGTGGATGCCTCTATAAGTGGGCGTTCCTTACATGGAAATCTTTTTGGGATTAGTATCTCTCCTTATGCGAACAACTCGCAATTGCAGGGGATGGATACTTTTATTGCTCCTGGGAATGTATAGGATTTCTGCGGAATTGTTGTTGTAGTATTAGGGCAAACAATTTTTGAATCTGGCTTGGGGTGTGTTACAATGTACACTTCTTGTGTTATTTCCGATATTACCGTTGTGTCGGATTTGTGACACTGCATAGGGCAATGGTAATTTAGTTCTATTACTCGCGCACCTTTAAAAAGCTTTTTTGCGCAGTTAGGTCCCTGAAATGAGTCTGCAGAAAAACGTGGTATGTAACAGAGTCTATCATCAAAGGGTTTGCAATGTCTAAGGCCCGAGCCAGATATTTGGCGGATATCTGAGAGTTGATGATTTTCCTGATATGATACTGCCAAATATAAAGCTTGGTGTTGGATAGTACATGTTTGGTTATTCCAAGAAAATGGTATAGTAATTAGTTCGAATAGTTCCCAATTATTCGATTTTTGGGTTATAGGGACTCTAATGTTTATGAAAATTTTATCAGCAGAAAATGTGCAATCGCAGATACTTAGTTGATAGTAGTTAGAAATTTTTTGTAAAGGTATGGCGAGACTTTGCCCGTAGGCATCTATTTCTTTGTTTAAATTTCGAAGATCGTGGGTAAGGACTTCGGGACCTAAAATTGATATGGGTATGCGGTGCTGCATGCACGAATTTAGGATACCTTGTCTTTTAATTGCCCTAGTCGTTTTTACTTGCCGGTTTAAAGTTCTAAATTGTCGTTTTAGAACTGAAATTATATCGGTGTTGAGGTGTTTTTCCTCTTTGATCACGGAATTTCTGAGCTCATTTGCATATGCTTCTACTCTACGTAAGTGTTTTTCTGTAGTGTTAAAAGCTTTGCTTCCTGAATTTCCATATTCAAGGAATTTTTCGGATCTTTGAGAGATAGTTGTTAATGTTTTAGATAATGCTTTGTTTAGATTTAGTACTTGTTCTTGAAGATTGCTTTCGTCCATGACTAGTGAATCTAATTTGTGTTGGGTGGCTACCCCACAACACCAAGATAACCCTTCTCCCAAAAAATCTAGAGCGCGTTTTTGCCTGAAGTTTTCCGAAAGTTTAGAGTATTTTTTAAGATATTTCGTGTTCCAGTTTTGCTCAAGTGAGTGAAATTCTGTATCGAAAGCATCTTCAAGATTATTAAGAATATTTTGAAAGTAACAATGAGATTCGCTATTATTACACGGGTCGTTTTGTTTTTTATCTGGGCTTACTTCCTCGGCTTCATATCATTTAGCTTCGTATGTCAATGGTATGGTTGCTTCATACGTTACCGTTAAAGGAAGTGGTCGCCAAAATGCTCCTGCTGAAAGTTCCAATCCTTGTGCGGTGGCATGGTGTAAAAATATGATGATGATAAGCATCCTATAATATATAGAAAGAATATTATGATTAATATTAGGGGATATGACTGAAATGTTATCGCCTCTATAGTAGGGTACAAATTGCTATATTAATATTTTTTATGTGCAAAAATACATATATGTATATATTAGTAATAGTATATATATTAAAAAAAATGTAACAAAATAATAGTTTAAGCTATGTACATATAATTTATTTTAGGTGTCCTCTTTAGGCGGAGTGACCTCTGGGGTCCATGGATCGTTATAAGGTAGAATACGGCTGACGTGGATTATATCTTTTTTACATGTCTGAGAGGGGCCTTTGCGGACTTCATAATTTACCTCGCTCATTTTCTTGGTAATGAAGTATGGTCCAAACCATCTTAAAAGTAGTTTTTCGCTTCTGCCTACTTTCCTGACTGGGGTAAACACTTTGACTTTGTCCCCTTCTTGAAATTCTAAGTGTCTGTGCTTGTCATCGTAGCGTTGTTTGTCTAGGTGCTGCTTTCTAACGATGTTATCTACAGCTTCTCTTCTAGCTGCCAACGCAATTTCTCGTAATTTAAAGCTATCTGTCGCGATATTTGTCTCCATTAGGTTTGCTTCTGTGGGCAAGATTGGTTCACGTCCATAGACTAACATGAAGGGCGACAATTTAGTAGTTTCTTGTCTGGCGGTATTATATGAGAAAGTGACTTGTGGGAGTGCTACATCCCAATCTGTCTGATTTGTATTCGTGTAGATTGATAGCATATCGGCTAAAGTTTTGTTAAATCTTTCAGTTAGTCCGTTGCATGCTGGGTGATAGGCAGTTGTATACTGATTAACTGTTCCCATACATTTTGCAAGTTCTTGGACTAACTCTGAACGAAATGTTTGGCCTCGGTCACTTAATAGGTACCTGGGTGCGCCATGACGTGCGATAATGTTTTCTAGGACCAATTTCGCCACAGGCTCCGCTTTCCCACAAGATAAGGCCTTTGTTTCAGCCCACCGTGTAGCATAATCTGTAGCGACTATGATAACAGTCTTTCCTGACTTACTTCTTCTGAACGGACCTAGGATGTCTATGCCAACTCTCTGAAAGGGTGTACTCACCGGGATAGGTTGTAAAAGCCCAACTGGTCGTCTATTTTCTTGTCCTTTTCTAGCTTGGCAGTCAACACATCCTTTGACGAACTTTTCTACGTCTTTTTGTAGACCTGTCCAGTAATACCTGTTTTTGATTTTATGTAGAGTTTTGGTTATACCTAAATGTCCTGAAAGGGGCTCACAGTGGTGGCTAAAAAGAATTTCTTGAATTAAATGTTTTGGGATTACAAGTAAGTTTTCAGATCCTTCTGGTGAGGGGTTGACTTTGTATAGAGCACCATCTATGATGCGGAAATTTTTTGCTCTTCGTCTCAGGCCTAGCGGAAGTGATCCGTCGTCCGGATCTGTAATGGCTTTTATTAGATTTGCAATTTCATCATCCGCAGCTTGCTCCGAAACGATATCTGAGGGTTGCAGCAAAAATGTAGGAATTTCGTCAACATCTTGGCTTGTTTCTGCGCTAAGGACAGGATTTCTAGATAGGCAGTCCGCGTCTTTGAGAGACGATCCGCTTTTATGAACTATAGTGTAGTCGTATTCTGAAAGTTTTAGTGACCATCTTGCAAGGCGGCCGGTTGGATCCTTTAGGGAGCGGATCCCGCAAAGGGCATGGTGATCGGTGACAATTTTTACTGGTCGTCCATATGTATATTAAATGTCTAAGATATCCTAGTGACCAAATAGCCGCTAATCCCTCCAATTCCGTGATTCCGTAGTTTGTTTCAGCTTTCGATAAGCTGCGGCTTATGTAGGCTATTGGGTGTGCCTTTCCATCATTATCTTCTTGTAGTAAGACGGCACCTATTCCGATTCTGGAAGCATCTACTCGTAGTTCGCATCCTTTGTTTGGGTTAAAGTGTGATAGGACAGGGGCTGTAAGAAGTTTTTCCTTTAATACGTCAAATGATTGTTGTTGCGTTGGTCCCCAGGTAAATTTGCTGTCTTTCTTGGTTGTTTCATGTAATGGTCGAGCTAAGAGAGAAAATTTTTTTATGAACTTTCTATAATAGTTACACAGCCCTAAAAAACTTTGAATGGACTTGATGTCGTGTGGCACTGGAAAGTTCTTTATGACAAGAAGTTTGTCTTCGTCTGGTGATATTCCGTTTTCGCTAACAATGTGTCCTAAGACTTTGACTTCTGTTTTTGCGTAGTTACATTTGCTCGGCTTAAGGGTGAGTCCTGCTTCTCGTAGTCTTTCGAAAACTTTTCGACGTTTTTCTATATGCTCTTCTTTGGTTCTGGAAAATACTAAAATGTCGTCGAGATAAATTACCACGTCTTTCCATTTCATTCCCTGAAATACCCTGTCAGCTAGTGCCTGGAACGTGGCTGGTGCATTGCATAATCCGAAACTGAGGACATTGAATTCGTAGGATCCGTGACCTTCTACCACAAAGGCCGTATATTGCTTCGAGTCTTCTTCCACTCTTACTTGAAAATAGCCACTGAACATATCCAAACAACTGAAGTATTTGGCTTTTCCGAAATATGTAAGTATATCGTCAATGTTGGGAATGGGATAACTGGATTTGCGGGTAACACCATTAACTTTTCTGTAATCTACACAGAATCTCACTGTACCATCTTTCTTATTGACGAGTACTATAGGACTGGCCCATGGAGAATGACAGGGCCGTATTATGTCATTGCTCAACATTTCTTGTATCTGTTCGTCTATTATTTCTCGTTCTTTTTGGGACACTCTGTAAGGACGGCACTTTATAGGTTGAGCGTCACCGACGTCTATTTTATGTTCGACGAGGCTGGTTAAGCCCATTTTACGTGTCGATTTTGAGAATACGTCTGAGAATTCTTGAAGTAGATGTCCCAGTTTTTCTTTAAAGTCTGGGTCGTCAAGGTGGCCTAAATCGTGGTCTTCGAGGGTGACTTCATCCTCATCGTTCTGGTCCAGGTATAGAATAATGCTGGGATGCGGTGTTGCCACCTTTTCTATGGTTTGGATGAAACCAATGGTTTGTCCCTTGTACAATCGTACTGGGTAGGAGCCCTTGTTCATTATTGTCATATTTATTTCACTTTGGTAGATTGATATTTTCACCATTAGTAATTTATTTGCAATAAAAAAGGTTTCGTTTTCGAAAAAATCGTACTCCGTAAGGGTCTCTTTTTCATTATTACAGCTTGTAGAGATGACGGAAATTTTGCCTGGCTGTATGATTACGTCGTTCCGCAAGAGTACTTTCTCTGACGTATTTATGACGTGTTCTGGCGGCAGGTCTTGAGTGTTTGGTTCTGTATTTTCTTCAGTTTTTTTCCGGGACTATCACCATTTTTGGTTGATTGTTTAAGTTACATTCCTGTTCGGGTACTGCTGAAAGCAATGATATTTTCTCGAGGGCTGCAATGGTTTCTTTTTGATTAGTCTGTAGACTATTAGTGCTTGTGTGTGCAGGTACGCTTATCTTCGCTGAGGTATCATCGGGCTGGTATGCTTTTTGACGTTCTTGGCAAAGTTCCTGTAAATGATATTTGATATTTTTTAGGGCTTCTTTTTTATAGCTTTCGTAATGTTGTGCCTTGGAAAGTGTTGTGGGACACGTTTCTGGTGCGGGCGGTCCTGTGAAAAGGTTTGTGGAACTTACATTTGTTCTTTCTGATTCGATTGGTATATTGTATTTTATGTGTTTGTGGATCAACTCGATTGACCTTGACCTGAGACAGATTGCCGCTAAATGCTGCTCTAAAAATTCTAAACCTAATATTAGAGGGAAGGGGAGTGTTTCAATTACTAGTGCTTTTGCATGAGGTAGAGAAATCAAAAAAGTCTAGCTGAAGACAAGTGTTTCCCAAGACGGGTACTTTATGTCCTCCAGCTGCTAAAAGATGAGTATTGTGTTTATTTTGGAAGCCTGAAATAAAACTTTTTTTCACAATATTCATTTGAGATCCTGTGTCAATTACTGCTCTAATTTCTCTGCCGTTAATAGACACTGTAACTGTTAATAGTTCTTTCCGCTGTTTAGAAGCTTCAGAACCCTCTTGCGTGGAGAGGACGACGTCGGGGTTCAGAAACGGCGTCCTGTGTCGTTTGGGTTTCTATTGAACGTAGTATTTTGGCACGCTGAGGCTGTATGCCCTACTTTGTTACAGTTGTAACACCTAGGGCGTCCATCGTGGTTCCTTGTATTTGGAATGTATGACGTATTTCTTTGTGTCCGAGGTGGGTTTTGCCTAGGAGGGCTATTGTAATTTTGGTTTGGGTTTTTTTGATAATCTCTATTATTCCAATGGCTTTGATGATTGGGTTGGTTTTGAGGGTAGTATCTTCTTGTGTTTGAATAGTTTTGCCCTTGTTGGTGTGAATGTGAATAATTATTTCTGTTTTGGCGATAATTATTATTTTGGTAGCTGGAGCGACCTCCAAAATTCTTGTTTCCCTGGTTGCAGCAGTGTCCGGTACAGGACCCATTCCCTTGCGGTAATGTCGTATTGCGATTGGAAACGCCGTTATCATCATCGAGCTTATCTACAACCTTTTTAAGTTGTGTCCAGTCCATTTGGTCATCCGAGATAAGACGGTTATGCGTACGCAAGTCATCTCTCATGCCCTTTTCGAAAAATTTTATAAACCCTTCCACGTCACAGTTTGGGTCATATTCTCCATAGGTGTTTAAAAGATCGAAGTAGTAAGATCTTATCGATTCTTTAGGTTGCTGTGTCCTGGAATAGAGCACTTTTTCTAGTGATCCTTTTGTCTTACGTTTTCCGAATTCCCTAAGGAAGTCTTCTTTGATGTCTGTCCATTTTTTATCTGCATTATTCTGGTCGTTTTTGTGCCTTGTTATCCATAGATGGGCCTCACCTTCTAAAAATGACTCCAAATATGACATTTTTAGTGCGTCGGTCCATCCGTTAGCAGCGCTAGTTCTTTCGTATTGCTTTAGAAATGATGAGGCGTTGCTGGTGCAAGGATTGAACGTTGAAGGGCATAAGAAGTTGGGAACCGCAGGAGACTTTGGGGCTGCTAAACTGTCGGCAAATGTCGTATCTGCCATCGTGGTTGCTTCTTGTTGAGGAGGTTCGGGGTTCGGATTTTCAAACACTTCCTCGTCAGTGCTATCCTCGGAGGATGGGTCACGATTCGCGTTGTCTGTTAGGGGTGTATGATTCGTGGGTTCTGCACAACCCTCTATCCTGTTGGCACTATTTGTTATATCACTAATGTTCTGTTTCTTATCACTTCTATTTTTGTTATCACTAACACTAAAATTATCGTTTTCAGGGGTGGCTGGCGGTGATCGAGAAACTCGCGATGCTCTCGTGAACGAATCGGAGTTCCCGAAAAGCTCTGTACTGCGGTGGACCGGAGAAAACGTATTTTTATTATCTATAACTAGTTTATATTTGACGCTAGTCGACCTTGTTATCGGGCGTGGCGGCTGGTCACTAGACATCAGAGGCAAAATATCCGTATATTATGATAAGTCCTAATAATGATAAGTATAATATAAATATTTCTGTGGTACCTTATCAGTAGAATAATAGTAGGTATTTTCCTCACTCCTCCTAATTTGCATATTAAAAGTAATGAGTTTTACTCCATATATTAAAATTAATTAGTTTTACTCCATATTTTAAAAAAATAATATTTTTTTTAGCTCCGCCTCTGAACTGAGAGACCCTCCTCCCAATTAGCATATCATAGTTTAACACCCTATAATTAGTTTACCTCATAATTTTACTCCGCCTAAAATTTTCCTCCGCCTCTGGACTGAGAGACCCAATTAGCATATCATAATTAGTTTAACTCCCTATAATTAGTTTACCTCATAATTTTACTCCATGTAAAATTTTACCTCCGCAAGACATTGATTGGTCACATACACAATTAAAAAACAAGGTTAAATCCCACTCTAACCATCAAAGTAGTTAAAGACAAAGAATTTTGTAAAGTTAGTGATTAAATTTTATCGGTTAGAATTATATGACAACATTTCTGTATTAAAAAATAAATATGAACAATAATGTTTTTATTGATTTGTGGAAATAATGTATTTAATGTTAGTCCCTTTTAAATGAAAATGGGGTTGTTTAAGAGGTTATTATACTTGTAATCACTTGTATGTATTAGAATTACCATATGGAGAAATAAAACAGTAATATATTTAATCAGTCTTTTTATTCATTCATAAAAAAATTATCATACATATACAGTACATTTGAAAGTGCACACATAGACGGTGACTTAATATGGAAAAAACATTTAAGTGTTGATGGATGTAGAATTGGTTGTTCGTCTACTTCAATTATAGGTTTCTTACAATATTTTCTAATATAGTTAGCCTTTTCACTTCCTTTAACATAAACAAATTGGGCCTCTTCGGTCATTTTTTGAACAATATTGGAAAAATAGTGGAATGGGGTATATCCAACATTCTAATTGATGCAGTGATGATTCTTCATTAACCATGTAGCTTGCTTGTGTAAATCAGGGGAAAGAAAACTTAATGCATAGGGTTGTTTAAAGACATAATGACTAATTCTGCTTCCATCATACGTAGCCAGTTCTTTGGGAATAAAGTTGTTTCGCTCATCCTTAAATCCTTGTATATCCAAAACTAGTGGCATATTTTTAGTAACGAAAATTGCTGGCAGATATATTTTTTTAGAGAGTATTCTCTTATTTGTTTTTTTAGAATTTTAATTTTTTTAATAAAAATTTCAATGTGTATCATTTGAGATGAAGTCATTGGTGTATCACCTTTGAATACATAATTATTACTAGAACTATAGAATGATGTGATTGAAATAAACTTAGTCTATAAACTGGAGTGGGGATAATTATTATAGTTGTTTTACTATTTTAGTTAGTGTATTATAAGTAAATACTTTATGGTGAATTATTAGACAATATGCTGATGTTTTTGCTGGAACTGTTTCTTTTGTCTCAAACTCAATTCTCATTGTTACTGGACCGGTCTGAAGTAAGTCTCTTTGATGGGAACAGTTAATATAAACTATAGGTGCGTTGTCTTTAAAATCTTTTGGACTGAAGATTGGTTCTACCGGATGGTTATAATACATTTGACGAAATTCGGAAAACATTTCATATAATATAATTTCATATTTGTAAAATCTAACTGAAGATCGTTGTAAGGATGGCTTTCAGAATTTAAATAAACATTTATATTTCTTAGTTCACAATGATCAAATTTACTCATATCCATTTTAAGGTTGTTACGTTTATCTTTTTGAAAAGCGATTAAAACATGGCGTGGCGTCTCAACTTTTGTAGAAGTTTTAACAGGCCAGTTGTGCCTGGTGGTTTCTAATAATTCAGGATATTCAACTAATTCCCAACTACGGAAAGTAATAATAATATCACTGTTCCTGTCAATAATTTTGGTAAGTGCTAATTCTTGTGGAATGCCTACAGTAAGATGGGGAACTCGCCAACAAAGTTTTGTTAATGTGATTTTTGGTTTTTCATTATCGCTCGTTGATATTAACGCGTTTGAATCATTATTACTCCTTATCAAAATTAATTCTTGTTGTGAATTTAAAATAAATTTATTATAATCTTCAAAAAATCCAGAATACATTTTTAGAGGAATACACAGAGAAACATTTCCTTGTTCAACAGTCATAATCTTGTCCCCTTTTTAGATTTCGGATACCAACCACCATTTTGAAGTTTTACACTTTCATTTTCCTTAAATGATGCATAACCTTTTAATGTAGAAGTTATTCCAATATCCCGTACAGAATCAATAGTAACTCCATTTAAAACAAATCTCAGTTCCTTGAATAAAAATGCTGGTGCATTATTAATTAATAAGGTATTTTTTAATGGTTCATTATTTTGATTTAAGACTTTTATTTCTAAGTATAATTCACTTTTACAGGGTAAAGGATATGTTCCTGTTTGTTGCAAAGAAATTCTTATTTCATCATTTGGTCCTAGTTTATTTGGATTAAATGGATCGAAAGAAAGTAATTCCCAACTCATTATTGATTCATCTACAAGAATGTTTTCTTTCACATTTAAGTGTTCCATTTTATTGTTTTGTTTTAAGCTTGAAACCTATAGATACGAGAAATTTGCGGTTAGAAGATGTTAACGCCTTAGAGTTTACCCTCTTACTGATTGAATTTTGCTTGACTTTACTTATATTAAACTTTTGTTGATGAGCGAAATTTGTCTTTTTGTTATATAAAAAAACCATTATTCTTCTATTTTCTTAAGATGTAGTCTTACCGTCACGGTTTCTCCTCTTGACGATGTCACCTTCTTGGTCGAGTATTTTAAGTGTAATTTTGTCTATAATTTTAACTGTTACAGGTAAATAAATAATGTGTTGAGGTGACTCTATTATTTTATAACCAGGACCTACACTGGGGAAAAACTGGTGAATTATATGAACTGGTTTTCCCTTTAAATAAGATCCTTCTGCAATACTACAATCTATATTTAGGGAGTTTACCCGAATAATTTCAGCGGGTCGAGCTGATATATATTCTTGATTTGCATTCAATTCTTTATTATCAAATCCAAGTATTTTTCCTATCGTGCCTTCTCGAAAAGTTATTGGAAAAGTTGATTTAATGTGAGTTCGTAAAGTATTATTATTGGGGAAAAGATGAAAACTTAAGCCTTCTTTATCAATATGTTTTTGTAACAATGTATTTAAGTCATCTATTTCATAGCTTCCAAATGGTATTCTAAATTCATTCGTCTGATTATAAATAAACAAATTATTTGTTGCATCAATATTCGGAATAGCATTGAAAGTTTCAAAATTAATAAGACCGATAACATATTCAAAATTTTCGTCTAAATATATTGGCGGGTTAAACTCTACTGTTAGTGTAGAAGAATTACCACTAATTACAAAACTATATGACATGTTTCTTTAGACTTCTATTAAGGAATAAATTTGAAAATATTCGTTACATGTTTTTATAAAGAAATTTTAAACATAGTTGTCCACAATTGGTTGCATTATACCTTTGATACTGATCATGATTATATTGTATTATGTTGTTTTTACCATCACTATAAAAGTATTTAATTAATTCAAGCGGAGGACGTAAATTTCCATAACTATCAAAATATATTATATTTGTTCCTTTTTTAACATAAGCTGTCCAGTGACTTCCTTCCCCCCTAGATTCGTCTAAATGAATTATTCCACACTCTGTTTTTTAATTTTTTTTTTGGTAGTTTATTTCTCATAAAAATACCTCGAAAGTATGGTATTTTTAGTTGTTTAACATATTTAACTATATCAATGTTTGTGAGCGGTTTTCGAGGTATTTTGTTTAACAGTTTTTTGAGTATGGTTTAAGATATAAGCCACAACCTGATTTGTATGGTCTTAAATAAAGTCCACTTCCCTTTTTTCCTACCGCAATAGATTCCATAGTTTGATTATGTCTTTTCTCTTCTTCTAATTTTTGTTTTGCAGCTTTCGCATCATTAACAGCTTTAGCAATTCCAGCTGCACCTCCACCTAGAGCGCCTAAAGCAGATAATCCTGCGAATAATGGTATAAGTGGTAAGAATCCACCAGATTTTGGAATTGGTAGGATTCTCCTTTTTGGAGTAGATACCCTACCATATTTTTTTATAGATGCTAACGCTATTTTAGCACCTGCTTTTAAACTGTTAATATTTTTTCCTTGAATTCCCTTTCTGGCTAGTGAAATAGCTTTGTTTAATGAAATTCCACGTCCTTTACGACCCCTTGTTCTCCTTTTCCTTCTTTTCATCCCCATTCCTAATTTCGTTTTAACTTTCATTGCTCCACTTAATCCTAAAGCAGCAGCTTTCTCACCAAAACTTGAGTCTTTTGCTTTGAACCGTTCCAAAGCTTTTTGAGCTAATAAACTATCAGCAACATGTCTACCTTTTATATCTTTTGAAGCTGAATATGCAATATCATGCACTTTACACGCCTCATCTAAGGGATTTATTCCTTTGTCACCTCGTGCAAGTCTCTTTTCTAATTTGGTTCCCGGACCACAAAAGTTATAACCTGGAAGATGCAGTTCGAAAGGAATTTTATTAATTAGTGTATTTAAGACACCACTTCCTCTCTTTTTAAATGTCCTTTTGCGTTTAATGCGATTTGGATAAGATATAGTCATGTTATAAATCTTTGATGAAATGAAAAATTTTCTGACACGAAGTTGCTTATATATAAAAACCTGTAAGTTTAAAATCATTTAGTTAATATCTAAGATGCGGATCGAAAAACAATCCTATACAATCAATATTCGAGATCATGATGTCGCAAAAAATAATTTACGAAAACATGGACAATTATTTGATGGAAATAGTAAAAGGGGATTAGCGGTTGGACCATCTGGATGTGGAAAAACTAATGTTCTTATTAGTATTATAGAGGACCCTAATGGTTTGCGATTTGAACATATATATATATATATATATATATATATATATATATATATATATATATATATATATATATATATATATATATATATATATATATATATTATTCAAAATCCTTGTATCAACCAAAGTATGAATATCTGAGAAAACTCTTCATGCCTCTCAAAGAAATTGGTTTTTACGAATCCGAAGATGAAGAAAATATTATTTCACCAAAAGATATCAATCCAAATTCTATTATAATATTTGACGATATTGTTTGTTGTAATCAAAATATAGTTAAAGATTACTTTTGTTGCGGAAGACATAAAAATACAGATTGTTTTTATTTATGTCAAACGTATTCATCTATACCTAAACAATTAATTCGTGATAATGCAAATTTATTAATAATATTTCAACAAGATTCAACTAATCTGAAACATATTTATGATGATCATGTTAATATTGATATGTCATTTAAACAATTTAGAGAGTTATGTTTATTGTGTTGGAGAGACAAATATGGATTCTTGGTTGTGGATAAAGACTCAAATATAAATTCTGGAAGATATCGTAAAGGATTTGATTCCTTTATTCATCTATAAATAGCTTGCCAATATCAAGTTTGTATAGTATATGACAAAAACTCAGATGAACAAGATGGATGAAAAAGCGGCAAAAGAATTAGTTAAAATTAGAAAGGCAGTTAAACGAAAATTCCAGACATTAAAAGCTGACATACTTCAATCTCAGGTTCAAAAGGAAAGAGAATTAGAACCCATTATAAAGCCTTTGAAGGAATTATTGACAGATAAGTTAAAGAAGGAAAAAATCAAAGAAGAATCGTTGGAAAATTTAAGTTTCTTAACTACAAAGCAGCCATTTTTAACACAACCTTATTTTTCTTCTACACCAACTAAACAAAAAAGAGTATCATCATATGATAAACATTTATTACCAATGGGACTTTCTTTTTTAGAAGAGGAAGAGGTTTTTGAAGGAACACCAGTTAATCTTAGCAACGAATCCGACGAAGGAATTAGACAACAACTTGAAGAAAGCAGATCATATATCCAGAATTTACCTTCAACAAAAACATATAAAATATATTTTGATCAATTTGATCCACTGCCTAGAAAGTATGTAGATGAAATGATAAGAGATACGAAGAGCTTATTCGATCACAAATATGGAATTAGACATAATATAAAAGATGAATCTTTTTTTATTGGCGATTCAAGAATAAATTTTCAAGGAAAAGATGTATTAGTAAAAGGTCTTACATACGAAGACACGCCTGGGTTATTTGAATTGTTATTTAAAAAACATCCTCTGGGATACAAAGCTAAAGATGTGGACAACTACATGGATATTTTAAAAAGAACTGGTGCCTATCGAAAAAACTATAAAGAGAACGAACAAATTCACGGAACAGTTTCAGATAAATATGTTACTCTTATTCATCCATACCTTGTAGATAAGGAGATTTTAAAAGATCCTCTTAGAGGTAGAACCCGTTCATTCTCCAAACCTCTAGCGCCTGTTACAAGGGCTAGAACTAGAGCTTCTTCCATTGCTCAAACATCACAAATACAACAATATTTTAAAAATTTAACAAAAAAAGGGACAGGTTTCATGGATTTATCTAATAATAAAGTAGATTTTGTTTATTTCGATGATCCCAATGAATTAGTTGAAAGGTTAAAATTATTATTAGCTTCAAAAGCAGCTGGCCACACCGGGCACAATAATGAAATTAACTCTATTATTGAAGAATTAAAAGAGGCCAATATAATTGTATAAAAGGAAAGGTTGTAATTATTTTGATACACATTCAAAATGACTCTCGACAAATTTGGTAGACACATTTCAAAACGTTTTAATATTAATGTCACATTAGAACCTCTAAAACGAGAAGTTAATGAACTAAAGGAAAATTATAAAATTGAAAAAATTCAGAATGATCATTTCAGAAGTATATATAACACAAAATATGAGGAATTTAGAGAAAAACTAGAAAAGAATGTTCAAGCAATTGAAAATATAGAAAAAGTATTTCAATTATTACAGGCGGGTTTGAAAACAACAGTGGAGGATTTTGAAAAACGATTTGCTAAACTACAACAAAATGTTGACAAAAGCATCCAAGATCTAGAGGATTTTAAAAAATACACAAAAAATTGTAGAAGATTTAAATGATTTTAAAACTTTTGCTAAGGAGGCTCATCATACTGCATTTTTTAATCGAAAAAATATAATAGCAGCTGAAGTTAAGATTTCAGACATAGAGTCAAAATTGACACAAAGCCAGCAACATATTTCAGACAGTCACAACTAAAACATAAACAAAATATAAAAAACTAAAATGAGTGAAAATATTAAAGAAACTGTAGTGAATGAACTTCATAAACCCGCTAGAAGAAATTACAAAAGAAGACGGGTTATAGTTAAAGAGTTAAACGATTTATGGCAAGCAGATCTGGTTGAAATGCTACCATACGCAAAATTTAATAGAGGATATCGATATATTTTAGTGGTGATCAACGCATTTTCCAAATATGCTTGGGCTGAACCTTGTGGCGTACTTTTAAGGGAAAACTTAGTTTTCCTCAGAAAGGTACCCACTTGCGTACGGCAGCTCTTCGTCGGTAGAACAGATGGTCATCGGCTAGGAACACTTACGCTTTTTAAAGGCGCCACTCAGTTTTTCCTTTAATGGATTCGTTTCAGAGCTTCTGAACTGAGAAACCAAGCTCTTTTAGGATTAATAGTTAGTAATAAATAAATAAATAAATAGACTACCTGAGATTAGCTTCAATCAATTTAATTAGCGAATTGTGCCAAAGGAGGAACAAAAAATATGTGTATAAAGACCAAAAGCATAGTTTAAAGATGCATTTGTTCTGACAAAAATAAATATAATGCAGTGAAGCCAAAATTCCCGAGTTATAGTAATATATACATAACCCCTATCTTTGGCCAAAGATTACCCCAATGTTATGTACATTTATGTACAAAAATATATTTAAAAGTCGCATGTGAATTTAATTTTAAAATAATCAGAAGGCTAGCTTACACATGTAACACACCATGTAATATGTAATATATGTAAAGAATGAATTTAAGAAATTAAGAGGATATCACGAAAGTTATAGTATAAAAAAATTACGCAATTAAAAAAAATGGAATAGACTGGCCTTAGGTTCTGGTGGGAGCTTCTAGAGTGTCCCCTGCATCCTGTGAAACAGACACTTGTTGGTGGCTAAATGTTAGGCCGCCAATCCTGGTTACTACGGACAGCTATTTCTCTGATAGTTTATGAGAAAGGTGGAGGAAAACGTGCTGTGAAACGTGGACACCTCTCTAGCGCCTCTCTAACACCCTATCTAACGCCTCTCTAAAATCCTATCTAGCACCTCTCCAAAACCCTGTAAATAATATTTACAATAACCAAAACGTTCGAAATCATTAAAGAAATTTAACAGCTTACCTCTAGGTTGAGGGGATTCGTCTTACTATGCACATGGCGAATAATAAATTAAAACGGGACTTCTCCCAGGAAGAATAATCATGAATCGGCAAAAAGACATAATAATATGTATGTAAGTAATCAGACACTACTTCACATTACAATAATTGGTGCATAAAATAGCACTATAAAGGCAAAAAAACTTCAGTCAGAAAAATCATGACTCCTCACACGATTAGCAAAATCGGAGTGTCTCGAAAAACGCTGGTACGTCGATCTACGAGTACCACGCATGGGTACTAGACGACATCTCGCCTGCTTGGATGCAACCGGTAAAGATTTTTTGGAAGTTGGCGAATGCGCTGGATCATGGAAATTTACAAAAATATTAAGAACTAATAAGGGTAGTAGTGGTTAAAGTTTTAACCGCTACACTGCCCCTCTCCAAAAGAAAAAAATTAAAGACTACAAAGTGGACTTTACATTTTTTTAACATTCATATGCCATAATATGATAGGTGAGGTAAATATTAACAGTTTACGATAATCTAATAATAAAAAATATAAGTAACCTTAGAACTTACGAAAAAATATACAAAAACTGCAGTGCACAAAATAGTGTTGTCAAAATTTTAGGATTGATAACTCTCGCGTATCACTCGCCCCCAGGGGAGATTACAGTCGGTAGGTCACTATTGGTAGGTCACAAATCAGGTAAGGTCACTAAATTGGTAAGTCCACTAACATCTGACAACTATTTGCCTAGCACTATTATTACTACCAACACTCACTAATAATTTCATATCAGCTAATTCAATATATTTACAACTAAATCTATTTACAGCCTATAAGAAAGTAGAAACATCACTTATAGTAGAAAAACCATCGGTTATAAAAAACTGAAATATCCTAAAATGATTTAGTATTTAAAATTTCTCACGGTATATAAACCAAACTATTTAAGTTAATTACTAGAAAAATAGTACCGATAATTTTTAAGTGTCAAGCAGGGTCTAATGAAACTGAAGTTGCGGCAAGGTGGCCGCGTGCATCAGCCCATTACACTTGCACAAAATTTTGACACTGAACCACGCCAAGGCGAGGTGAGTTACGCTAAGGTATGCTTAGCGGAGTTTTGCCCTTGGCAAATACCTAAGCCAAAACGCAAAAGAAAAAGAGATAAGGTAATTAAATTGAAGATAAGGCACGGTAATTTCGACCAAGTTATAACTTCAATCAAAATTTACTTTAAAAATTTTTAGGTAGAAAATAAAGGTAAGAACTTATGAGGAAAGATATGTTTGGGTATCTTCTATATCCTCAGAATGTCCACGGTAAGGCAATAAATCTTTAACGTGCCACTTGCCTACTTTAGAACCGTCTAGGTTTTTTAATTCATAGACCAAGGGAGATAATTTTTTAGAGACAAGAGATAAGATATGTTTAGGACTAAGTTTTGCAGCAAATTTGTTCGCAGCATTAGATAACATCTTGTTCGGACGCCATACTTTTTCACCTACATTAAAACAGACATCCCGTTTCCGGAGATTATAGGACTTAGAATTCCTTTCAAATGCAGAATGCAGTTTCTGGCGTATTTCTGCGAACAGATTACGAAACTCAGTTAAATTTTCGGCGTAGGTATTCCTATCACCAGGCAATATTTCGGAAGATTGGTCCTGGGGAGGATGATCATAATAATCACCAGATAAAGGAACATGTCGCCTAAACATTAAATATGAAGGAGGAAAACCAGTTAATTCGTGAACTGCAGTATTAATAGCCTGCCTAATTTCAGCAATATGTAGATCCCAATCTTCATGTTTATCCACGTAACATCTGATAGCAGTAGTTATAGTTTTGTTGTTTCTTTCCACAAAATTGCATTGTGGTGAGTAAAACGGAGTAAACCACTGTTTGACATGATATTTTTCACATAGATTTTTAAGGTTATGACTAGAAAAATTGGTTGCGTTGTCACAGATAAGGATCTGAGGCACACCAAATATAAGAAAAATCTGATTTTCTAAGAGATCTACAATAAGATTAGACTTAGAATGTTTAAGAGGAAAAGTAAAAGTGTATTTCGAAAACCAATCAGCAGCTACTAGCAACAATTTATTGCCTCTTTTTGAGCGTGGAAAGGGACCAATAAAATCTAAAGAAATAATCTGACCAGGTAAGTCAACAATTTTTTCCTTCCCCATGGTACCAATCTTAGGTAAGTTTGAATGTTTCTGCGCACCGCACACCAAACATTTACGAATAAACTTTAAAATTTGTGACCTCATCTGAGGCCAATAGTACAATTCTTGAACACGAAACAAAGTCTTCCGAAAACCAAAATGTCCACTGGTTGGAGAATTATGACAATTTTCGATGACCTTATCCCTCTGAGGTTTTGGAATCAAGAGTTTCCATTCCTGTTTATTAAAAGAATAAGAGGAACGACAAGGAATAAAGTTTTGGACTAAATCACCTTCAATCCGCCATTGAGGATACTTTTCAGGCATTTTACGAATATTGCCACAAAGAGAGATATACCAGGGATCAAGAGATGAGAAATCAACAGATAAGGAAGATACTTGTAAAGCAGTGTTTGTGAGGTAGATGGACTGTCCATGTCCATATTATCTGGGAGAGAATAAGGTATACGACTTAAGGCATCTGGAACAATGTGCATTGAGCCTTTTCTATGCTGTAAATCAAAAGTGTGCTGCCTTAATCTAAGCAACCAGCGACTAAGTTTACCAGAGGGAGTTTTAAGATTATTAAGCCAAAGCAAACTGAAATGATCGGTGATTACGGTAAAACGCGTACCTTCTACCCAAGGTCTAAATTTTTCTATGCAGAATATAACTGCCAAACATTCCCGTTCGGTCACCGAATAATTTCTTTCTGCTCTGGACAAAGAACGGCTTGCATAAGCTATGACTTTTTCTCCTCCGTCTATAAACTGAGTCAACATTCCTCCAATACCAACATCGGAAGCGTCTGACTGAACATAGAATTTTTGACTGAAATCTGGTTGAGCTAGAATAGGTGCACTTACTAATTTTTGCTTGATACACAAAAACGCGGCCTCAGCCTCGTCGTCCCAACTGATAACTTCTTTTTTCTTTTTGCCTTTAAGAAGTGAATTTAAGGGACTTACAAGGGACGAGAAATCTTTGATAAACCTGCGATACCATGAACACATTCCTATGAAACGCTTAACTTCAGTCGAAGTGCGGGGACGTGGATAATTCAACATACAATCAACCTTACAAGGGTCGGTGGCTAAAGAATTATTTCCAACAATAAAACCTAGGTACTTTAAAGATGTCTTAAAAAATTGACATTTTTCAAGGTTAATAGTAAGGCCTGCATCCTTTAGTAAATTTTTTGCAGTTGTCAGTAACTCAATATGGTGTTCCCAAGTAGGAGAACAAAGTAAAATATCGTCTAGATAAGAGAATATATACGGTTCGTACTTAGGTCCAAAAATTGAATCTACCAACCGTTGTTGAGTTTGCGCAGCATTGCACAAGCCAAAAGGAACTACAGTAAATTGAAAGTGTCCTCGACCAATTATAGAAAAAGCAGTTTTTTCTTTAGATGCGTCATCCAAAGGAATTTGCCAAAATGCTTTTCGCAGATCTATAGAGGAAATAAACTTGGCATTACGCAAGTTATTTAAGATACGATCTACGTGAGCCAACGGAAAACTATCATGTTTAGTCAAATTATTCAAAAAACGTCCATCAAAACAAAATCTATATTCACCGTTTGGTTTTTTAACTAATAAGGTTGGAGAACTCCAAGGACTTTGAGATTCTTCAACTACACCTAATTTAATCATAGAGTCTAACTCTTTGTTTAGAATTTCTTGCATGTACGGAGAAAGTAGATAAGGTTTCTTTTTAAAAGGGGGGTTATCTCCGGTATCTATATTTAGTTTAATTTTATTTGTTCTCCCTAACTTATCGTTACTATCAATTTCTTTAAAGGAATCTAAAACTTTTTGGGCTTCTATTTTTTGAGTAGGAGATAAATCATCTACAGTGCAAAGTTTAGGAATACAAAATTTATTTGTTATTGTAGAAGTAGTACTTATTTCTATTTCATTACTATGAATAAACCAACTATTATTTTTGAAGTCCATTACTATATTAAACTGTTTTGCAAAATCAATCCCAAAAATAAATGCATGCGTTACAGAAGGTACAATTAAAACTTTGATTATTTTACAACAATCATTAATAAAAATATGCAAATCAGAGACACCAACAACTTTTTGCTGTGTACCGTCTGCTGTGCGAACATTAGAATCTACTACTGACTGAATCTTAATTTTTAATTTTTTCAAAATTTTTATTTCACTTAATCCAACAATAGAAGAGTTAGCTCCAGAATCTAATAAAACTGTGATAACTTGATCATAAAGACGAACTGAGATATAAGGTCTGTTATCATTAACTTTGTTAATAAATAGAGGTAGTATTTCGTTACTAGTTTTAGGTGTTTTGAAAAAATTAGAGACATATATAAGCCATTTGTTCCAATCAGATTTATCAAAATAGGATTTTGTGGTTAACTTTCCATCGAAGTACCGACCACGGGCAGTGCTTGATGGACTATTTAGTTTTTTGAACAATTTTTACAAGAATTAGGCTTTACATTGGGCTCGCCGCAGCGATAACAAAACATTTTTCTTTTTTCCGTACACGAATTATAGGTATGATTAGGTAACCGACAATTGAAATAAATAATTTTATTTTTACATATAGATTGAGACTCAGCATCAGAAGGTTTATCTACATTTACTGATTTCTTAAAATTCTCATCAGCATTAGAGGTATTTTGGTTAGAAGATTTATCTACATTTTCTGATTTCTTAAAATTCCTATCAGCATTAGAGGTATTTTGGTTATCAAAACGAGAAGATTTTTTATTAAAATTTTTGTAGTTACTTCGAGTGTCACGTTGTCGTGAACCACTTTGTTGATCCGAATCCGATAAATAAAATAATTGAGGTAGTTTTTTAGAAGTAGTCTTGGAAGCTTCTTCCAATCTTTTACACAAAATAGATAATTCATTGACAGTATCAATAGAATGTAAGGCAAGTTGATTGATATATTCAGGTAATAAATTTTTTCGAATGTATTTCACCTTAGTGACCTCCGCTGGAGACGTAGATAAGCGACAAAATAAGTTTTCTAAATGCGCCATAAAAATAGTTACTGATTCATTTCTCTTCTGTTTTCTCTGTCTTATTTGTTCCCAGACATCGTCGTCTGCATAAGGAGGCAAAAAATCTTTCTTTAAACGAGATACTAAAGAAGGCCAATCTGTAATACTAGATTTAATGCTACGGTACCATATAAACGCATCACCAACAAAAAATTCAACAGCTGAGTTAATTAATTCATTTTCTGAAACATCACGAGCCTGAGCAAGATCAGAAACTCTTTCTAAGAAGTAAAAAACACTTTTTGTATCCCCATTAAATTGAATTCCCCAAGAAGATATTGGTTGTTTACTGGCTGTACATGTGACAACAGGATTAACATTAACTATCGGTGGAGAGGTCTGAGTAAGATTAATTAAATTAGGAATGGATGAGGGCGACTCCTCTGAAACTTTTTCATCTAAATCTGACTCTACTTTAAGACACGTTGCATAAGATTCGTTACGAAATTTAATTGCATCGCCATCATCGGCTTCCGGAATTTTGATTCTTTTTATTCGGCAGCATAAATGGGCTAATCTTGACTTAACGCGAAGGTAAGTACTATCGGTAGCACTTCCTTCAAAATCTGAAATAATGTTTTCAATAGATGCAATACTTTTGTTTATTTCTGCTCGTTCGGTTCTAAAATCGGGTATATACGCTTCTATACAAATCTGACTTCCAGGTATCTGAATTTCTTTTTTTAAAAGTCTAGACAAAATTTTTCTTTTTTCTACCACGCTACGGTCGGTATAAACAGACCTAATATTTAGTTCATAATCGAGTTCATAATCTAATTTGAAATTTACCAACTGTGGCAGCCATATTTAAATTTTTTCTTTTCAGATAAGTATTCCAAAAAACTCCTTAAAAATTTTTAATTAACGTTAGGAATTAAATAATTGAAGCATTTGTTATAAAAGACTACAAAAAACAAATTAAAAATATTTGGACAACCGGTATATAATTTTTAAAGCCAACCTGTATAGTTGCTTATGCAAAGATCACGTTTGAGACAACCTGTACGTAAATTAAAATTTAGTCACAAAATAAATATAAACTTTGGTCAGGCAAAAGCAAGTTTTTAGGTAACAATTGAAATCTGAAATAACCGATAACTGCTTAAAACTTTTTAATTATAAATCTTAAATACTGGTTTTAATTTTGAAATAATGTTTTATTCTATTCAAATAAGATGCATTCGGTAAATAATATAAACTATTATTTTACTACAGTGTTTGTCAGGACGTATACATTTCCAACAAATATGCTTTTTTGTATCGGTAAAGGAATGCAATAAAAAATGGTTTAGCCAAACAACTCAAGGACGCGACGTTCGCAATTATCAATTCAGCAAATATCTAATTTTATTTGAAAATTAGGGGAAACAAAATTTTATTAATAAATAACTGGCCAAAATATTAATCAAAATTAAAATCTCTATAATTAATAAATGATATACACCATTGTTTGTGTGTAGGTATGAGTATTTTTATAAGACAGAAAAAGACAGAAATAGAATCAGTAAAAATATATATTGCGAATAGTCAGTTTTTGAGGAAAATATAAAAATTTATGGATAGACATTATAGACAAGCCTGAAAGAAAATTTGAAAATTAATAAAAATGTAATGGGGTTTTGAAACTAATCTCAGTAAAAAAATACAAAAAATAAAATCGAAGCGTAAGCACTCAAGCCCCACGTTGGGCGCCATTTTATGTGGCGTACTTTTAAGGGAAAACTTAGTTTTCCTCAGAAAGGTACCCACTTGCGTACGGCAGCTCTTCGTCGGTAGAACAGATGGTCATCGGCTAGGAACACTTACGCTTTTTATAGGCGCCACTCAGTTTTTCCTTTAATGGATTCATTTCAGAGCTTCTGAACTGAGAAACCAAGCTCTTTTAGGATTAATAGTTAGTAATAAATAAATAAATAGACTACCTGAGATTAGCTTCAATCAATTTAATTAGCGAATTGTGCCAAAGGAGGAACAAAAAATATGTTTATAAAGACCAAAAGCATAGTTTAAAGATGCATTTGTTCTGACAAAAATAAATATAATGCAGTGAAGCCAAAATTCCCGAGTTATAGTAATATATACATAACCCCTATCTTTGGCCAAAGATTACCCCAATGTTATGTACATTTATGTACAAAAATATATTTAAAAGTCGCATGTGAATTTAATTTTAAAATAATCAGAAGGCTAGCTTACACATGTAACACACCATGTAATATGTAATATATGTAAAGAATGAATTTAAGAAATTAAGAGGATATCACGAAAGTTATAGTATAAAAAAATTACGCAATTAAAAAAATGGAATAGACTGGCCTTAGGTTCTGGTGGGAGCTTCTAGAGTGCCCCCTGCATCCTGTGAAACAGACACTTGTTGGTGGCTAAATGTTAGGCCGCCAATCCTGGTTACTACGGACAGCTATTTCTCTGATAGTTTATGAGAAAAGTGGAGGAAAACGTGCTGTGAAACGTGGACACCTCTCTAGCGCCTCTCTAACACCCTATCTAACGCCTCTCTAAAATCCTATCTAGCACCTCTCTAAAACCCTGTAAATAATATTTACAATAACCAAAACGTTCGAAATCATTAATGAAATTTAACAGCTTACCTCTAGGTTGAGGGGATTCGTCTTACTATGCACATTGCGAATAAGAAATTAAAACGGGACTTCTCCCAGGAAGAATAATCATGAATCGGCAAAAAGACATAATAATATGTATGTAAGTAATCAGACACTACTTCACATTATAATAATTGGTGCATAAAATAGCACTATAAAGGCAAAAAAACTTCAGTCAGAAAAATCATGACTCCTCACACGATTAGCAAAATCGGAGTGTCTCGAAAAACGCTGGTACGTCGATCTACGAGTACCACGCATGGGTACTAGACGACATCTCGCCTGCTTGGATGCAACCGGTAAAGATTTTTTGGAAGTTGGCGAATGCGCTGGATCATGGAAATTTACAAAAATATTAAGAACTAATAAGGGTAGTAGTGGTTAAAGTTTTAACCTCTACAACCTATTAAGACTAAACAAGGAAAGGATGTTGTGGAAGCTATGGACAAAATTTTAAAAAGTGCTACAAGACCAAAAAACTTGCAAACGGATTTGGGTAAAGAATTTTATAATCAACATTTTCAAAAACTTATGAAAAATTACAATATAAATCATTATAGTACTTTTTCAAATTTAAAAGCAAGTATTGTTGAAAGAGTAAATCGTACCTTGAAAGGTATGATGTGGAAGCATTTTAGCAATCAAGGTAATTACAAGTGGTTGAATATTTTACCAGAAATTTTAAAAAAGTATAATAATAAAAAACATCAAACAACAGGGTTCAAACCTGCTAATGTTAATGAGAAGAACGCAAATGTAATTATGAAAAAATCATTTACACATAAGAAAACGATTGATCCCAAACAAAATAAATTTATATTAAATGATTTTGTTCGAATTTCTAGACATAGGGAAGCATTCTATAAAGGATATACACCAAACTGGTCTACTGAAATTTTTCAAATTAGGGAAGTGCAATTAACAAATTCAACCACTTATCTCTTAAAAGATATTAAAAACGAAAATATTGCAGGTGGATTTTATGAAGAAGAGTTACAGAAGGTAAAACATCCTGATATATATTTGGTTGAAAAAATACTAAGAAAAAAAGGAAATAAGGTATATGTTAAATGGTTAGGATTGGATAAATCACATAATTCATGGATATTAAAAAATGATGTATTGTAATATGATTTCTATATATCTTTATTGTAATATAATTTTTAATATATAAATATTAGCAAGAAACACAGTTTTTTTAATTAAAACACCATTATTTTAAACTAAATTTCTTTATTAAATCTTTCATTATAAATTACATTTCTATGATTTACATCTAATATTTTAGAAAACATTTTTTCACAATTTTGTATTCTTTTTTCAAAACGAAGTCGATCCAGATAGTACTGATAATAATCACTTTTTCGTGCTTGTCTTGAGGCATAATTCCAAACAACTAATAAGTGAAATTTGTTTTTGTCTTCATTAATATTCACTGATTTCTTCATAATATTTTCTTTTCGGAGCAATTCTTCTCAATTTATTTTCCAACACGTTCGGATACATCAATAACATCTCCAACATGGTACCTACTAACATTTTCACTGTTAGCATTTTGACTGGAATTTAAAACATTATAAACACTTGTTAACAAGTCCACTGAATTATTGACGAGTGTAGTTTGGAACACATCAAAATATTTTTCAAATTCCTGCTTTTTTATAATTTGAATTCTATAATTAATTAATTCTTGTATTTCCCACAATTTATCAGTAGTGTCTCTAGCGAAATACAAATAATCACCATCACATCTATGAAGTTTTATAATAGGATTTTGATTAATTTTTTCAAATGACAAAGTAAGATCATTAATCTTGACTGGAAAGGGTTCGTTGTTAAATGAATAGAAATAATTTACTACTACTCCCTGATATTTCAAAAGACTTTTCCACTCTTCTTCACTTAAAGTAATACTGAATCCATTTTGGCTTCTAATTTTTATTTTAGCCGAGAAATCTTCCAAACTTATTCCAACTTGTATTAATTTTGATAAGGAATTATTCAAGCAAAACACTTTGTTGTTTAAAAGTTTTTCTTCATTTACTTTTTTTATGTCACTACTATGATAATTTGATTTTGGGTCGTTAGAAAAATACTGATTTTTCGAATAATAGGTCATTTTGAGAGACCCAAGTAGACTGCTATCTTTTTGTCACATTTATGCTTATATTAATACCCCTGTTGGGGACACCCAACATTTCGTTCTAATTTCTATAATTCTATTTTCATCTCTAAATAATTATCAATATCCAAGCAGGTATAAATTCCCTTTTAAAAATAAATAAGTTCAAACTTTGTTTCTTGTAAATTTAACTCGCTTAATATACGCAGTTATCGGCACAATACAAAAACCTTCTCGGTAAAAATATCTAAAAATAATCTTTATCTTAATTTAGTTCTTCTAACAACAGCACGTTGTCGGCAACTTCAAAGGTTAAGTTTCCCATGAAGTTCCGTTATCTTCAGTTTTATTGCCTTTGCGTTCTAAAATTACACTTCTCGGAAGCTCGTAAAATAAGCTAGCAACCATGATAGAAAACACCAACCCCTTACGTCTCGGAGCCGCACCGAGTTATAAGCTCTGCCTTTCCCTAGCCCCTACTGGTATGATGACTCACGTGACCGCGAAAAGTACCATGCGGTTGGTCGCGTCGGTTCAACCCGATAGATGTGAGACGGTGGCGCTATTCATTCCAAACTAGTCTTCGTCAGAAAGACTAGCCCACAGGGGTCTGAAGGTTTAAATGGGCTTTATGGCAACAAGGGATTTTCCCAGTGTTGCCAGAGTAACAAAGCAAAAAGTCGCCATCGATCCAAGATAAGTCCCCACTTTGTCCCCACAGCTTTTTTGAGCTATTGGGGTTAGAAAACTGTCAATATTAAATAAAAAAATGTTTTTGTGGAGCAAGCTTGGGGGAATCTCCAAAATTTGACGTACAATTCGTGGCGTGTTCAGATATTCTCTTTGAGAAATCCCTCGGTGCAATCATGATTATTATTGTGACGTTGTTTCTTACGTATTGTATACAACGTGTATATTCATATATTCAATTTTTTCACCTGTAAAAAGTCGCCAAAAATAAGCTTTTTATTGAAAATCGCCGCCACACTCTCACGAGACAAAAAGTCGTCATTTTGGCGACTTGTCGCCCCAAATGGCAACACTGGGATTTTGCGGGGTACCGCCACCTCACCAAGGGCGTGTACCGTTGTCAACTTCGGTTACGGTTTTGTGTCCCGTAAGTATCGGTAATCTGAAAAGTTGGCAGATTGGAAACGCAAAATCTGTCATTAATGTCACCGAAGAAACCGAGCGGTTAACCAGGTTTGACAACGGTACACAGCCCAAGTAAGGTGAGGTAAATATCATGGGACTATCACTACAAATTATGATTAAAAACCACGTGATGTGCTATCCATGGATACGGTTGGTTATTCTCGGGCCAATAGAACAGCTTAGCTCACGGAACAGATTGTTCATTTAGACTGGTGCAACCTGGTCTCATAATGCTGGTTCAGTCTAACAAATAGGGAGTAAACGTTGTTTCTGGTTGTTTCACTTTGTGTTTATACTCTTGACTGTTGCAGGGACTAACACCAAAGTTAAATGAACCTAGCTTTCTTTGCCCGTCCTTTCGTTTGGGTTTGGGCGCCATTTTCTTGGGATCAATAATTCACAAAACATGATGTTTGGTGCAATAACTATTTATTAGTTTATTACTACTTCAATAATTTGTATTCTTAAAAAGTTTGGCCTTATAGCTTTGCGTTTTTCAGAACAAGAGTGGTGCCTTCAAATTTGAGGTAAGTAATTAATAAATTTACCTAAAATTTCTTATTTACTTTAACCTCTGTGAAAAGGTGAGGTCATCGGCATTTCTCCAAAATAATTTTTATAATATCCAACCGATTTTGTGATATTAAAATGTAATTGTCATATGTTTCTAAGTTTCTTGAATATGGGGAACTTTTGTTTTGACACTATCTATGTCTTGTGCCCGAATAACAAATAAAATGTTGTTGTTGTTGTTTTTGGATTAATGGCTCTGGTTGAAACCAAATGGCCAGCTCTCATTTTTCACAAATAAAATAATTTAAAATAAAATATCGGTCTTGTAAACCAAAAATAAGAAAAATCTTTTAAAACTTGAGGAAAAAAATCTTATCTTTAATCCCTAAAGTTAATATTTTATATAGGCTAAAATAGCACTGGGAGTGTTTCCTTTAAATTTGAGGTGAGTAAATAACACATTATCTAAAGTTGAATAAAAACATAAGTTTTATTATTAAAATCTAACCCCGGTATAAAGAGATAAGGTCATTGACATATTTTCTAAATTATTTTACCAAGATGTTTTTGCATGGATGTAGGTATTAACTAGATTTTGTAGAACAGATCATTCAACTTATAAATAACATAAAGTTAATGTAGATTTCCCATTTAACATAAGAAAAATCACACTGAAAGGTGACGATGACTAGCTTGGGTTTACGTACATATAGGTGGGGTGGGATGCATCCCTTTACAGCAAATTGTGGTTTAAATCTCAGCTTCTAACCTTAAATTATCAGCAAAGTAAAGAACCAATAAATTGTTTTTGTTTACTATTTTTATATAGTTCTAATTAAGATTAGGGAATTTTTTTAAATTTAAATTTAAACGGCCAGATTCTCCAATGCTAGACTGGTCTAAGTTGACAACCAGTTTTAAACTGACAAGTGCAATAATAAGACAACTAAGTTTTATAGTAGGTATGTACTTTCCACAATAACAGAACTAAGTTCATTTTAGCAGCACGTTCCAAGAAAAAAATCATGGGGAAACCAAGCAAATCACTGAAATATTAGATTAGGTTATGTTTTTAACGACAACTTAGGAACAATGACAGGACAAAAAGCTGTCAAAACCTACCTGATCAACTAGAATATTATTATTTTAATTTAAACCAGTACTAAAGGTGGGTTTATGTAGACCACTTTAAATTTAAATTTAATTTTGCTCTAAAAAATTTTTCATTGAAAGTTAAAATTAAAGTAAAATTAAATTAAAGTTGTGGATAAACGCTCTTATGCCTTCATGTGTATTTAACTCATACTAAATTAAAAATAGAGTCAAATTAGGGTTAAATTAAATTTAAAGTGGTCTGCATAAACCCACCTTTAATCTTAAACCTTTTTAGTGAATCTGAACAAACATGTTTAATAAAGCATGTTAATAAAGTGTATTCGCTTTTGCTTTATTCTAAAGTAAATTCAATAAAAATTTCAGCTGTTCATGCAGTGCGAAGAAAGAACACATGGATCATCTTAGATGCTGAACTAATGTGACAACTCACAAGACTTGTATCCTTTTTAATTTTATGGAACTCTCATTGTGGATCTATTATTTTGATTTTCTAAATATCTGCTGCAGGTATGTTAAATTAAGTTTACGTATTGACTGAATGTCAGGTGGTGCTGAAATATCTTGTGCCATTGAAAGGAAAAGAATTTTTTTTTGTAAGTTCCTTTCTTTTCCCTTCTTTTAAAAGTGTATATTATTATTTAACAAGAAGCAACAATAAAAAACTACAAATTTTTGTACTACAATAGCTAGAAGACAGAATAATTATTATGGACATAATTAAATTTAGATACTTTATTATTGATAAAAATATTTAATAAGTATTGTTTACTTTCAATAGATTTATTGGCATTGCTTATAATAGGAAGTATTGAAAGACGAAGTGCTGGCAAAGTTATGTATTTGATTGACTTTGGTCGAACAGATTATTTTATATAACACAAAAATATTTTATATTGATAAATGTTGAATGATAAATAGTTGCGTACATGTACATTTTATCAGAGAGGTGTTTATATTTATATGGTAAGCTTCAAGGTATCACATAAATATAGCCACAAATTATAAATTATTGCACTGGGGCTAGATTTTTTTACGAAATTAGTTTGTTTTTGCATCATAATGTAAATATTTAGTAAAAATTGAGCAACTGCCTAATTGATGCAGGTACATTGACACGAACACCTCTCTGAAGATTAGTGTTGGGAATAATCGAATGAATTAAATAATCAAAAGATTAGGTCTACAATGACTTTAATATCGAATGATCATTCAAAATTATATAATCTTGGCCCCGGCCCCAGCCACGTCGAGTGCCCAACCTCTCGGTTAAATCATTCGTATGATCTCGTTGACCTCTTGAGATATCTCGAGTGATTTCAATAATCGAATGATCGATTATTTTTTATTCGAGATGTCCCACCACTACTGGAGATTCATTTATCAGTATAATGCATACTCCGAGTTATTGCTTGTGATTACTTAGTTATAAAATATAACCTTAAAATACTGTTTGTTTAATTTATTTTAAAATGTATTAAATAGTGTTATCTTTATCCATACGAGTTTTATTTTTAGTTTAAATACCATTTTTAAAAATTCGTAAAAATGTATATTAATTAATTTTTGTTGACACTGTCAACAGTGTCAACAAGATTTTATTAATATTCATTTTCGATAAAACTGGCATTAAAAAATTTTTAATGCCAGTTTTATCGAAAATGAATATTAATAAAATCTTGTTGACAAGGTCAACTAAAATTCTTTTTGGCTTTTAGGTTTTTAGTATTTTTAAAAAATACTAAAAACCTAAAAGCCAAAAAGAATGTTAGTTCACCAACAGCCCTATTCTCGAGTCTAAGAGAACGTTCCCTCGGTGACGTTACAAAGGTATGAAGACTACGATTGGCTGTTGCCTAGCAACATCACCGGTAAACGCGTTCCCCAATCTCGAGAATAGGGGCACAGGCACCTTGTGTTGGTGGCGCTAGTAGTCAAATGTCATTATTGTCATTTGTCATTAATGTCTATTTGTCTTGTACCTCATTTTACATAGGAACCGCTCTTCTCTCTATTTGTATTTTTTGCTAGCCCAGTTCTCTAGTAGCTCACGGGGAAGTTCAACGTGGTTGCGTCGCGAAAAGCACGACGTAACCAAAGTTCGGTAGTTGATCGGACAACTCAAAGCAATCCTGTTGTGCTCAAGCACAGAAGACAAAGTCGGTCAAAGAATGACCAAATATTCGCACAAGTTAGGTGCAAAGTAGTGAGTTCGGGAAAAGAGTCCCTTCATATTCAGGTTTTCAGACCTTTGTAGCGCACAAGTTAGGTGCAATTCAGTTCGGGAAAAAGTCCCTTCTCATTCGGGTTTTCAAAACCTTTTTTATTCGGGTCATTAAACCCTTCTGTCTACAGGCACAGTCCTGCCTCTCTTTTGAGCTAAGCTCAAGTACTTTCGGCCTAAGAGCCAACCCAGAAGAGAAAGTAAAATCTCGAAATGTTGTGAAGAGTGAAATTTTGCACAATTGTCAGAGTCTGTAGTTGTGTTATGTAAATAACTGTAAATATACAAAGTGTTTAGTGGAATACATGTCTTTTAATGTCTACAAGTCGCATCTGCGTGAGATTGCGCACCCCGGATGGAAACTGAACCAGCAGCCTATTGGAAATATATTACAGTAAGTGGAGGTATGGTTTAAACTAGAGCCTTACTCTTCCATTTTGGTCCTTCGAGCCGGATTATTCATCCAGAATTGGTATTTCAAGCCAGAAAAACCATTCATTTCAAGTAAAATATATAAACTTCACTTAAAGAAAAAGTAGAGACTTTCAAGTAAGTACAAAGCAAAACATTTCATTAAAACAAGTTCGTGACATCAAATTTCACAAAAATAATAAATTAAAAACTTTCTAATTATACTGTCAAAGTGACAGCTTCCGTCAAAACATCATCTGTCAGAGTGACAGCATCTGTCAAAGTGACAACTAAATAAAAACAATAACTTTCTCATATAGTTTGCCGTCGGAAACTTTAAGTGCCGTCTAAATATCAGTTTTTCGGGTTTAAAACCAGTGTTTTCCAAATCGATACATTTGAAGCAAGTGTCTTTTCGGTTTTTTAGTAAATATTGTTTGTTTACAAATATATTTCAAGTGTGTTTATTCAAATTAGAATAATTTAAACAGGTAAAAAGCCAAGCAAGAAGTGAACACATTTAAAAAAATAGTAATCTTTCAATTTCATGTCATTTTTCTAATAGATATAAACATTTCTGACTAGGTAGTTCATTTTTTGTTGGATTGTTACCTTGGCGTACATAGTGTACCAAAAAATTTAATTGTTGATTTTTGTAAAATAACTGATCAATATCTATAAAATGTTGTAGTCTGGTGTGTTTCAACATATTTATTTCGTTTTGGATAATTTTTGTAGAACAATTCAAATTGTTTGCAAGGTTAATTTAAAAAATTTATAATAACACTAATACAGTGTTCTGCGAAAGTATTCAAAAATTATATACTTATTTGTTTTTTTTAAAGGTACTATTTTAATTTTATGAAGTATACTTGGGCATTCGATGCCAGGTAAGTTAATTTTGCAGATTGGTAATTTGAAATTTTTTATGATCTGCTTTTTGTAAAACACATAAGATTAGTGTTTTTGTTATTGATAATATTTGATTTGATTTCTCTATTGGTGGTGTACAAATAGTAAATACTATTTGTTGTTATTTTTGATTTTAAATTATAAAAACATAAAGGGGTTTACTCTGACACTTAGCTACCTACCTACAGTTTTTTATTATACGGGTTGTCCCAAAAATAAAAATATTTATAAATTTTAATATTTATTTTTAAAATAAATATTTTTTGCATTTCTATTAAAAATCAAGAATACCGGGTGTGATCAAAAAATAATAACATTTTTTGAGATTCTTTTTAAACTAATTTAAAGTATTTTTACTGTACAAAAATGGATTTAGATACTTTAAAAAATGCTCGCGAAAGTGCAAAAGCTTCAATCACGCGTGTCAAAAATTGGGTCGAATTAAATAAAGATAATGTAATCGATTTCAAACAATTTCATTTTCGAGCAGAAACCTTAAGAAAGGCCTTCGAAAAATACTCTGATGCTCAAGATGGCATAGAGAATTTAGACCCAAATGACACCGAAGACAGAGACAATGTGGAAGATCAATATTATTCGACTTTATCAACAATTGATAACTATGTTCAAAAATACTCTTCAACAGCCAATGCGCAGAGTAGGCCGCCTAGCCCAGTTCAGGTGCCAAGTATACCTAATGTCAAACTGCCAGATTTGAAAATATCGCCTTTTGATGGGGAAATCTCCGAATTTAAGTCATTTATGGAATTATTTTCAGCATTAGTCATTAATCATTCAGGATTAACGGACATTCAGAGATTTGCTTAATTGAAATCTGCACTCAGGGGCGAAGCGCTTAAATTAATTGATTCATTGGAATTAATAGGGGACAATTTTCAAGTTGCTATTAACATTTTAAAGAAAAGGTATGAAAATTTGACTTGTGCTATTAATAGTTATTTGAATAATATTTTAGATGTACCGCCTATTACTAAATGTACTTCGGTAACATTGCGAGATTTTATTGCGAATTTAAGAAAAAATACAGAAGCCCTTAAAAAATTTAAACGTGATGAAAAAGACCTTCTCGAATATCTCTTAGTTTTCATGTTCGAGAAAAAATTAGATTTTGGCACAAGAAGATCCTTCGAATTAGATCGTGACCTTGACGACCTACCCGCGTTAGAAGATTTCTTCGAATTTTTGGAAAAGAGATGCATAGTTTATGAAAATTTGTCAAGTGGCGACTCGCGACCTTCACGGAAAAACGATAATATTTCTTTACATACGGGTCTTCAGCCCAACGAACAAATTCAGAATGAGAGAATTTCTTTATATACGGGTCTTCAACCCAGTAAACCAGTTCAAATTAAAAACTGTGTAGTTTGCGGTATTTTAGGGCATACAATTTATTCGTGTCAAAGATTTTTACGATTTTGTTATATTGAAAAAAATAAATTTATAAAAGTAAAACATTTATGTTACAATTGTTTAGGTCGTCACAAAATTCAGGACTGTGGATCCATACAAAAATGTAAAATTTGTAATGAAAAACATCACACTCTTTTACATCAAAACGCAACATATAAGAATAATGTACAGGGTGTGCAAAATTCTCGAAATACAAAATTTCAAAATAGAAATTCTCAAATTCAAAATAATTTATTATCCACTTCATCAAACAATCAAAATTTTTCAATGAACGCCAATAACTCCCAAAAATCGCAAACTTTCGCACCGAATAATCAAAATCGTGCTTCTCAACAAAATCATCAATCTCGGTCTGTTAATCGGCAAGCAGCACCAAGCGCAAATAAATCTATCTCACTCTCAGCGCTCTCAACTAAAGAATCACACGTGCTCTTAGCAACAGCACAAGTTACTTTGTATACAAAGCAAGGTAGCCCCGTTAACGCAAAAGTTCTTTTAGATAGTGGAAGCCAAAGTTCTTTCATTACGCAAGGTTTAGTGGACAAACTTCAATGTACCCCTTACCGCAAAGTATTAAATATTTCAGGCGTTTCTCAAAGTAGTATCCTGTCCAATAAAATGGCAGACGTATGCATTCATTCAAAAAAGGACAATAATAAAAGATTTTTGGGTTCTTGCGTACTGTTAGACAATATAACCTATACACTTCCTCAGGCACCGATTCAAGCGAACAAATTACAAATTCCAGAAGAAATTGCTGCAGACCTTGCTGACCCTAGCTTTTTCATTCCGTCAGATATTGATATGTTACTCGGTGCAGATATTTTTTATTCTGTTATGACTACAGGTGTCCATAGTCTGGGAAATGGATTTCCCACCCTACTTAATATGCATTTAGGCTGGATAATATCTGGCAACGTTCCTTCACGATACACCTCATTTTCTCAAAACTCAAAAGTTTCTCAGTACTCTAAACAGACATCCAAAAATGGACAAAAAATTCAATGGCGTGACAGGCCATCTAATCTCCCTTACCTTACGACGGCCTTGGTATAGAAACCAGTGTCACTGAAGAATAGTTAATTTTATTTCCCCCAATTCTCCAAAGGTCATTCTGTATGGTGTATGCGTGTAGTGACGAGTGCAGTAAAAACTCTTCTCGCACTGTTCGGGTCTTCAGAACCCTCCGTGTTCGGGTCTTCAGAACCCTCCGTGTTCGTGTCTTCAGAACCCTCCGTGTTCGGGTCTTCAGAACCCTCCGTGTTCGGGTCTTCAGAACCCTCCGTGTTCGGGTCTTCAGAACCCTCCGTGTTCGGGTCTTCAGAACCCTCCGTGTTCGGGTCTTAGAACCTTCCGTATTCGGGTCTTCAGAACCCTCCGTGTTCGGGTTATCAGAACCCTCCGTGTTCGGGTCATCAGAACCCTTCTCATTCGGGTCATCAGTGACCACACTAGACGATGGTCAACTTTCTTATAATACAGAATGGTTCAAATTCAACAAGTGAATTTACATAATGGAGAACAATACCACCGGGAATTAAATTAACCTTCTTATGCGTGAGTGAGCAAACTCAACTCTTCAGAGTTTTTTTTTTGATTTTGAAGCCAAAAGCCTTCAACAGGGGGGAGTATGTTGGGGACACCCAACATTTCGTTCTAATTTCTATAATTCTATTTTCATCTCTAAATAATTATCAATATCCAAGCAGGTATAAATTCCCTTTTAAAAATAAATAAGTTCAAACTTTTCTTTCTTGTAAATTTAACTCGCTTAATATACGCAGTTATCGGCACAATACAAAAACCTTCTCGGTAAAAATATCTAAAAATAATCTTTATCTTAATTTAGTTCTTCTAACAACAGCACGTTGTCGGCAACTTCAAAGGTTAAGTTTCCCGTGAAGTTCCGTTATCTTCAGTTTTATTGCCTTTGCGTTCTAAAATTACACTTCTCGGAAGCTCGTAAAATAAGCTAGCAATCATGACAGAAAACACCAACCCCTTACGTCTCTGAGCCGCACCGAGTTATAAGCTCTGCCTTTCCCTAGCCCCTACTGGTATGATGACTCACGTGACCGCGAAAAGTACCATGCGGTTGGTCGCGTCGGTTCAACCCGATAGATGTGAGACGGTGGCGCTATTCATTCCAAACTAGTCTTCGTCAGAAAGACTAGCCCAGTTCTCTAGTAGCTCACGGGGAAGTTCAACGTGGTTGCGTCGCGAAAAGCACGACGTAACCAAAGTTCGGTAGTTGATCGGACAACTCAAAGCAATCCTGTTGTGCTCAAGCACAGAAGACAAAGTCGGTCAAAGAATGACCAAATATTCGCACAAGTTAGGTGCAAAGTAGTGAGTTCGGGAAAAGAGTCCCTTCATATTCAGGTTTTCAGACCTTTGTAGCGCACAAGTTAGGTGCAATTCAGTTCGGGAAAAAGTCCCTTCTTATTCGGGTTTTCAAAACCTTTTTTATTCGGGTCATTAAACCCTTCTGTCTACAGGCACAGTCCTGCCTCTCTTTTGAGCTAAGCTCAAGTACTTTCGGCCTAAGAGCCAACCCAGAAGAGAAAGTAAAATCTCGAAATGTTGTGAAGAGTGAAATTTTGCACAATTGTCAGAGTCTGTAGTTGTGTTATGTAAATATGTAAATAACTGTAAATATACAAAGTGTTTAGTGGAATACATGTCTTTTAATGTCTACAAGTCGCATCTGCGTGAGATTGCGCACCCCGGATGGAAACTGAACCAGCAGCCTATTGGAAATATATTACAGTAAGTGGAGGTATGGTTTAAACTAGAGCCTTAGTCTTCCAACCCCTTCCATAATGAAAACGCAAGGTTAATATTTTTTTGCGCTATTTAAATAACAGGAGGAGTAAACTTAATAATTAAATTTATAAAACATTATTGACATAATCGACAAGACACAAAGTATAAATATTGATAATAATAAGTTTAAAATTCCGATTATTTTACAAGATTCATTTTTTAAAGATTTCTTAATACTTTCATATTCTGTATTATTTGAGCATTCTTCCGTCTGCAAATTCTGAATCCAATTAGTGTCAAAAATAGTATTATTAGGATAATAATATAATATTTTAAAATATTTACTATTGTTTTCATCGTTTTGCATTAAGTGAGAAAAAGCTGAAGTAAAATTATTATTAATGAGTTTATATTTCATATAGTGACAATGCTTACTTAAAGCAATATCTGTTTTATTTCCAAAACACGCCATAGCATGTGTTACTCTATTTGGATTATGCACATACAATATATTATTAGCAATGTAATATAAAAGGATATATGGATTAAGGGTCATGATTAAAAATCCAATATAGTTTAAAAAATATATTAAACAAGAAAAGACCTTCACAAGACAAAATAATTCTAAGGACTGACAGGTTACATAGCTTAACAAGAGTTTAAATATATCGGGTTACAATATTTAAACACACAAATAAAACAAAAATTAACATAATACACTGATTAAATTTAAAATTTGTCAAAGAATTATTTCCAATATTTGTTGGACAATTACAATTTTTTGCAAACCATAAACATTCCATAAAGTCACAATTCTTAGACAATCTATAATGTTCGTTAATTGGACAATCATCACTTTTCCACATAAATATTTCTACACCACAATAAAAACATTTAGAGGCATCTAGAATAGATGTAAAATAAAATCCGGAACTTGCCAGCAATTTTGGGCACATTTCACCCTTCCAGTCTTTAAAGGAAGACATCCTTTTTTCATAAGTTTTGTATAAACTATTATCAATTCCTCGATCAAATGATTTCAAACACATTATAATGATTTCAGTAATATAGAAATAAAATGATTTTGTTTCTGTTTCAAAATATATAGTCTTTACTTAACCTTGAAATAATTTTTATCATTCATGCTCCATGAACCACTCATAAAATGGAATATCCTGGTGACCCCATGCTAAGGTATCAAAACTATTTGGAATTTTAAATCTTTTATCATCTCTAGAAGTTAATGCTAATTTATTTACCAATTCGGTATAAATGGTATGCAGCCGAGGTCTAAACAAGTACATAGTACAAAAATTTTTAGAGTTCTTCTCCACAACATCTCTATAATCTACAAGATCTAATTGGTTGTTAATGCTACTTTTTTTAATTCCCTTTGCCTTTTTAAGTAAACTATTTTGTGTCTTAACACAATAGGCTTTTGATCCAGTACCATAAAAACACTCTATAGGTTCACCAGCATACTCATCTTTAAATTTACCCACAGCAGAAATGGTTCTCGGTATATTATGAATATTATTACATTTATAATTTGATGTATCGAATCTTTCTATGTGGAGACTAATATCATTATATATGTTTTTAGTTTCAATTTCTAGGATGAAGGAGTCAGTATCTGTATATAATAACTTAACTTTGCTACCATATAAAGGTTTCAAAAACCCATAATAGAAATCATACATTACAGTTTTAGATATGTCTAATATCGAAAAACCAACATATACGGGTTTATTATACTTAACTAACATTTTTTGCATTTGAATAGCAACTAAATTCTCAGAAAATATTGTATAATCTTTAAAATATGGCTTTGCTATTAAATTTCCTGCACCATCTTTTCTTTGGTTTTTTGACCATTGAGTAACTGATCTAATATCAGTTCTTTTGTCAACATTTTCCATCGTTTTTCCATAAATACTATTGTTAGCTAATTTATAGGAATTTTTTTTTTGAATTATTTCTTAATTTTGTATTTAGATCAATGTATTTTTTTAACCAAGGTGATTGTGTAAATTGTACAACCCTATGAATTTTTTTTAGTTTTAATCCATGGTTTAAACATTGTTTCAACAAAGTGTATTGAATAACATATTTTTCTTTGTTTTTTAAATTTGGAATATGTTTAGGAATCTTAGAATTAGGGGGCTTAAAATTTTCAGGACAAAAAGGAAATTCATTATGAATATCGTGTAAATTTGAAGGATATTCTAAATCAACTTCCAATACATACCCTTTTTCAGAGGTGTCAGAAATATCCAATATATTTAATTTTTTAACGTCCTCATCTGAAAGCCAAACAAAATCTTTTTCTGGAAGATATTGAGACATTGCATACCCATAAAGATTAGTTGCATCAAGATACATAATATATTTAGTGGGTTTAGAAGCATCATAACCAGAAATTAAGTCATTATTTGCAAGAGACTTTCTACTGACACAAGTGCTAACTCCTCCCCTTACACTACCTTTAAAAAAATGTGACATATCGGTATCTGTTAATAAATCCAATTTTATTCCAGTCATGCGCAGACACGCATCAAAACTAAATCCTGGAAAGGTGTAATAGTGCGCAGGATCCAAATTATAAGTTTCTAAACAAGTTTTTCTAAAATTTTGAAAAATATCTGCTAACAATAATACATCAGATTTTAAATAGATATCAGTATATTCACTTATAGATTTGCAGTTAAACAATTTCCAAACATGTTTTGCTCTTTCATAATCTTCAGTACTAATATGTTCATCTGTTAAATCATTGTAAAACTGTTCCCTATTTGGTAAAAATGTAACATTTAATTTGTTAAATTCATTAACATAATTGTAAGGGAACACACCTTTTTGACGAATATATTCAAATTTTTTCCCACCATTAAAATATTTTCTCTCTTCTTTACATTGTTGATCTTCTAGATTCTAGAGTTTCAGATAATTTTGCTAATGAATAGGGTAAAAATTGAAGAGTCTAAAAACCTAAGACTTATAAATTTCCTTTTTTTCTTATTATTTTTATCGGTATAGGTGTCTACGTTAATATGCTTCTCAAAAGAAATGTATTTTTCTTTATTTTGAGCAATAACAGAAATCCGTTCATTATTTTGACATAAGTTTTTAATAAAAAGATGACTATCATAATTCCGTAAGTTATGTAAAATTACTGGTATAAAATTTGGTTGTTTAAAGTTTAAATTGCAATTAAAATGCGCATTTCCTCTCCATTTTCCACTTAGGTGGCAATGATCTGAAACTCTGTCTTTTTGGTCTATAATGGGTTGATCACAAATGTGACATTCATTTAAATAATTGTAACGTAGTTTTTCAATACCATCAAGTGTATTAATTTTTTTATAATCTTTAAGGTGTTTGTTATATAAATCATGTACATCTCTCTCTAAGTAATTTATAAAAACGAGATCACTATTGGGACCCCTGTACAATTCAAATTTTGATAGACTATCATCAAATGAGCATTTTATGTAGTAGGCAAATGAATAAGGAATATGCTGAAATTGTTTAATGGTGTAAGAAGTAGACGGATCCAAGTGAGTTTCTTCATTATTTAGAGGTTTAAGGATACATTCAAAGTCAGCATAAATAACAAATGGAACTTCCATTTGTTTTTGAATATTTTCAAATTTTAAGATATTTTCTGGAATTTGGTTTCCGAATTTATCTAATTTTAATTCATTTGATGGTAGATTTATTCTTACAAAGTCACAATCATACTCATTATGTCTAATTAAATATTCTTCACTGCTAAAATGTTGTAAGCAACCATCACATAAAAAATGTTTTCCTTTATATTTAGCTAACTGTTTGGAGATTAATTTAGATATATCAGAAATATAAGAGTAATGGAAATTTCCGTTTCATCACCAATTAACAATAAATTGACATGTTTATTTTTTTTTGTTTTTGTATAATGTAGTGGACCAATTATTTCATACTCAAATTTAAATTCAGTTTTAATTTTTTCTAAAGTATAAACATTAATAGAAATATTATTAAGTATTTCAAATTTAGGGATATCCTTTACTGTTATAGGAAACTGAATACCTGTTAAATCCAAAACGGTTGAATAATGAGGATAGGAGGTTACTTCATATTCCAAACCAGTTGGGGGGTATAGTGTGGCTACCACAGACCAAGCAAAACAAAATTCGTCATTATTTTGAATGTTGACTACAGCATTTTTAAACGTTATCTCTTTAGGTAGAGGAATATAAGATGTAGCTCTTAGCGGATTAAACTTGTTGATATTAACTTCTACGTATAACAAATTAAGCAGGATCCACCCTAAAACAGAAGTAATTATTTTATTTTTATTTATAATATAAAGCATTATTCTAGAGAAATAGCTAATTAATTTCATAAAATATTACCTGAGCCTTTTTCTGCTAGTTCATCAGATTTTCTATCCATTATTCCAATCATCTCTTCAATATCTGCAGTTATATTTGAACTGCTACAGAACACTCTAAATGGAGTATTAAAGGACTTCACATGATGGCTGTCATCACTAGGATTTAAATACATTCCAAATAATTCTAGATTTAGCTTTATGCATGTAAATTTGTCAAGTTTCTCTTGGATTATTTTACTAATTTTTGGTGAAATTTCATTAAAAAAATCTTCAATATTTATATGAAATCCTTTTGCAGTAACCCTATAGGATATAATTCTTTCTTGAAAGGCTGATTTAATTATTTCTACTCCTTCTTCGCTTGTCATTATAGATGTGTTTCTTTTGTGTGTGTTTGTTTTGGCATGACTGCACCATAAACTTTTTTAACAGATTTTCTACACTCCTGGCAATATTTAAGGTCTTCTACAACAAAATATCTATTTAAAACAACGAAAACGCTTTTTTCTTAAGAATGTATGAGGACATCCTGGGAGGCGACCGATGCTTACATAGTACCCCCCATTAACATACTACTACCAAGAGGTAATATCATGTGAGGAGGCCCACTCATGCATACACTACTAATCATGGGAGGCGACCTATCCATGCTTATTAGTACTCCCATTAACCAACTACTACTAAGAGATAATATCATGTGCGGAGGCCCACCCATGCATACATAGTGAGGAGGAGAGTCTCCTCGCTAACTGCTACTAACATATTTTTTAAAATAATTTTGAACTATTGTTTTATATTTAATAAGTAATACAAAGTATAGAAAGATCTAAAATAATAAAACGTTTAAAACTGGTCTAGTTAGTTTTACACAACAACTATATAATTTTTTTTGGATTTCATTCTGAATTTAAACAAAAAATAATTAATATACAGTGTTGTTTTCATCAAAACATTATATTATGAATACTACTTACCAAAAGTTTTTTGATATTTAGAATTTTTCAGTTCTTGCAATTGAAGTTTGCATTTTTGAGATATTTTGCTGCAGCTTCCATTAAGGTGACGTATTAAATTATCCCTTCGGGTAAAACTTTTTTTGCATGTGATGCACTGATATTTCATCTTTGCTTAGGTCTATTCTTGTGAAACTGTTCCCGCAAGAAACAAACACAATAAAGGAAATATATGAAAAAGTTTATCTAAATAGTAAGTTCTGGCTAGGAATAAGGAGGGGATTATTCAAGGTTATCTACAATATCATTAAAACAGTTTCCATCCTTTTCCATAAGTGTTGTTCTGTCTCAAATTGAGAGGGTATTATTCAGAGATGTGTCAATCGTGAATGATTCGATCACTATGACCGAATCACCCAAGAGTATTGAATGATCGAATCTCGTTTACTCGTAATGATCCAATCACTGTGCCGGGATTCAATACACGGAACGGCAGATCGAGTGAAACTTTTGAGTGGTTGGCTAGCGGCTCGCGATCATTTTAAATAAATGACCGACCCGAGCTTTTTCGTGTGTTTATCATTCGCTCATCGTTCGATGGCCAGCCCAGAGATGTGTTCGACGCAAAAATTTGATCAATCCGGATCCCGTTACGCCAGTTCAATGATATTTTGTCTCTTTCTCCTACCATTATTGATTCAATTACGTATGTCCTTAGAGTTCGTAAACTGATCCGGATCACCCCAATTTTGTCAATCGAACACGCCGCAAGCTTTCATTCTCTGAAATCACTATAGTCCAGTAAACTTAGGTTTTACTTTTGTATTATAGTGCAGACAAATTATAGCATATCTTTATTCTGAATACTATACGCAACAAATTAGCTAATAACTGTATATTAATAAATAGAACGTTAAAGAAATAAATACAAAAAAATTTATTGAATAAAAACAAAAATTATTAAAGATTATGATTTAAAAATAAAACTTGGGAGGCCTTTTCAGGTTTCATTCGGCTTCTCTTTTCACTAATTATTTCTCCAGCTTTGGAAAAAATGCGTTCACAGGGAACTGATGTAGCGATAATGCATAATCTTCTTCTTGCTAGCTTGTAGAGTCGTGGGTATATTTGTTTTCTTTCTTCCCACCAATGGAGTGGATCTTCGCTTCTTCTTATGAGCGGCTCATTAATGTACTTATCAATTTCTATAATAGTAGCAGCTATCGGATTTGCTACTATTAAAACGTTCTTGACAGAGTCGTCAAAATCGTCCCAAACTGAGGTCTTAGTTTTGTTCTCAGGTTCAGGTTCAGAAGCGTTGGATGCCGTTTCCAAACAAGACTGGGTTACATTGGCATTTACTTCAAAAGATGCAATTTTTGCCTTAATAGTTTTTAATGTAATTTCGTACATCTTCTCCGATGAAAAACCATATTTTTTGAAACGTGGATCGATAAATGTTGCTTGACTTGTTATTTCGTTGGATTCAACGTCCTTAAATCTTTCTTTAATTTCATTTTTTAACCTGTTTAAAAGCGAAACCACTTCAGGAGGGTTTTGTTCAAAATTTAAACATTTTTGAATGTGCCGATTCATTGAATTCACAAACAAGATAACTTTGGATATTGTCACTGAATTTTCTGCACTGATTTCCACTGTAATGTCATAAAATAGTTTTAAAACTTCCACTGATTTTTCTAGAACAATCCAGTCGAAAGGTGATAATGTATTTAAACGTGGCTCATCCACTGCTAAAAGACCCACAACAGCTTTTTTAATTAAAATTATTCTAGATAACATGTCGTACGTGGAATTCCACCGTGTTACCACATCTTGCTTTAATTTCAAATCGGGTAACCCCATCTGCGACTGCATATTTTTTAATTTAGATAAGGCACTCGAACTTTTTTTAAAATATTGCACAATACTTTTTACTTTACTAGTTTGTTCTTGAATTTCGACTATAGCTGCCTGAAGAACCAAATTGAGACAATGTGCAAAACAAGGGAAAAAAGCCATTTAGCGATTCTTATTGCAGCCGTTATATTTGCGGCGTTGTCGGATATAATGCAAGATATTTTATGGGTAAGGCCCCATTCGTCTACTTGAGATTTCAGATGATCTGCCAAATTTATTGCGGTATGGCGTTCATCGAATGGAATGCAGCCCAAAAGACAGGAACTGAGTTTATAATTTCCTTCATCATTTTTAATGAAATGAGCGGTTAAAGCAATAAAGCTTTGATTATTAATGGACGTCCATCCGTCTGTGGTTAAGCATACTGCATCCACTTTTGATATCAATTCTAATAACTCTGTTTTTTTTTCATTATACATTTTCGGTATTAAACTATTTGATATTGTTTTTCTGTCTGGCATTGCATAGCCTGGATTAAGCATATGTACGAATTTTTTAAATTCAGGATCTTCTACAATTTTAAAGGGTTGGTACTCTTTGACAATAACTTTAATCAATTGTTCATCAAGCTGTTTCGATTTACTTAAGGATATTGGACGGGAAATAAAATTTGTTATTTGTTGATTACGCGATGGCATTTGTATATTTTTGGTGAGACTTTTAGGTACTTCAGTTGGGGCAGATGAAGTAGATGGTTTTGGCCGCCTTTCGAAATCTACACCTGTAGCTTCTTCAGGCTGATCTCCCTGTTCTTTGTTCAGGTTGAAATCTCTATGTGCATACCTGACTTTTTCCAGCGATACCGATTTATGTACAGATTTAACATGCCGCCCGAGGTTGCCTGTTGCACCTCCGAAAAAACTTAATATTTTATTGCAGTAAATGCACTTCGCTTTTCCATCACCTACTATAGAAAAATGTTTCCACACTTCACTGCGTTTGTTTTTTAAATCTGACATCTTTAAAGTTTAATTTATTAGTCCAATAACTAGGTTTTTTAACACTAAATCATGCACATTCAAATTGGTCCAGAATAAGAAATATACATAAGGGGCTAAAAATTCAAGTTTTTTCTACATCCGGCTTTACAAAGACCTAATTTAGCAAAAAATCATTTTTTAATAAAATCATTTATTGTGTAATTTAAGACATGAATTTTATTGATATGACCCTTGTTAATATTTCTGGAATTTGCTCGGCAATATCCTCTTTATTAAAAAAAATCGCCATCACTAAACCCCTCACTTACCTTCAAATGATAATTAATTTTTTGGATGTTTAATTATTAGGATTATGTATGTTCGCCTTTAGATCGGTAGTCAACGTGTGCGAACGCCTTTAATATTTGCTAAAGCTGCGTACAGACCGGGCCAAAGAAGGTCAACGAAGGGGTTTCGTTGGCGCTTGTTGGTCCGGTGTGGACGGTATAGCGAACGTTAACCAACAAAGTTTCGTTGGCGTTCGCCCGCAATCCGTAGCGTGGCGGTAACATAAAAGGAATCGAACATTTCAAGCAACGAGGTGTGGAAGAGTGCCAAAGGCCAACGAACAAATGTTCGGTTGGAGCGAGCGAGCGAGTTATTTGATAGGAACAACAAATGCATATGTACGTATTACCGACGGCCCACGAACGTGCGGTAGCCAATGGCGAATCTCTTTCGTTGGCCCGGTCTGTACGCAGCTTAAGAAGAAGAAAAAGTTAGAATTTACGTTGAGATTCTCTTTTTGTATCATTCATAAAGTATTCTTGCTAAATATAAGTTATGATAATTATAAAATTATGTAGCCCAAAGTATAGTGTGCAACTTCCCTTCCTTAAGTTTAAACAATAATATATTTATAATCGTCCCTTCTCCCTTCAGCTGCAAAATAACAAAAGTATTATTTAATTATGACATCAATTATTCTAAACATTAAGAAATTACGCCACAAAATGACGATTATAAATATCGACCAATAGATTTTTATGGTACCTACATTAAAAAATAGTACAAAGAAAAGATGATATTGCCGAACGCACCAGTTTGTAAATGAACATCGCTAAGCGTTAGATACCACATATGACACAATGTCCAAATCTACACTACACTACAACCCACTAAACACAGCAAAATACCAAAAAATCCTTCACCAAAATACATATAAACTACAAATTCCAAAACAAAAATTCATGCAACGGAGTAACGGACAAGTAAATTCAAATACTAAAAAATGAACGATTGATACCGAATTAAATGTAAATATATTCGAGTCTGGTGCCGTATTATTCATTCTGCAAATGTTTACTTCAAAACAATCGTTCAACCGGTGCCGCGGTGGGACCGAATCGAAATCTTCAATCAACAGTACGATAGGTACGCATATTATAGAAATGACTGATTGAATGAACGATTGAAAAGATTCGATCATTTTAGAAATCGGTCACCGATCGATTCGGTCTCCAGGAAATGATTGAATTACCCACCTCTAGTATTATTGAATTTAACAGAAAAGCTAAAGATTTTAATTTGGAAATAATTTTTAGATTTTTTTTGGTTTTAATTTTTTTTTAATGCCGAAAGAAATATTCTTAAAAGAATTAGTTTGCGTCGAAACTGTTTTATTTTCAGCATTTGTCTGAGTTGAAGCCGGTAATAAAATTTTCTCCACAACTAAAAGGATGACTTCATAGACAGGCATTTCTGCCTCAAATTTATAAAAATTATTATGATTTTGCAAATTTTCTCTTTGTGCTGGAGTAATTGAGACATCATTATCATCATCCAAAATATTTTCTTCAGCGTCACTATAGAGCGAACTCTTAATTACAAATCTTTGATTTTCACTTTCGTTTTCAAAATTATTTTTAACTAAATTTTGTTTTCTTAAGAGACTATTTTCCTCCAAATCCAAGATATTATTCACTAAATTAGAATACGAACTTTCGTTAGTACAACTTGTCTCACAATCAATTTGTGTACTAGAAATTTTATTTTGAAATATTTGGGATGATGTGGTCAAATTTTCGCTTGAATTGTCATTAAATAATTGACTAGATAAAAGTCCAAGATAGTCTGGTTGATCTGTTGTAGTAAAAAGTGTTGAATTTTTTGTGTCTAATACATCTTCCAAAAAATTTTCGTCTAAGTTTTCATTTTGTTCGTCGTAATTTTTGTCATTTTGTCGGTCAATGTCTTTATTTTCCTTATTATGCTCATTAAAATTATTTTCAGTATCAATAGGTTTATTAATAAAATTTTCTAATTCTAAATCAATAGTATCAGTTTGTGCCTTTTGTGCACACGAAATTGAGTCACTATTTTTTTTGTTATTAAAAACTAAAAATTTCTCTAAATTATTTTTAACTTTATGATGTGTCAATTCCTTTTGCTGCGCACTATTTTCTAACATATTTTTTACCATATATTGAAAATTTTTCGATCTAGGAATGTTAATATCTTGCAAAATTATTACCTTTTTTTCACTGTTTTCAACGATTGGTGCAGGATTTGAACAGGATAGGTCGGAATTCATTTTAAAACTAACTGAATTGTTTGATGCGTGAACAGCTTAATGCTACTACGGGTACTTCTATTTTATATACTCTTTATACATGCAGAAAGGTTAAAATCAACGATTTCACTTTGCAGAGTGGCCTCTAAATGTTAAAGCGTCCCTGAAATTTAGGAAAGCTTAAGGATATTTAGGCTATTTAATTTAATTTAGTGGTGAAAATTATAAAGTGACCCAATAAAAATAATTAAGAAATACATACGAAAATTTGTAAGTACACTTAAGGGGATACGCCACCCTGGCGCTCGGAAAAATAAAAAAAGTTTGACGCAGCCATTAAGTATATAAAAAAATCTTTATTTCATACATATACATAGTAGTTTTGTGAGCAATTTGCAATATTAACGATTTAAAATTTTTTTAAAAAATGGTGAAGATATGAGCCGATAAGTATCTTTTGAAAATCCTTGTTGGTACGTAATTTCTCTCTTAGACATTGTCTGAAAAGCAAGAAAATATTTTTTTCTTATTTAAAAGGGTAGTAGCTAAAATGTGACGCAGGGAAAAATTTTAATTTTTTTGTAAAAATAGCTGCTGTTTGAAAAAAGCTTGAAATTTGCATCGAAATATTGAATTTAAAAAAATTATAACTTTTACACAAGACATCCAATCGAGAAAATCCTATGTCACATCGTAGATAATATGATAAAGAAGAAGTGTTGTAAATTTGAGTCAAATCGGGTGAGTAGATCTTGAGATATTGTGTACACCGTTTTGACAAAAAGTAAAAAAAGTCAGCGTCTGAAAATCAAATATTTCTTTTAATTCTCTTCAGTCTGCGATACCTGGACTGTACATGGGGTCTTCTAATGTTGTCATGATGACCTACGCCAGCCAAAAAAAAATCGTTTTTTTGAAAATTTCAGGGTGGCGTAACCCCTTAAATTAGTACCGCTTCCCTCACTAAATTTATCTATACAAAATTTTCCAAGCTAAACAAATATAGGACATATCTGTCCTACATTTTTTTTGTTTCTAGTATTACTAGGCGTCCTATGTGCCTATCTGTAAGAGAGTACATTTAGACAATGTTATAAATTATTCTACAAATTAAGCCACTTTAAAGTGTGCCATATTTCCTAAAATTAAAAATAAAACACCTGTCGGTGCCCTAATTTCGCGCAAAAGGTTGATTTCTCACGGTACTTTTAAAGCGTGTAATAGACGCTTCCAGACATGCATTAATGTGTAAAAATTTCTTTGTTTATCTTCAAAAAAATTGTAGGGTAGTACCGCTTCCCTCACTAAATTTATCTATACAAAATTTTCCAAGCTAAACAAATATAGGACATATCTGTCCTACATTTTTCTTGTTTCTAGTATTACTAGTCTAGTACTATGTGGCTATCTGTAAGAGGGTACATTTAGACAATGTTTTAAATTATTCTACAAATGAAGCCACTTTAAAGTGTGCCATATTTTCTAAAATTAAAAATAAAACACCTGCCGGTGCCCTAATTTCGCGCAAAAGGTTGATTTCTCACGGTACTTTTAAAGCGTATCTTGACCTGATCGGTTAACGGCCTGCCTTTTCGTCTACCTTCGCAAGCTGCAATTATGTCTCCTTTTTTGGACAAGTATATTTATGAGTGTATTTAATTATATTGGCTTTAATGGAATGCTGTGAAGGTTTTGTTTCTTTTTCGCGACATTTGCAAACTGCATCTTGATAAAGAGAAAACCAGCCGTATATTAAACTTCATGGGCGTCCACAAGGGTTTTTTACAATACAAATAAAGAAAATAATTGCTTATAATTATTTTAAATGTTAATTATTAGTTAAAAACAAATATAGTTGACTTTCTTCTATTTAAAAGCTAAGGGGTGCACACCCCCTAGCTTAAACTTGTAGAAAAAAAAAATACATTTTTAATTTATTCGTATTAAGGAGGTGAATTGAAAATACTAATTAAAGATAATAATTATGTTTAAATAAACGGGTACAAAATTATGCTCACGTGACTCGCACATTAGTATAATTAACGCCACGTATTGTATGTAAACGTAAAAATTATCAAACCAATAATATTAAACAATGATTGGGATAGTGTGAGACGACACTGATCGAAATTTTGAGGCTGCAACTCGCCCTGCAAAAGTGAAATCTTTGGTTTTTTAAGTATTCTCCGGATATTTAAAGTATACATAAGCTATTTCTTAATCAGTTAGTCAAGTCATTTTATCTCAATAACTTCAATTTATTTTTAAACTTATTTTTTAAACTTTTAATTTTTTATTTTTACTTTTTTTAATTATGCAGTCTAATCAATCCAATCAAGCCCGGTACTGGAGAGGACGTTTGCTTCGTTTAGAAGGAAACAGGGTGCACGTAACCGTGCTGCAGCGAACGCTACCCCAGCTCCTGCAAGACCAGGAGCGGCTCGAACACCAAAATATCTAGCAGGGGCAGCTTATTCATCAGCTGCGGCAGCTTGTGCAGCACCACCGAGAGCTGTTAGCTCGGATGGAGCAGCGGCAGGTCGCTCTGCAGCGGCTAGATGAGCTAGAACTGGAAGAGCTACAGCAACAGCCCGAGCACCCTGAGGACCCTCCCATACAGACCAGCGAGGTGAGCAGTACGACGGTTCCTCCCGCTGATTTGTATAGGACGTATCGGGACTAGATGTGTGAAGTGATTAGGGACTGTTAATAGTGTTTAGAGACAATTTTAGGGTAATGTTAAGTGTTTTTCCAATTTTGCTTAGTTAAAAATATTTTAAAGGTGCTTTGTACATTTTTAACCCTAAAATAATTTCATTTTTAGATCTTGTAACTATGAAAAAATTTTAATTTTAAATATAGTGTAGTAATTAATGTTTAGATTCACTAAGAAGGTTTAAGATTTAGTATGAGTTTAAATTAAGACCTTATAGTTAATCAGTTATGTCTTTACAGGTTTTAGTCCTGTCACTGTTAATAATTCGCCATTAAAAATAATTCTATTTCAGCGATTTGCTTGGTATTTAAATTATTTTAAGGTAATAATTTTTAGTTCTATTATAGTCGAAAGTACATAATAAAATTGTTGTTTTCTTTATAAATTTGTAAAAAATACAGTAATAAATTCATAATGAGTTATCTTATTCTTACACTTGTCAGTTTAAACCTTTCGGTTGTCAAATTAGACCGGACTAATGTTTGAGAATCTGGTTGTACATGTATTAATTTTTTAATTAAAGTGCATATACTAACATTTAAAGCAAAGCAAGGTTTGTAGAAAATAAATGACATTATATTAACTTTAAGTTTGCAAAAGCAACAGTATATTTAATAAAGTAAAATATTTTACATTAACAAAGATTATATATATTTTTTAATTTTATGTAAACTACTATATTATACAATAGCAATAAATTTAATGTGGTATAATTGGGATATTTGTTTCCCTATCTGTATCACTTATTTTATATCCACTATTACAAATTAGACAGGTTGTTGGCAAAATTATTAGATATAGTGATCGTTTACAAATATAGCAATGTACGTCTTTTTTCGAATGTTTTAGTTTTCTTTTTATATGCGTATTGACATGGTTGTAGGATCCCATTTCAAAAAAAAATTGATGAATATAAAAGCAAAAATAACAAACACTACGTCGTTCACTGGAAATAATACTTTGTATAATGACGTAACTTTGTGTCACACAGAATATTTTTTCTAAATAGTCCACTTGTCCAGGTTGACGCATCAAAGATACACGCATTGTACAAGCACTATCTTCTTCGTCAAATTCCATGTCGGAATCACCCGATTCCGTTTCTATGGTTGCGTAATTGTTAATATCTTCGTGATTTATTTTTAAAAAACGTTCTACAAAGGGATCTGGACCCAGTTCTGGAGAGACGTTGTAGTCGAAGTGTGGAATAATTTCTTCTACATCGATAACATCCATGATTTCGAATTCTTCTTCCATTTCAAATTTTTAATTAGTAATTTTTTAAACTTTGTCAATTTTAATAAAATATTTTAATTTACTTTACACTGCTGCTTTTGCAAACTTAAAATGTAGTTTCCAGACACAAAGCGAAATGCTTTTATAAGGCCAGATTGGTCACAAGGATTCAGTAAAATTTAACTTTCACTCTTAACTTCGCTTTTAATCTCGTGATATACGGTCTTAAAACGCCTCAGCGGCGGAGGAAAATTTTAGGCGGAGTAAAATTATTATGTGGTAAACTAATTATAGGGAGTTAAACTAATTATGATATGCTAATTGGGGTCACAAATTCAGTAAAATTTAACTTTCACTCTTAACTTCGCTTTTAATCTCGTCATATACGGTAGAGGCGGAGGAAAATTTTAGGCGGAGTATAATTATGAGGTAAACTAATTATAGGGAGTTAAACTAATTATGATATGCTAATTGGGTCTCTCAGTTCAGAGGCGGAGGTAAAAAAATTATTATTTTTTTAAAATATGGAGTAAAACTAATTCATTTTAATATATGGAGTAAAACTCATTACTTTTAATATGCAAATTAGGAGGAGTGAGGAAAATACCTACTATTATTCTACTCTTATCAAAAATGGCGTTAAAAGGGCAGTAAAAATATACCTACAAGATAATAATAATAAAAAAATATTTAAAAAAAAATTGGAAACCTTTATATTTGAATGGCGCTTAGATATATAAATATGTTTATAAAAATAACGATACTATTTGTATAACACGTTGTTAATAATATTATAATAATGGCATGTTCAACTTTTTAATTACGAGTACGGGAACCTTGTGTATAAATAAATAATAATGAACTTGGTCGCAAGTATATCAAGTTCACTAGCGACGACCTTAGTGTCAACAAAATAAAATATTATATTTCATTGTCGCCAAATAAATCTAAATTTTTTTTTTAATCTCAGTGCCCTTAATTGTTGCTCGTTAGAAATAAAAATTTTTACCGTCGCTGGTGTATTTGGTAAACCCAACGAATTATGTGATTTTACGTTTATGCCGTTATTGACAACCCCTAGCTTCTCCTGCCTTTTCCGATGTCTTTGAACCTTGTTTAGCTTCCTACGGGCCATAAAATTTAAATAAAAGGAGTAACAGTAATAAAAGGGTTAAGGGTAGTTTAGTGAATAACCCCAATGTATAAGTAATAATTCTAGCCTCGCCAGCGTCAACGGGCACGAGGTGGAACTATTTCTATATTTAGCAGTCTATGTAATCCAATCTCGCCTGCGTTAATGGGCACGAGACAGGACCACAGAGGACGCTTAGGGGTGGGATCTACAGAAAACCTAGCCTCGCCAGCGTGAACGGGCACGAGGTGGGTTTTACTGTAAGTTCTGTTTGGATAATTCTAATCTCGCCAGCGTAAACGGGCACAAGATAAAATTATGTCAAACGTGTGAGGGATAATAATGGGTAGGGAAATTATATAGACGTAAAAAGCACTCTATTCCCCTTAAAACCACTGTAAAATAAATACCCTTTAAAAACCAATGTAAAAAAATACCCTGAAAGAAAACGCTGTAAAAACGCCCTTTAAAAAAATCACTGTAAAAAATAATTTTGACACAAAAAAATGCACTATAACGCCCTGAAAAAAACACTTTAAAAATGCACTGAAAAACACTAAAATGGCCTGAAAGATATAGTAAAAAATTATAAAACACAAAAGGCCCTTGGCAAGTTAGGAAGAACTTACCAACGAGAACGAACCAGGCGCCTCCACCAAATGTCGCGTATGGGCCTTAGGGGTTGATAAAATAGGCTGCGGTTTACCAAAACACTTATATAATTTATTCAGGTACACAAATAATGCACTTACGTAACTAGACTGGGTAGCGTAGGGGCAGCTTCTAGCGGAGTACTCAGTCAGCCTAAAGGGCTAGCCCTAATCGTACTATTCGTGCGGCACCACATTGGCGCCTCCTTTTGCACCTCGCTGGTACGCTCTTTATATGAATCCCTCAAGAACAGTTTATACATACAGTACAAACTGGTCAGGGTTCATAAAATAAAGGCGAGGCCAGCGATATGCAATTGCAGCACGTAGAGTGGTTTCCGAAATGTTAAATAAATAATATGAAAAATGTATAGAAATTTGGAAAAAATGACGAATATATGGGAAAATATGACAATATCGTTTATTGCAGTTTTTTACACAACATAGTGAAATTTATATAAAGATGGGTTATCCTTCACAGAAATCTAAATACAAAAAACAAAAAAGTACCACCACTCTCCATCCTCCCTTTGACAGACTTTCTCCCAGATCTGAGGTACATTTTTTCTTCGCTGTAAATAAAAAATACTAAACAATAACTTGAGACTGAAAAAATAATCTGTCAAAATATTGTTTGTTATTTAACACCGGTATAGTATAGTTTACATTATACCGTTGACCTTTTCTGCAATAAATCAACTACCTGCTTAAACCTCATTGTGTAGGCCCCAACATCTTCAAACCGCAATAAATGGGTGCAGGGTCGGTTTGAAAATATGAATCTATTATACATAATTATTTATTTTTATTTAGAATTAAAAAGACATTTTAAACCAAACGAAAATAAAGATCAATTCATAATATAAAAATAATAATAATGGTAAAAATAAATGTATATATTAAGATTAAAATACAGCACAGTGTGTGTACAGAGAAAAGTTTTACAATAATCGACTTAATTCTGCTTTACTCTAAATTTAGTTCTGTGTCACTATCACTATCTTCATCTACACGCAGTGGCGGCTGGTGAAATTTCAAAGTTATATATCTCTGTTCCTACTTACAGGACCCGTACCAAATTAAGGGGTTTTGATAGTGAGCCCCTGGGAATGTTTTGGTAAAGAAAAATAAAAACATTTTATAATTTGCGACAAAAAGTTGAATTTTTGGTGCGCCCCTCCCACGAAAAAAATGAACACGTCTAGGTATTTTTTACATCAGTTTGTCGACAGTTTTTAAATTTTGAGAAAAAAAAATGTGTTAGGAGAAAGTTATAGTCATTTGATTTTTTTTTAATTATATTTTAGGCTTAAAAAAATTCAAATGATTGTAACTTTCTACTAACAATTTTTTTTCTCTCAAAATTTAAAAACTGTCGACAAAATGATGTAAAATTTGTTTAGAAAAAAAAAGAAATCAAATACCTAGACGTGTTCATTTTTTTCTTGGGAGGGGCGCACCAAAAATTTAACTTTTTTTCGCAAATTACAAAATGTTTTTTTTTCTTTACCAAAACATTCCCAGTGGGCCCCGTACCAAATTTGGACCCCCAAATTTGGTACGGGTCCTGGAAGTATGAACAGAGATAAACAACTTTGAAATCTCACCAACCGCCACTGTCTACACGTATTATTAAGGGTTGAACATTAGTACTGATACACATATAAGAATTTTCCACCTTAATTACATGTTGTACACAGTTTTTCCAGCTGTCTGCAGGAATGTTACTTACTATGTTTTTTATTAATTCTATTACAGATGTATTTAATGTTGGGGAAGTATTATTCCTTCTAATATTTGATTTTACTTGGTGCCATATTAGTTCGATTGAATTAAATATACAATAGTAGTGGGGAAGACGCAACACTGTATGTCCGTTTTCTGTTGCAAGTTTATCACAGACGTATTCTTTATTAATTTTAAAAGCCTGTAATACTTCTAACAGATCCCGTTTTTTGTAAGTTTCTTCAAAATATATATTATTGTCTATCATAAAATCTTGAATTTCTGCTTTTGTACTGTTAGAACTAGGAAAAGTGTTTACTTGACGGCTATGATAACTAGCATTGTCCATTACAATAACGCTATTTTTCGGTATATTTTTAAGAAGTCGATGTTCAAACCAATCTTCAAAAAGTGGTGCGTCAGTGTCTTGGTGGTAATCTAGAGAAGAATCTCCTACGTTTTTAGCTGAAAGCAGCAGACAGTTCGGAACAAATCCACTTTCGGAACCTGCATGTATTATTGTTACTCTTTTGCCTTTGTTTGATGGAGCTTTGGTCTGACATTTTTTTGAAAAATCATTCCATCCTTTTCTTGAAGTGTCGTGTGTATCGAACCATGTTTCGTCAAGGTAGATAATTGGTCGATTTTCTACTCTATATTGTTTAATAGCCATTAAGTATTTTTGGCGCCATTCCCGTAAGCGTTGAGATTCCATTAAGGTTTGTCTTTTATCAATTGTGTGATATTTAAAACCCATTTTAAGCAAAATTTTTCTTAGGCTCGAAATGCTGCAGGAAATGTTTGTTTCGTCGTTGGTCAGCCTTTTTTTTAGGAAAAGCAGGGTAGGTGCAGATTGTTCCTTATACATTTTATAGATTTTCCTTCTTAATAAATCCAAGTCATCCTCGTCAATACTTCTAAATGTGCCAGAGTCACTTCGCTTTTTTTCTGAGAATGATAGGTTTCAGTACTATATCCTTTACTGAAGATAAAGAAGTACTTGTTAAAGCAGACGTCTCGGATAAAGCATTACTTGAATTAACATCTCTTTGTAGCAAAGATTGGTACACATCTTTAATAATTTGTTTAGCATCGGGAGATAAATGTGTTCTTTTGAAATTGGCACTACAAGATGTCTCACTATCAGCATAAGCCCATAGACGCCACATTCTAATACTAATACAACAAATGTCACTCATCGGAAAACCACTTATAAATGTTTATACCCATTTATATACGACGACTTTGCACCCATTAATAAGTCATTAGTTATAATTAGGGATGCAGGTAAAGAAAATAAATTATACTCGGGCCCTGCCCGAAAATATGTAAATAGGGATAATTAGGGTTTTATGGCAGTCAAAAGATCAACGGTATAATGTAAACCATACAATATATTAGGTTTGTTGCAACAAAAGTTCAGAAGTTTACTGAGTTTGCGCAAAGCCATTTTACTGTTACAAGAACGAGTGGATTGTGTTCCGAACTAATTCTGAATCGGTCTTAAACTTCCAGAATTTTACAAGAACTGTTAATTCTGAATCAGTTTAACGTGCTATCTCACTTCACTTAATTTGTTTTTGTTATTAATCAAATTAGTAATAGAAGAAGACAGCAATTTTCCTTCCATTTCTTCAGTTAAAATATATTAATAAAAGCGACTGTTTTCTAACAGGTATTTTTTGTGATTTTATAGATTAGGATAAACAAAGAAAATTCTCAACCAGTTCTAAATCGTTCCGATACTAGTCAAGTCGATTCTAGAACAATAAGTTCTCGTATGGATTCTAAGCAGTTCTGAACTCCTGTGAACTTTTCAATTGAAACAAACCTAATATTGCGAAATGCAAAAATAATATTTTATATTCTTTGCCCATCTAATAAATTACACGACCAAAATCGAATGCTACAGACTCGTAAATTTGCTTACCTCTGAAGATTTCGTTTTAAATCTCCGTTTTTCTCTCCTCTGTTAACTGCTTCTTTTTTATTTTTGATAGTCCCATAGTAAAATAATTTCAACTGGATGATTCCCATCCTTCAGAGCAGTAGGTGTTTCTAAAATTAAATGTAAAATTGTAACTGGTGTACTTTTGTCTTTGATACACATACTTATTCACTAGTCGATAAAAACTAGGTATACAAGTTTAACAAAAACATTTTTTAGGTATATAAAGGTTTAAAACTGTGAGAGTCAGTGGCGGTTGGTGAAATTTCAAAGTTGTGTATCTCTGTTCATACTTACAGGACCCGTACCAAATTTAGGGGTTTTAATAGTGAGCCCACTGGGAATGTTTTGGTAAAGAAAAAAAAACATTTTGTAATTTGCGAAAAAAAGTTAAATTTTTGGTGCGGCCCACCCAAGAAAAAAATGAATACGTCTAGGTATGTGCTTTCTTTTTTTCTAAACAAATTTTACATCATTTTGTCGACAGTTTTTAAATTTTGAGAGAAAACAATGTGTTAGTAGAAAGTTATAGTCATTTGAATTTTTTTAAGCCTAAAATATAATTTTACAAAAAATTCAAATGACTATAACTTTCTCCTAACACATTTTTGTCTCTCAAAATTTAAAAACTGTCGACAAAATGATGTAAAATTTGTTTAGAAAAATAAGAAAGCAAATACCTAGACGTGTGCATTTTTTTCTTGGGTGGGCCGCACCAAAAATTTAACTTTTTTTCGCAAATTACAAAATGTTTTTTTTCTTTACCAAAACATTCCCAGTGGGCTCACTATTAAAACCCCTAAGTTTGGTACGGGTCCTGTAAGTATGAACAGAGATAAACAACTTTGAAATTTCACCAACCGCCACTGTGTGAGAGACAGTTAAATGTAAACGAAAACATTTCTTAAAGTGTTTTACCCGTTATTAAAGATGTACTGGAAACTTCCTTAATTTGGAGTCTCAGGATTGTCTCTTATTATACTAGTTAGCCATCAATTCCTATGTCTGCCTAATAATTCATTTAAATGGGTTAAAACCTTGTGATTTACACTGCAAGTATAGAATAAAAACCAACTTCATCCCATCTACATTCATTTTGAAGCGACTTCCACAACAGGTTACTGGCATGTTCGTGTAAACATTTCCTATAACGTACAGTACACCTTACAGTCGCAACAAACACAGTTTTAACCAACGAATACGAATGGTTTTAACACTTTTATACGCTAAAAAGCACAGCCAAATGCAAATAAACCAACGCGACGAATATAGGTTAACGTAAATACTAAATATCTACAGATGTTTGCCTCAATTCATTTTCACACATTACTCATTTGGCGTTTACCAGGTTACGACGTGGTTATCTTTCTATCTCTTTTATTTCCATATCGTTGAAGAGAGACAGACCTATACCAGGTTACCAAAATTGCGTTGCTTGGTAAACGCTAAAATATGGCTATTATTTACATATTTTCCTTTTCAAAATACCCGCCCTGCAACTTTCACGAATTTAGGAGTTGCTGCCAACATAATTTCTTAGTAACAATCCTAGTGAAACGGAATTCTTCATGGAACCGTCGATGCATACGTGTGCCATTTTTGAAAAATAGTAGATATTCTACTTATTTTAAGAAGGCTGTGTTTCAAAGGCAATAATACAAACAAGCGTTTGATTTTAAATTTTCGCGCCATATCAGCGCCAGATACTTTATCAAGACACTAATACAGGAAGTGACAAAGAGACATGATATATGTATCATGAAGAAGAGAGATCGAAAAAGAAACATTTCTTAATGTCATCAGGAGCCGCGCGACATATTTAAGTTTTTCAACATACCATACAATGAATGTTTTAAATTTTGTTTCGATTAAAGTTTTAAATAATGTAATTTCTTTTCACTACCTAGACAATGGTCTTCGTCGATCCGTTGTTAACCAATATTTTGATCAGTTTTATCTAGTTTGTGCTTTGAGTGAGTAGCGTAATAGGGTTGAAAACTAAATTTAATTTAAAACACTAATAATATTTACCTATTATGGTAACGTTTGCGGGTGCAAAACTAATTTAGCGGATCTGGTTATACTTTTAAAGTAAGTACTATGTAATTGTGCTCAATTAGTATTTTCGTTTTGATTGATTAACTTTTCCTTGGCAGAAAGTTTAAGCTAGTAGGAATAATGCTTATATCATTAATAACGTAATATAGGGTGTCATAAATATTAGTTAAAACTAAGGCTACTGACAAAAAGGATTGATTTCGCAGTGCCTTTTTACTATTTTTTTTTGTTTTTTTCTCAGGAAAAGGTTAAAAAAATTCTTAATGTGTTAAATTACTCTTAAAAACAGACAATAAATTCTCCTTAAAGATTTATATGTCTGGCAACGTTTCAACAAATTCAATTGTTTTAAGTTTTTCGCGCGTAATTTTCTGTCAAGCGCTATGTCGAGCCACGTGCTCGCTTAGCCAGGTGCGTCGAAAATTGACGGGTTTGTCTGTAGACTATCCCAGGAGTCACCCATTCCAATATATGTATTCATTTTCATACCACCCTGTATATGAGTAGTTTTCCATGTACCTAAATGTGTAAATTTTCATAAAGTTGAGACTATATTTTTTACTAAATACCGTTAACTCCTGAACTTGAAAGATAATCCCCATTTTTTTACGACTTCATGTTAGCATGCTGAAATTCATGAAGGAATGGATAACTACACAAATTTTTTTCTCCAATACTATAAAATAAATTCCGGTCAAAGTGCCTTGAAGAAATCTTATAATTTTTCTAGGACTCCAGTCTGCAACATGCATTTTTTGAACCCAAAGAGCAAGTCTTCTGGGATCGTTCCTGGGGAACCTACAACAAAACAAATAAATTATATATTTTACAAAAAACCTACTGTACTGACTAATTTACCACACAAAGTTAATGAAATATTATAATATTTTTTCCGAATAAAAACATACCCGCCACTGGAAAAAATCTTGCCATTATCATAATGTTAATAAGTTGATTATTATGAATGAAAATAAATTATAAATTATCTCATAACAAAAATATTTCGAAAATTACTTGACTTCCAACTATGTAACATTTAACTTTTTACCTGTGAAAGTTAATTTCAGGCAGTGTTGCCATATGTACGATAATTATCATATTATATAATAATTTTAAGATGTGATACGATCGTAATTTTTGCCTGTACGATAGGTAAACCGATTATTTCCGATAATTTCGGCTTTTCAACTTTTTATGCTTCAATTTGGTGATTAGATTATATTTTTCACGACAAATTATATAATAAGATTTTTTTGTGGAGAGGTGCTTGGAACTTTTTTGAATTTTATGACTAAGTTTTTATAAATGACTCGCGAATCCCTTAATCAAAATAATAAAAATCTAACCAGCAATTGCAGTGATTACTTTCCCAGTAAACACGAATCATTTGTGAGATGTTTCAATTTGGTATTACTTATAAACATTTGAAACATTCTTTTGAAGGTTTCGTACATGTTTCAGAAATGTTCCATTAAACACGAATCGTTTGTGGGATGTTTCAATTTGGTAATATTTATAAACATTTGAAACATTCTTTTGAAGGTTTCATACATGTTTCAGAAATGTTCCAGAAAACATCAATCATTTGTGAAATGCTTATCAGTTTGGCAATACTTATAAACATTTGAAACATTCTTTTGAAGGTTTCATATATGTTTCAGAAATGTTCCAGTAAACACTAACCATTTGTGAGATGTTTCAATTTGGTATTACTTATAAACATTTGAAACATTATTTTGAAGGTTTCATACATGTTTCAGAAATGTTCCAGAAAACACGAATCGTTTGTGGGATGTTTCAATTTGGTAATATTTATAAACATTTGAAACATTCTTTTGAAGGTTTCATACATGTTTCAGAAATGTTCCAGAAAACATGAATCATTTGTGAAATGCTTATCAGTTTGGCAATACTTATAAACATTTGAAACATTCTTTTGAAGGTTTCATATATGTTTCAGAAATGTTCCAGTAAACACTAACCATTTGTGAGATGTTTCAATTTGGTAATACTTATAAACATTTGAAACATTCTTTTGAAGGTTTCATACATGTTTCCGAAATGTTGCGTACCTATGCATGTTTCAAAAATATTTCCTACAAACTACTCCTCCGACTGCTTGAAACTGCTAATGGATGGCGCTGCCTGTGTCATACTGCTTATGCAGTTCGACATTGTTAGCTTTTAGGATTGCTGTACGTATGTTCGTTTATCCGGTACTGACGAGAACTAAAGAGTTCGAAACCGGTATGCAGGTGACGACATCGTAACTAAAGAAAGGGCTTCCTTCTTCCTGGTAGTTTGTTGTCTAACAGTGTTTGTCAAAATTCGGCAAATTTTGGTATGTAATCCAGCGCTCGGAGGGGCATATAGCCCGGAGAATGGCTGTTTTAACATTATTTGTTTCATATCCTTATAATATAAGGTATCGTCAGGTGACTAGAGAGCTGATTCTCATTTACAAATATATAAAAAATTGGTTATGTTTCATAAATCGATCTCTGAAATGTTTCAGTGAAATATATAGATAGATCTCTTATAGTTTCAAGAATGTTTCAGAAACTAAAATTGGTTGTTTCCTAAATCGATCTTTGAAATGTTTCCGTGAAACATATTTTAGGTAGGTCATTTCTGGTTTCAGGGATGTTTTACAAATATCTCTGAAGCAAAATACGAAACGTTTCACATCTCGGAGTTATTGTTTCAGATTTGTTTCTGAAACTGTACCTACTATCCATTTCTAAAGTTCTGACCCCTCAGTTTGGAAGCTTGTAAAGTAAAAAGTACAATTTTAAAAAATATAATTTTCACATATTTCGGTAAAGTTACTTGTCTCTATTACACATGTAAAACTTTGTAACCGTAGATGCTTTGGTGCTTTTGTAATGGGAAGGTAATTATAAAATTGTCACCATTTTTTCCCTATTTCATCAATTACTCAATTTTAAAAATTTATTGTGCCTTACTGGTACTCTCAGGCATAACTAATTTTTTACAGGCGATAAAGTGAACCTTACTTTATTCCCAAAAAATATTATTTTTATTTTTTTGTCTTAGGTTTGGTAGTAATATTGAAAAAATGATTGTGGTTATGTAATTACTACCAGTAATCTTACAGCAAAAATTTTTGTTTTTTTGTATTACATATAAAGAGATGTAACTTTACGTTTAACGAAAATTTTGTTTTGGCAGTTGTCATAAACCTAAAAACAAACAATTAATTTGTGTAAAGGATAGCAGCATTGAGCTTGCGGGATGGAGCGGGGCGTCGAAGGTGCAATAGTATGGGTGGTAAGGTAATAATCATTAAAGTAATGCAATATAGTGAAGGCTTTTTTTTGTGCTCTATATGATAAATTAGGTAACTGGTAAAATTAAGAAAAAATAAGTATATGCATTGGTAAATATTTACATTTATTTGTATTTAACGATGTTCGATTGCTTTATTAAGATCTATAAAATAGGCAAAACGTGTGTAGTAGAACAATAGTAGTTTAAAAATATTACGTCAAAGTGAGTAACGTAAATAGGCCAATTAGCTTTATTTATTTATAATTCACCTAAAAGAAAAACAATATTTTTTATGGTCCCTTAGTTTTTTGTTCCATTAAAATTGGTTTATTAATTAGTTTTTTATAGGAAAACCCAAGTTCTTTAATCCATTGTCATTTCTGAAAATTCTGGTAAATAATCGACATCTTCTTTCAATTTCTGGTATTCTTCTTTTATAGAAGGAAACCGGCGCTCCAGGAAAAATTTAATATTGTTCGCCTTATGACGCCCTGCAAAATCTCATCACATTTCAGTCGGGGCCTTCCACTTCTCCCTTTTGATGGTATAATAATACCGGAACTTTTTTCTTCCGCAGTAACACGTTTAACGGTGCTTTCACTAATACCCAGGCAATCCGCTGTTCTTTTAACCACTTGCTCAACCAAAATATTTTCCAAACCGTTGTCTTTCTCTTGTTGAAAGTACGCTCTGACTTTTAATATAATATTTTTCAGTTGTTCGTTGCACTGACGAGACATTTTAACTTATTAGACGGTAGTTTGGTACCGTATTTTTGGTTCAGATTACATCAGGTATTTATATAAATTCGAACAAGATAATCTTAAAAATCGTGTGAAAACAATAATAATTTCAAATTAATATCTACCACTAAAACCAAAATTTAAATCAACAATAAGTAGTTATAAACAACCACAATCAACTAAATAATATTATTTAACAAATATTTTCAAGACATCACAAATAGATTAAATTCTAAACAAATAACAATACATGGACCTACGGACTACATATCGATAAGCCTGACCTTCACGACGAGGCCTCCGTACTGTGTTTATGTCGGTAAAGGCGTTTAATATTTTGCATCTCTTTCTTATGTCGCTTTTAATATTTATTACAATTTTTACAAGAACTAAAGGTGCTTTTTTTAATTTTGTGTAATAAAATACATTTGTATAATAATAAATACGTCTACGAGTGTAAAGATTTTTTTAAGGTTTTAAATTGTCCACAGTACAGCTGATACAAAAACATCATTAAAAAATAAAAAAATACAATTTTAGACACATACTACCAATCTCTTGCGAAAGTATAGATATTTTTCTATCTACCTTCAAAATTGCATTTAAATAGGGACAAAATTAACCAATATATAGACATGAGAAAATCGTTTATCAGTATTAACGCAGTAAAATCGTTGTTTTTTTCTACTTGATTATGAATAAGTTCAATATCGTTTACACTACAATAATACATTTTTTGGAAGAAACTCTTGGATAACGTCCTAACAAGCTGTAATTTTTTCAGTTTATTCTGCCCCGTGGTTTTTTTGTTATTGACCCTCAGACTGAGGGGTCAAAACTTTATGGATAGTAGTTGGTTTACTGGGTTGTTTTGTATCCTATTAAAAATTTTCCTTCTAAAAAATTATAGTTTTCTGTAAAACTTTGCTTTGACGATACGAGAACCGCTACTCACCACGAGATGGCAGGTGCGATATAATATACGATAATTTTAATATTTACGATACCATTGTATACGATAATTTTACGACATCCATACGATATTTCTTGTTGGGCATCTGGCAACACTGATTCCAGGCTCCTTTTTCTCCTTTCGGCTTTTGCAGCCTTAAGCAGGACAACCCACCATCATAAATTACTAAAATGTCGTAGTCTTTAATCAAAATTCTATTGGAAATACCACAAAATAACTTCAATGTCACGGGCAATGTTTGGCACCCAAAAATGGCTTCGTCTCGAATTTCGGTCACAATTGCAATGCGTTAGCTTAAATGAGTGTTACCAGTCCACTCTCTTTCCTCGTCTAATATTAGGACTTTCAAATAACCTGACAGCATAAACGAATAGTAATCCTTTCACAGCGAAGAGCAGGTCCTAAGCTGTTCCGGTGCGTGACGCGTGTTTCTTTCATTTAATGTCTGCTGCAGAAACACGCGTGCCATGCATTGATGTTGGTCCGGAGCTCCTCTTCACTGTGAAAAGAATACAATCTGTACAACGTCTTGCTTTACCATGTGCAATCCCCGCGTCCGTGTTGTACATGCTCCAATTAAAACCTTCAGACCCCAGCAGTGGGACTCCGCAAGGTCGTAGAATTCTATTTGAAGAGAAAAAGCTATATTTTTTCGCTCTGTTTTACGCTCGCTGTGAAGTGATCGGTAGACAAAAACAACACGATAGCTCTGTGTCGATTATAGAAAACTATAACCACCCAGAGTTGCACCTCTGTGCGGTCCTGTCATGTATCATGTATTACTTTGTTTAGGTGATTTTTTATTAAGATTTCCTAGTTTCGTCTGTAGAATGGGGAATTAGACATAATCTTGCCATCTGCTGGGCACAAAACAAGGCCATACTTCGAAGATTACTGGTATGGTCTAGTGACTAGTGCAAAGATTCGCATTATGTTCTTATGTTATGGAACGTAAATGCAGTGTTGTCAGATTCGAGAAACTCATGACGCAAACTTCAAAGTAATTAAGGGCCCAAAAGCACAACCTTAGGAAAATGAATGACGCCAAAATCGAAAATGCTTTCCGGACGAAGATAAATTAAATTTATCTAAATTTTATTTTTATCAGCAGCAAATAGGAAGGTTGAAATAATTTTAATATATAAATATGTACGTATTACCTACAGCTTAATGCAACTTTTAAAAAATGCATATATATTCTTTGCGTACTTACATATATAGTCTTTGTTCATTATAAGTTTTTAATTAATATTTACTTGGTGTTTTTAGACACATTGTGACTTGGTCCAATAAGCATAATTCCATATTAGCCCATTAATATCGAAGTCGTAATCTTGTTTTCGGTTGGAACTATCTAAAAAAATTAATAAGTAGGATGCAATTGTCACATGGCGCAAAATCGCCCAAAATGAGGTTTGCGATTTTTCCTAAAAACGCGGCGTAAATCATTGCTCAAAATTCGCCCAATTTGCGATAAAGTGGCCAATCTGGTTACACTGCGTAAATGTATTTTAAGTTGCCTGTACTTGAAGACAAAGTTTTCTGTAAATGGAAGAAAGCAATATTGATTAATTCCAGCAGTCGAGGTGAAGTAGATGCAGGTAGGATGGCATGATACAAATAAAAGAAGGTATGATACCAAACCGTGTCAAATTCGTCCGGGTTCGCGCATGACGTCACGCTGTGTCCTATTTTTGAAATATATAACGCGCAATATATTGGTTACGTTATTTAATTATAGGCGATTTTATATAAATTCTATTGGCAATATACTTTGCCTCCTGCTTATAATACAAATTTTATAGTATATGATTTAAAATAATCATATAAATAAAGGGATAAATACATACATTGATTACATTGATTGATTGATTGTCCACATCACACCAATACACAGCACATCTCATTTTTACTTTTAAACTCCTAAAAGTAATATAAAAACACCAAAAAATAGTTGAAAACACAACGCGATCTTAAAAAAGACGTGTTCGTTTACAAAATATCGCGGAATTGATCACGGCATGACGTAAATGGTCAGGCCTACCTGCGCGGTAGCATATCTTCTTTTATTTGTATCATGGTAGGATCCGAGAATAATAAAGGGATTCTTGACCAAAAAATCCCTTAAAGGGATTTTTTGGCGAGATAAACGGCTATATGTAAATGACCGCTTCGGTCTTTTAATAATTACGTCATAAACAAGCGGTTTATTTAAATCGCCAAAATGACACGGTTTTTTCATTTGTTTATAAAACCAACTGTCAAGTTTTATTTCTCGTTTGTTGGTTTTGTTTTTTGTTTTATTGTACCAAACTGCCTAGTGTTTACTGACTGCAATGTATTAATATAATTACTAGCAGCACAAGGCACAATTGTTAACTAAAAAAATCATGCAAAACAAATTGAAGTTAAACAATAATTATAAAATAACAAAACGTGTCATTTTATTTATTAATAATTAATTTGACTGTTTACTTACCGTTTAGCAATTCCATGACAGTAGTCAAACCTGTTACTAGCTTTATGTCCCTGCCCCATGACTTTTTTCTCAGGGGGAGGGGCAAAATAAAAAATATATATATTTTTAAAGATTTTATTACTAATAATTAAAAAGGATGATAATCTCACAATCTCAGGGGGGCCACGGCCCCCCCTGGCCCCTCGATCCCTGCCGGTGCCCATCCCTGCCTCTAAAGTTGACCGAGTATTCATACTGTTCATTTTCTCTCTGTTTCTCTTATGGATTGTTAGCTTCTGGAGCAATTTGCCAGTACTGTTCATTTTCCATTTTTGTGGATGCATTTTTGGCATAGGGACAGACACAGGACTAGATCACTGCACAGGACTCCACAAGTCTTTTTTTGAGGCTATGTACATTGGAAAATGGCGAATTTGGCTCTTAATGTCAAATTTAACCGGTGATGGCTTTTTATCAACAAACTGCACCTTGTTGAATAAATTAAAAGACCGTTTTTGAAACGATGACGTCAGCAATGGCGTTATTTGAAAGACCGCTTTTTTCGCGAAAACGCACCGGTATCAGATACCGCTCCAAAATTTAAAACCGTTTATCTCGCCAAAAAATCCCTCACAAACCACTTTTTGAACAAATTTTTGCGAAGTAGCCACGAGCATGCCGGTATGATGGTTTAAGTGACGTCATGGTATGTTTTGACATTAATTGTAAAATTGACATTTTTATTTTTTTGATTTCGCGTTTGTGGATTGTGAATATTTCCTGTTGTCTGCATTTCCATTAGTTTTTTGTTGATAGTCAGAAATTAACATATTTAAAGTCCGTGGTACTTTGGTGGTACCTACTCAAGATGCTTTCTAAACGAATGAAGTTTTCTATAGCTGCATTTGTAGAAGACGACCAGACAGTCAGAATAAAAGGTACAGAGGTTCCATTTCAAAATGTTGATCCACCAAAAATATCAAAAAAAAAACTAGGTTAAGTTCGCTCTTCCTAAACAACTGGCAAAAAGGCTTTTTCTGTTTCGTATCATTTATATACATTAAACAAAGACACAGAAATCGTAACTATCAGGAAGGGGGTAGTTACATGGTATGGTATGATCAACGTAAGTAATACGTCATAGTAAGCTAGGGGTTACACACAAAAATGTAGTTACATGTAACCAAAGCATAAAATAGTTACATGGTTACTTTGTGGTTATTTCGCAAAAATTTGTTTTAAATACGGATTATCGCAGCTGCCACTTGTCACAATTTAGTTAGCGAACTTGCCACGGAGGGAACTACTTCCATTCGACAGACGACAGATCGTCAAAATTAGACCAATCAGGATATTTTATTCTCGGTTGTCTCGCCTTTGTCTTGAAGTCTTGATCAATCCCTTTTATGTTCCTTGTTGTCTTGTCCGTCAGCCATTTTATAATTTTGTAAGAAGATGAAAATTATTTTATTTGAGAATTTAATGACAATTCATCGGCTTAGAAAAGCAAATTAGGGCTTTATTACTTTTCCAGGTGTGTTCTTTTGTATTAAAGAAAAATATAGCCTATTATCAATACATATCTTCAAACATGGTATTCTGTTAAAAGAGTTTAGTAAACAAACATTTTTCCAGGTATTTTAAATTGTACGTGTAGTTTGTTTAAAAGATACAGATTTTTCGTTTTTTGATATTTTAAAGTGCAGTTATCAGCAAGTCTGACTTTTTGCGCATTTTAAATAATACACAGCCTAATGTATTTCCAATACCAATATGTTCCGAAGACTGGGCTAATATTAATAATTTATTTATTATATGGTTTATTTAAGTGAACATGGTTTCGTAATAATAAAATAAATGATAAAGTTGGCAATAGTGAATTTGGCCATTTCTGTTTTGTGGTATTTGTGTCATAAAGAATGATTTTAATCAAAATTTTTTTTTATTGTAGATGTAAACCATGGATCTATTAGGACTGGATACGGGATGATTTCACATTCTTTGAAGCCAAAACAAACCATTCTAAACGACACTGTAAACACAATTTGTAAACATTGGCCACATCTTATTTTACCTTGTATTTTTGTACAAAAATACGTTAGAAGCATCACAAGATTTACTAAAAGTAATAAAAGCCCCAAAATATTTTATTTTTCTGCTAAATAGAAATAAATTTAAGTTAAAAAGGTTTTATTATTTATAGGTTATGTTATGTTAGGTTATTTCTAAAGGCGTTTATTTAAAGTCGCTCTGAGTCATTTATAAATCTATATAAATCTATACGTCGCATTTTTTCTTTTCTAGTTCATTAGACAAAGACGTACGTGTAACCGAGCGTTCGCAGACGTTTTTCCTAAGCACCCAGCAGACAGCAACACTTCTGAGCTCCAACACTCCAATGCTATTTTATCTCTTTCTACTACCATTCTTGATTCAATTACGTTGTAATTCGTAGTCTTGTCTATGTTCGTAGTTCGTAAACACCTCTCTCAAGAGAATAACAAACAACAAAATATTTATATTATATAAGGCTTCATGTTCGATACGCTCAATAGATCCATGATGTAAACAGACAAATCAGATATTGTAGTTTGGTAAGTACCATTTTCTTAATCATATTTAAAACATATTTCGTGCTAGGTGTAACTATTTAGATGATTTTAATTCCAGAACATTCAGTGTGGTTTATATTTTTATCATATTTTTTCTGCTTGCCGGAAAAATTAATTTTGCAGTTTGCCACCCATACCCAATCTTACTGTCTCTGTATTTTCTCTAATATGGCTGCAGTCATAGCAGCTTCTTCCTTTAGCAGAGTTAAGTATTCATGTAAATATCCATTGTGTAAGAATTCCTATTACACGTAACGTCACAAAGGATTATAAAAACATTTTTTTTTATTTTCCCAAAACTCTTGCCACATTAGAAGCTTAAAAAACAGCTTACTGAATAAGTCCTAAAAACTGTGCCAATTTCTATGTATGTTGAGACGAGACCATTTTATGTCAGATTTTAATAATGCTGATGTCGGACTACAGCCAAAAGTGTTATTTTCTGAAGAAACATCCTCTGGCATTAAAAGCCTTTCTGAGCAACTACTATCTTAACAAATATGCTCACTCTGTTGGCCTGGAGGACAAGTTTTTTAAAATTTACAGTAATGAATTTCAAAAATGTGTTTTTTTCTTGTGATGAGCACAATATTGTTAATGATATAGTAAAATTTAATGTCTTCTTATGTCTTTACAAATATTTAAGAGAAAAAATAATGAGGATAAACCTATAACTTCTGGAAGCCAATCCAGAGTTAACGGGTACTCATCTAGACCTATACTTTTATTTCCGAAGTGAAGACCGGGCATATTCAGGAGGTTTTTTGGATGTTCTTTACATCCCTCATGTGATTGGTTGAAGCAAGATGGCGGCCTTTTGCTTTTAAGTTTTACAGACTGGCATTTTACCGCTATTAGGCATACAGTGTTACAAATAATAACAGTTATGTATATCAGTTCGTGCATTGCACGAGAAAATGTTCACTTGCTGGACTATAACACAAGTTGTCAATTGCCAGACATATTTTTGTGTGTAGCATCCCTACGTTAAGCTTTGGAAATAAACATATACATCTTGACGAGTACACTTTAACTCTGGATTGCCCTCCTGGACATTATAGAAAGCACAACATTTCTACTGACAGCAAAATCAATAGCAGTAATAAATAAAAAGTTGAAACGTAACTAAAGTTTTTTTTTATGTACCATTCAATTCATAAGTAAAGTTAAATAGTGCACCTGATTTGTATGATATAAATAACTATTAGGTACTTAGTGTATTTGTTTTGTTTCATATTAAATGCTCAGTGGAATTGGACCTACACACAAGCCCAGCATGATTTTAACGCAACTGAAGAAATCTGATTAGAACCTTCACCCGATTGTGACTTTTACCTTGCTTGTAACATTCTCAAGTGAGCCATATTATGAGTTGACTTGATAAAAATTTCATTATATTTATATTGACTAAATTAAGAAATTAGTAAAAAACTAGTAAAAATGGGACATCGTTGTTTTACTTTTAAATACAATACAGTTTTGTATTGCTTTTAAAGGTTAATTGATGTTTTGGTATTTTATGCTTTGTTGTATTTAAATATTTGTTTTAGCATATAGCCGCTATTGACATTTTAGATAGTTTCTCTGAAAATTCTTTTATGAAGTCCAATAAAATATTTTTTAACATGTAAATACAACAAGGTTATAAAATTTCAAAACATTAAAATTGACCTTTAACTGTCAATGATCATAATATGGTAGATTTCTCTACGTCCCGCTTCCGCCCATATTACTTCCGAACATGCAACGGAGGGCGCCACCATTGACAGAAATGTTGGGACCAATTAGCACGCTCTTAACGTTTCTTACCTGTTCTGTGCTCACAACAGTCGATTTGTTTTTCTCGGGTAGGATGGTAGTTGTTTTCTGTTTAGTAATCCTAACCTAAAATTTGTTTTTATTTAAAAATTAACTTAAAAGTTTAAGTACTATAAATTAGTTCCTTTTGTGTCTGTTTGTGTAAGTGTAGCGCTTTTTACAATTTTTGTTTACCCGAGTTGATTAGTATGCTAGTAACCAGGACGTCAAATGAATGTTTTTCAGTAGAAGTAAGTACCTAGTTTTATTAAAATTTGCTAAACCTATCTGTCATATCCAGTATTGTGCAAATTTTGCCGAGATATGCTTTAAAAAATCAACTTGTACGTGCCTTATTTAAATACATTTAAAATAAAGTTAAGTTGCCCTATGATTTGTGTTTAAAGTAATTATTATTACACCAGAACAGCACTACTAGGTCTAACTTTGTTCGTACTTTGCTATGATTTTTTTTCAGTTTTGCTTCTAGCAGTTAAGTATTCGTATGTATAGGGAATACTAATGGGAAACAAAACCAAGTGTTGTGACAAGTTCTGTGGAAACAGCATTACTAACTACTAGTGAAGGGACTATTTGAATTCAAAATATTAAAGTATTCAATTCTGGCATGTATTTGAATGCATTCGAGGTAATCATTCGGATTAATGGAACCACCGAATTTTTTGATGAAATTTTGCACGGACCCCAATTTTGGGTCGTAGAACACGAATCCGAAGTCAGTTTTTGGCGGTCTCGTATGGTTTTAAAAAAAATTTTAACTTTTTGGTTAGCTTTTTCAATGAATTTCTTTAAATTTCGGCACTTTCACTTTAACACATCTAAGTATACAAGTCATTACACACTATTATTCTGAACCATATTTAGGCAAATTTATATAAAAACACATTAAAAAAACAGATAAAATATCAAAAAACTAAAAGAAAGTGAACACGCAACCCGTGGTACACATTTTCGAAATTTCTGATGGAAAGAGTTGCCAAATTTACAAATCTTTCCCACAGATTTTAACAGTTGGACAAAATCTGAGCAAAAAGTTGAATACACCCAAGCAAACCTGAGCAAAAAGGTGTTCAGGTTTGCTCAGTTTTCATTGATGTGTATATATTATATATATATATATATATATATATATATATATATATATATATATATATATATATATATATATATATATATACACTTCGCAAAGAATCGAAACAACCAGCGAAGCGACTACAACAGACACTTTAACGGATTCAATCGCAACAACTACCTTCAAGGTTGGAGACGATAAGTCTCTTTCACATTTTTGGAAAACTTATCCATATAAACGTACAAGGCCTTTCCAACAAAATATCGCAACTGGAATTGCTATTAGAAGCAGAAAACCCCGATTTCCTATGTATATCCGAACACTGGATGGGAAAAGAACAAGCACAAGTAACTACCATACCAGGGTACCAGCTCGCAGCAAACTTCTCACGTAAGGATCATATTCATGGCGGCGTCGCCATTTTTAGCAAATCCGATGATTTTCAAAAACTAGACCTGTCACAGTTCTCGCTGGAATTTGTTTTTGAATGCGTGGGCATTTCGTGTAGGTTAAACAATACAAAGGTGGCTCTTTTAGCTATTTATCACTCCTGCAACAATGTAGTTCAAAATAACTTTAATAGATTTATAACAGCTTTTAATTCAATTTTATCTTATATAACACTGCAACATCAACATATTCTAATATGCGGCGACTTAAATGTAAATAATTTGGAGGATTCATCCGAGAAAAAAATCAATCAATCAATCAATCAATCAATATTTTATTCATGCTATTACAAAAAAGTTTACATACATCAAGTGGAGATGAGCTTAATACTATTATTATTAAAATTTACACCAAACAGTTTTTTATCATAAAACAACACTAAAATATAGTTACCTATACTAATAAACACAATTAAAATTTACATTTATAAAGATAATCACTAATGAACACAATTAAGATTTACATTTGAGACATACAGTTAAAATTTATTAAAACTGATGGCTAAGATATTCTTGAATTGAATAAAAAGTATTTTGAAATAACAAATGTTTGATTCTGTCCTTAAACTTGTTATATGAAAGGTTTCTTATTTCATGAGGTAACACATTAAAGAATTTTATTGACCAAAACCCCGGGCCATCCTGACACCTCCTCAGTCGTCTATAAGAAGGCACTAAATTGTCACTGGATCTTGTTTCATAGTCATGAAGATCCGCATGAGTTCTAAATGCTCCCTGATTACGCTTTACAAACAAAAGGTTCTCCAGAATATACAGACAAGGCAAGGTGAGTATCCCCATCTCCCCAAAAGCATCCCTACAATCCTCTCGATACGCAAGGCCAATCAGAGGCGTGCAAGATGGCGTCAAATGAAGATGTGTCATTAGACGTGATAAATAAAAAGTGCAAATATTGCAAAACAAATGTTGAAAAACAGGGTGTAAAGTGTTTAAATTGTGCGGGATGTTATCACAATTCATGTGCCCTAAGAATTACAGGGCTGGTGGTTGTAAGTGGCAGTAAATGTTTAGTGCAATGTGCAATCTGTGCAAAAAAAGCCGGCGAAGATGAGATAAATAAAATTATCCTGGAGAAGGAAAAAGAAATTGAACAAATTAAATTGAAAACCACCACGAGGGAAAATGAAAAAAATCACTCTGGTGATGTATATGCAAAAATTGAGTTAATGGAAAAAACAGTTCTTGAAAAAATTGCCGTCCTAGAAAAAACAATAAACATCAAAATGAAGCAAGCGGAAAATGCCGACAGTGACCGAAATGACCTGAAAAATCTGGCAATGCTGCAAGAGGTAGGCGAAAAGCCAACAGTGTCATCAGAAAAAGAAGACCAACGATGTAAAATGAGCGACAATGATGGTAGCTCGGGCTCAAATGAACTCGGAAATGGGCTAAGTAGTAACAATTCCATGACTCAAAAAAGAAGAGACCAAAAAACTCTCGACCCTAACCTCGAAAATTTGACAAATAAGAAAACGGGCAAAACCGATTCAATAAACAATAAGACAGCCGGCGATGATAATCTAGCCTATAATCAGCCCTCAACCTTACCAAAGCCATCTTCTATGGAAGGTGATGCAGGAAAATGGGAAGTAGTTAAGCACAAAACAAGGTACCAAAAACAAGGACGTCCATCACCAATAAAAGGAGAAAAGGAGAGTTTTGCCCTGAAAGCTGCCCAGAAAATGTCATTTTTATTCGTGACGGGCTTAAATCCGGAAACCAAGGAAGATGAGATGGAAAATTATCTAAAGGAAATTACAGGTTTTTCATGCAAATGTGAAAAAATGAAGACGAAAAAAGATAGGTACAAAAGTTCCTTCAAAATTCGGGTGCCAACTGAAATAAAAACATCTGTTATGGATCCAGAAATATGGGGGAAGGGTATTACAATAAACCATTTTCTGCACCTACGACGACGCCCGTATATTCGGGAAGATCGAATGACCTAGAAGAAATATGTATCTTGCACCAAAATATCCAGTGCCTAAGAAACAAAGTAGTGGAAATTGAAATGTTTATTAATACTCTGGAACTTTTACCAGAGATAATATGCCTTACAGAACACTGGCTGGCCAATGATGAAGTGGAGTTTTATAAAGTCCAGGGGTATAAAATGGTATCAGTATACTCAAGGCGAGGTATGGTGCATGGGGGAGCCTGTATCTTGGTTAACGAGAAAGCCGAAGATTTTCAGGAAATGGAAAACATAAGAAATATGAGCATAGAGGGAGAAATTGAAGTATCCTGCATAAGAAGTAATGCTAGGAAGATCATTGTCTTGTCAGTTTATAGGACTTGTCTAGGCAATCTTGGTTTATTTGTGCAGGGTCTTGAAAATATTTTAAATGTGTTATGTCAGTGTCCTGATTACAATGTTGTTATTTGTGGAGATTTTAATATTAATTTATTGGTGGAAAGTCAAGAAAAAGCTATTTTTATTGATTTACTTAATAGTTGTAACTTCAAGCAAACAATCTTTGAACCTACTAGGGTTACTAAGATGACTAAGTCTATATTGGATAATATTTTTGTAAATTTTCGGAACTTTGCTCAGAATAGGGTGGTCATGTCAGGCCTTTCTGATCATTTTGCTCAACTTATTACTGTTGAAAGTAGTCCAGTAGAGACTGGGCCTGCCTTTATAACTAAACGAATCTTTTCTCAAAATAGAATTCATCAGTTTATGTTGAACTTGCAAGACTGTGCATGGGATGATGTGCTGGCAGAGCCAGATGTCAACAAAGCCTATAATATAATAATAATAATATAATAAATAATAAATAATAAATTCCTTTATTAGTTCTGTTTTTTATAAAATATATAGAACATGTCACAGCTTAAAAAAAGAGAGAAAAAACAAATTTAGAGAAACAAATCAAAATACAGAGAAACAAATTAAAATACAGATAAACAAATCAAAATTACAGACAGTTACAAAACATTTAAAATTAAAGTATACAATGAACAGGTCATATCAGCCTCATTTATATAAAATCATCATTGAAATACTCCTCTAGTGTGTAGTAGGCCTTGGATATCAGAAGGTTTTTGAGCAAATGTTTGAACCTTTTTAAATTATTGTTTTTGATAGATATGGGCAATTTATTGTAAATTTTGATAATGAGAAACTGAGCGTTTTTTTGTAGGTATGAATAGTTGAACTTTGGAGCAAGAGGGTCACTTCTGTGTCTCGTATTATGTTGATGGTCTCGATCAGATACAAATAAATTTTCATTCAATTTGAAAAACACCATGGATTCATATATGTATACACCAATGACTGTAAGGATACCCCACCTTTGAAATACAGGGCGGCAGGTTTCAATCTGTCTCATGTTAAATATTCTGCGTAGACACAGTTTTTGCAGAATCAAGATCCTGGTTATGTCACCACACCCACCCCAGAACACGATCCCGTACCTAATTCTGGACTGTATGTATGCATGATACGCTGTTAGTGCAGCATTTTTACCAACATTTTTTGTTATCACACTGAGTGCAAAGGAGAACTGCGATATTTTTCCAGCCAGACCTTCAATGTGTTTTTTCCAGTCTAACCTGGAGTCAATTTCAACCCCCAGAAATTTTGCAGAGCTCACTGTTTGGATGGGTCCATCGTGCAGGGTAAAGATTTCATGCTCGTCAGGGGTATGGTATGAGAATTTGACAATTTGTGTTTTATTTATGTTTAAAATGAGATTATTTGAAGTGAACCACGTCTTCAGCAGTCTGAGTGCATTATCAATCTCGACCTCCCCTGTGACGGTTTTGTCTAGATTGAAAATAAGTGTAGTGTCATCAGCGTATTGAACTGTGTGGTGGCCGGCTATGCCAGGAAGTTCATTTGTGTACAATATGTAAAGCAGTGGACCCAAGATTGATCTTTGTGGGACCCCTCTTTTTCCCAACTGCATGTTAGACCTTTTCAAGTCCCCACACCCATTAACACTCACAACACACTGCCAACGGTTTTGCAGATAAGATTTAATAAGCTGTGAGGTGATTCCTCTCAGTCCATAATTTTCCAGTTTAGCTAGTAAAATGTCATACTTGACACTGTCAAATGCTCTAGATAGATCCAGGCAGACTGCTAAAGTGGTATTATTATTATTTAAAGAATCGAAAACTTTTACAAGGGCTTGATAGATTGCTCGTGCCGTTGATTTGCCCGGTCTGAAGCCGTTCTGGTATTCTGAGATGAGTTGGTTCTCTTCAAGAAAGGACATAAGCCGTTTATATAATATTTTTTCAAACACTTTACTAATATTATTAAGAAGAGCTATGGGCCTATAATTGGAGATGCTTGTTTTATCTCCTTTTTTAAAAATGGGACTTATTTTAGCTTTTTTTAGTTCGTCTGGAAATATTCCAGTAGAAAAGGATAAATTAATTAAGAAAGCTATAGGTCTTGAAATTTCATCAGAACAGGATTTAAGCAAGGTCATGGGTATTTCGTCCACTCCTACAGATTTTGTGTTTTTTAAGGCCTGTATCACAGTTCTGACTTCAGCAGGATCAGTTTATATTTTATTAATATATTTAATAGTATTATTCGTACAAACATTGATTTGATATTTCCTGTGAAAAAATGTAAAATCAAACGGATGTCATCAAGGACTTGGATTACAAATGGGATAAAAATTTCTAGTAATAAAAAAACGGCTCTTTATGAGGGAGTTCTAGATGGGACTGTAAGTATGCAATACTACAAAACATATTCTAAGATATTGAAACAAATTATAATAAAAGCAAAAGCTAACAGTCATTGTCAATATATTCAAAGTGCAGAAAATAAAACAAAAGCAACCTGGTCTTTAATAAAAAATATCACAAACAAAAATAAAAAGGCAGTTACTCTCTTTGGGTCGTTTCCTGAGGAGACGGAGCAAGACATAGCCAATAAAATTAATGACTTCTTTATAAATGCCTGTCCTGTTATTAACAAGAATAAACATTTAGATAGTTCAAAAATTAAAGCTTGTGGTAGTAGTTTTTTCCTGACCCCGGTAACAGAATACGAGATTTATAAATATATAATTGGACTGAAAAATAAAAAATCTGTAGGTTTTGATGAGATACCGGTTTAATTATTAAAAAAAATTGCGCATATAGTGGCCCTTCCACTTACGCACATAATAAATCTATCTTTTCAAAATGGCATATATCCAGAGGCTTTGAAAGACGCTTGGATCAAGCCAATATACAAAAAAGGGGATTGTAAGCAACTAAATAATTATAGACCAATTTCACTATTATCGAATTTGAATAAAGTGTTTGAAAGGGTAATATTCGACAAACTTATGGGTTTCTTAAATACTTTTAGTATACTTGTTGATCAGCAGAACGGCTTTAGGAGGGGTAAATCTACTGTTACTGCCGTCTATCAGGCATTAAAAAAGATCATCGAGGCTCTTAACAACAAAAAGGTCACTGCAACCTTGTGTGTCGACCTGTCCAAAGCGTTCGATAGCGTTGACCATGAGGTTTTGCTTAGAAAAATGGAGCTGTATGGCATAAGGGGTGTGGCATTGCGGCTTTTCAGGTCCTATCTGTCGGGTCGAATTCAACGCGTGGTTGATAGTGATAGAAATGGAGATAGGGTGATGTCTGCTGGTGTGAGTGTGCGGAGGGGGTGTCCCACAGGGCTCAGTCCTGGGGCCGCTTTTCTACATACTGTATACTAATGAGCTTGTGAATGTAATCGGCAGAGATGTCGTTATGTTTGCGGATGACACCTCGGTGTTATATGCGGCAGAAAGCGAGGATGAATGTGAACAGCAAATAATGAGTGATATTGAAACTTTGAATGAGTGGTTCTCAGTGAACAATCTCTTACTAAATGTGTCAAAGACACAGCTGTTAACATTTGGAGTGAGGAAAGAACACCTTATAAATATTCACTATGACAATGCAGAAATTGAGCAAGTGGAGAGCATATCATTTCTGGGAATACAAATCGACAAAAGATTAGACTGGAGAGCACAAATAGAGTTGCTTGCGGGAAACATTGCTCGCTACTGCTATGCACTTCGAGTGATCAGTAATACTGTAAATATTGAGGCAGCACTGTCAGCATATCATGCTTATGTACAGTCAAAGTTAAGATATGGTATACTTTTTTGGGGAAACTCGGTAGATGTCAACCGGGTTTTCATATTACAGAAGAGGTGCCTTAGAACTATATTTAAAATAAAACAAACTGAAACATGTAAAAATGTCTTTATTAGCTGCAGGGTGCTCACATTGTATGGTATCTACATCTATGAGAGTGTATTGTTTGTTATTAAGAACTATTCTCAGTTTATACAACTACAACGAGAACATAACTATGAAACCAGAAGTAATCATTACCTAGTAAATGATAAGGCAAATTATAGTTATATACAAAAGAATGTTATCTACTCTATAGTGAAAATCTGGAACAAAATTCCTCAATACTTTAAAAGTCGCAACCTCCCAAGTCAAAAACGTATTTTGAGGGAATTTCTGATAAGAAAGTGTTATTACAGTGTAAGGGATTTTTTAGAAGATAATGAAGTAAATGGATTAGGGCTTTCCACCTGAATTGTAACAAAATGTATTAATTTTAAGAATGTTATGTGTTCAAAATTTTTAAAGTGTATTAGGTTTAGATTAGTGTAAGTAATAAATATTGTGACACGGTCTACACCTCTATGGTATAGTTTGTAAGAGACCTATTATTGAATAAAATAAATAAATAAATAAAATAAAATATCAGTCTTACAGCCCTTCGCTGGAGGCCAAACAACCTCTGGGCCCCAGAAGAGTATCCCCAGATCAGGATGGCGTAGGAAAGGTGGGAGTGAAATAAAGCATAATAAGCCGTTCTTAAGACCTCATTTGAAACACAGGCTCCCAAGCTGCGCAAAAGGTACAAGTTCTTACTCAGCTTGCCAGCCACTGCCTCAATATGTGCACCCCATTGTAGTCCTGGATCCAGGTATACACCCAAAAACTTCACCGCTTCCCCGCCCTGGTCTGCCTCTGTAAGATCTCGCATGGAAAAGACAATTCTTTTGGTTTTATCCTTGTTGAGAAGTAATTTGTTTGAGCAGAACCACTTCTCTGCTCTGTCCTGAAACTCCAATGAGCCATTCCATGATTCTACGAGGCTATTAGCAGTGAAGGACACAGTTGTGTCATCAGCGAAGAGAGTATAGTCCGTTCCTGACCTGGAGCTGGTAAATCATTGATGTATATCAGAAAAAGGATTGGTCCTAGTATTGACCCTTGTGGGACCCCAACGTCCACCCCTCTCTCCGATGACCCCACCCCTGCAACCACCACCACCTGTGTCCGGTTTTTAAGATAGGATCCTATCAACCTGATACTGTTCCGTGATAATTTGTATCTCCTGAGTTTTTCCAGAAGAATATTATGGCTAACACAATCAAAAGCTTTACTCAAATCACAGAACAGCACCGTATTAAATTGCTTATTATGGAAGGCTTCATTTATACTATTAATGAGATTCAAGATGCCCATAACAGTATTCTTATCCCTACGAAACCCGAATTGATTTTCAAAAAATAAATTGTTAGACTCGAAAAATGCCATTAACCTTAATGCCATACACTTTTCCACTACCTTCGATATAATGGGCAGCAAAGATATTGGTCTGTAATTGCCTGGCTCTAACTTATCCCCTTTTTTAAAAATTGGCTTTACTACTGCTTTCTTTAATATATTTGGAAAAACGCATTCTCCAAAGCAAAGATTTATTAACCTTGTAAGGGGCATTATTATGATATTTTTGATTGATTTGAGGATTTTTACATTGAGTCCAAATATATCTCTACTGTTCTTATTCATTAGGTGATCAATAATGTTCCTAACCTCAATAAAAGTAACCTCTGGGAAGTTAAAGCTCTCTATATTTGATGTATCCAGAAAACTAAAATTATCCGTAGGCTGATCCACATGAGGTATGTTTTTTATGATGTTATCAGCAATATTTGAAAAAAACAAATTGAACTCATCCGAGGTGGGTCCCTGGTTGTTGTCACTGGGTTTTTTATTGGCTGCACGATGTTTATTAATAATTTCCCACATGCATTTCGGAGGATTAGACGAATTTCGAATCAAATTATCATTAGCTTCTATCTTGGCCCTGCGTACTTCGTCCCTATAAAAAACCTTAAATTCGTTTATCTGTTGGTTACTAATTAGGTTATATTGTTTAGATAATTCTCTCAGAAACCCGAGATGTTCTCGCATGTTCCTGAGATTTTCATTAAACCAGTTTATGTTTTTAGAGTGGTCAGATCTTACTCTATAAGTTTTTTCAGGAAATGATTCCAGATATGCCCTCTTCAAGATCCCCATAAACACCTCAAACTTCTGATCTACATTCATAACATTTATTTGGATAAAATCCCATTCTACTGAATCCAAAATAGTATGAAAAGTGAATAAACCCCTCTGAGTTACAGGTCTACACACCTTGTCTGTCACTCGGAGCTTCTCTCGATCTCTATTTATAGAAATATCAACCAGTTGACTTTTATGGTCTGAAACGTTCATGTCAATGACATGAGTGGCAATGACTTCAACATCGGGGCTCAAGAAGACATTGTCCAGGCAGGATTGTTCGCGGGTGGCCTCATGTATTGTTTGCTTTAGGCCAAAACCATTTAACATATCGCACAGCTGAGTCGCCTCCATCTCAGCCGTACCAAAACGGACATTAAAATCACCTGCCAGTACAATCTCTCCCCCCACCCCAAACTCAGACATTATCCCCTCCACAGCCGACAAAAAAGTGCCAAAATGACCCGAGGGCGATCTATACATAGCTAAAATACAAAGATTAAAAGATTTCACATAAGTACAACAATACTCAATACATTTGTTCATATTAAAATCAGTCCTAAATGAAATATCACAGGTTTCCAACACATTCCTGACAGGAATTAGGGTTCCACCACCAATTTGATCATTCCTTGCATACGATCCTGCGACTTTATAGCCATCAATGTTTAAACAATTGATTTCATCTTGATTCAGCCAATGTTCTGTTATGCATATTACGTCAATATTCCTCTTTGACCTGCTGGAAGGTTTTAACTTAATATCCATACTCCCACGTGAACCCACTAGAGAATTTCTCAATCAAACCCCATCTGCATTAGATTATGTCATCACAAACCACCCCAGTTTTAAAGCAACAAACCTTATGGTAAATATTGCAGACCACAAAGCACAACTTATTACATTTCATAAAGATTGCTCTCAGAACGAGATCACAATATCTAACACACATTTTTTCAAAAGATTCTTTGATGAGCAAAACATTTTTCAATTAAACTACCATTTCTCAAGAACCGATCTAAGTCACTTGTACTCCTTGAATGAGGTGGATGAGGCTTGGTCCTATTTCTCAGATAATTTTGTGTATTGCCTAGATATAGCATGTCCAATAAAAAAAGTAACCGTGAGAAGTACATCTCAGGGTAAGTCGTGGATAAACTCGGACCTGGTTAAACAGAGTGAGCATTTAAGGGACTTGTATTGACTTTCCAGATCTCTAGGGACGCCGGATGCCAAAGAATTATATTCGCAAACAAAAAAAGTTTTTCATGAAAGATTAGCATTGGAAAAAAAAATTTTTAAACACAAACTCATTGACTCTTCATACAACACAAAAATTATCTGGCACATAATAAATACTAATTTGGGGAGAGTAAAAAAATGATCAGATCCTAAAAAACTAACAAATAAGGAGGGCCACGCGACTAACCCGAAAGATATAAGCAATGACTTTTGCAATTTCTTCGCTACCAGCGCGAACTCCTTGATATCGACAATTTTGGGTAGCACCTCTAATGTTTCGGAATGCACAACACGTACTCCACATCTTGAGTCAATATTTATCTTACCATTAAGTGCAGATGACCTATTCCTAGCTTTAAAGAATCTGAAAAACAAATCGGCCTGCTCTGGTCTGCTAGACATCCCAATTTCAGTTTTAGAAAAAATATGGAAATATATTAAATATCCTTTATGCCACATTTTTAATTTGTCTTTAGATAAGGGGAAATTTCCTAGTAAACTTAAAATAGGGGAAATAATTCCGCTTTTTAAAAAGGGGGACAGAGAAAAAATAGAAAATTATAGAGTGATAACAGGTTTGCCTAGCTTCTCAAAACTTTTTGAAAAAGCTATCTTGATTCGCTTGGAAAACTACTTGAATGGTGCAGACTTAATCAGTAACGCGCAACACGGTTTTAGAAAAGATTTCTCAACCTCGACAGCTATATTTGAATTAATGAACTTTGTCTATAAGGGTCTGGATGCATCACGGCTCATTCTCGTGCTATTTTTTGATTTAACACGCGCGTTTGACTGCCTAAACAGTTTATACCTAAAAAAGAAACTGCACGCACTGGGAATAAGGGGCGCTATCAACAATTGGGTAATTTCTTATATGGAAAACCAGAAGATTAGAGTTAGAATTGGGAATGTCACTTCAAATGAGCAAACAGTCAATTGTGGAGTACCACAGGGAAGCATAATTTCACCTTTGCTGTTCACTTTGTTCATAAACGACTTAGAAGAGTACATTGCACAACCAAATAGCAAACAAATACTTTATGCTTTGCCAAGATGGCGGATGGTGAAGTTGATAATGTGGATGTGCTTACATCAAACGTGAAAATATCGTGTGATTCTTGTAAAAGACCTGTGAAAACTGAATTAAAGTGTGATAATTGTCCTAGACAATATCATCCCGCATGTCTGGTACGAATTAAGGGCGCGAAAACCCTTGGAATTGGTCAGATTCTATGTCCTGTGTGCGCGCCAAAACTCGATGCTAGCATGAAAGATATTCTTTTGAAGGAGAATGAAATGTTAAATAGGTTGGTTTTAATTATGATGGAGAATCATGACCTCCTGAATAGTCGAATGGTTGATATTGAAGCGAAAAATAGTGAGTTATGTAACGAAATTAGGATTTTGAAAAAAACTCATGTGTAAACAAACCCCTCTCACCTCATCCATCCCTGCGAATTTCTCGTCCACAGAGTACATCATTCAGTCAAAATATCGATCCGGACGGAGGCGTGTTGAACAGAAGTTCAAGCTTGCGTGGAAGAGAAGAACACAGTGAACATAACCATAAAATCACTTCCAATCAAAACAATTGCAGAGAACGGGTGAATAATTTAGAAAGTCAAAAATTGGATTCCCCGAGCAAATGTGGTGTTGAATATAAATCGACTAATTTTCAACACATCTCAAATAGCCAAGTTGAAAGAGCTGTAAGTGGAGCGATGGTGGAAACTATCTTGTCTAGTTTTACCGAAATAAATGCAGAAGTCCATAGTCCCTTAAATAGCAACAAAACAGCAAAAAATACTAATAGTGATTCTGTAACAAATGTGGAGGGAGTTTTCAGGGGTGTACCGGGCAAGAAATGGATATTCCTGGGACGAGTTAATAATGAAGCCTCATCGCAGGTAGTTCTCAACTATATTATGAATAAAACAGGTACAAGTAATAATAACTTGATTGTTGTTAATGAATTACCCTCCAAATCTAACTCTAAAAGCTTTAAGGTGGGAGTATGTGAAACTTTGTATGATGTGTTAAATAACAAAAACTTTTGGCCAAATAATGTAATTGCTAGACCGTTTACATATCGGCATAAATCAAAGGCAATACATCAAAATTTTCATCGATCACAGACTTTTCCGACGGATCCCTAGTGTTTTACTACCAGAATGTTAGAGGAATTAAATCAAAAATCCAATCTTTTATGTGTAATGTTCTTACTGAGAATTATGATGTAATACTGTTAACTGAGACATTCTTGGATACCACTGTTTTGTCGGGAGAACTTGGCCTTGATGGTTATTGTGTATTTAGATGTGACAGATCGGAATCGACTAGTAATTGTGTGACTCAGGGTGGAGTGCTTATTGCTGTGAAGAGTACACTACAGTGTCATCTTCTTGTTCCAATATTAAATAGTGTGGAGCAAGTTTTTGTCCTGATCACTGTTGGTGCAAATAGAATTCTGATTGGCAATGTATATATACCTGGTGTCTCAACTGTAGAATTGTACGAAAGTTTCTGTCTCTCTGTTATGCAATTGTGTGATGAGATTGACTTTACTGATGTGCTACTTTGGGGTGATTTTAACTTACCCAGGGTGTCTTGGATCAATGATGAAAATGGATCTTCTCCTACCGGAAATGTGTCAGGTGAGGTTACAGTGATATCGGACTGTGCAGCCTATTTAGGCTTGTTTCAAAATATAACCATTCCAAATAAGTATGGAAATTTTTTAGATCTACTGTTTTCAAATCATATAGATACACATGTCACAATTTGTGATAAACCTTTAGTGCGACTAGATGCACCCCATCCAGCTTTTGAATGTAACTATAAATTAGGAAGTCCCATACCAAATAATATCTCATGTGATTATTTTTATTATGATTTTAAGCATGCTGACTACGCTGAAATTAATTTGTTACTAGCTAGTGTTGATTGGAGCTTCATTTCTGAGTGTACTGATGTGGATTTTGTTGTTTCTCAATTTTATAATATTCTGTATTTTGCAATTGAACTATTTACACCTATTTCACAATATAAAACACCAAAGTTTCCGAAATGGATGAGTTCCGACTTGAAAGCCTTAATTATAAATAAAAAGGAAGCTCACAGAAATTTTAAACAATCAGGGGCATTGCATGATTACACTATCTTTTCAAACCTGAGAATGCAATGTAGAAATATGTCTTATTCCGTTCACCATGAACATATAGCAACGGTTGAGGCGCAGCTGACTGATAGAGCTTCCTTTTGGAAGTTTGTAAACTCAAAAAGAGGAAACAATGAATATCCACAGTGTATGTCTCTTAATCATAATCTAAGTAGTGATCCACAGGAGATTTCAGAAATGTTTAATGAGTATTTCTCCTCAGTATACTTGGAACATGAGGAATCCAACGTCTTTTTTGATTGTGATAGGTCTGTTAGTGTAGGATTTTTAAACTTGTCTGTGATTGATGTTTTTAATAGGATTAGTATGTTGAAATCTAGTCTTGGACCAGGGCCTGATGGCATACCTGTTATTTTGTTACAAAATTGTAAGTTTGTCCTAGCTGATATTTTATGTAAAATTTATAACCTATCACTTAGATGCGGGATTTTTCCCACTTATTGGAAGAAGTCATATGTTACACCAGTTTTTAAGGATGGTAATCGGGCAGATATGAAAAATTATAGAGCCATCTCTAAGATGTGTTTAACTTCAAAAATATTTGAAGCCTTGGTTTCAGATAGTATAACTCCACTTTTTAGACAGGTTATGATTAGTGAACAGCACGGCTTTATAAAGGGGAGATCAACTGTTTCGAACCTGTTATGCTATGAGCAGATACTGTTGGGAGCTTTCGAGAGTGGGTACCAGGTTGATACCGTTTATACCGACTTCTCGAAGGCCTTTGATAGTGTTGATCATGGCATATTAATTAAAAAGCTCTCGGCGGTTGGAATTTATGGAACTCTGCTCAACTGGTTTGGAAGCAATCTAATAGGAAGGAAACAAGCTGTTAAAATTAAAAATTACATATCTTCAGAAATATCTGTTACTTCTGGCGTCCCGCAGGGCGGTCACCTGTCGTCAGTTCTTTTTAATATATTTATCAATGATATAAAAATGCTTTTCATGACTGCCAGTTTCTGGTTTTTGCTGATGACTTAAAAATTTTCAAAATTATTAAATCCCCATCTGATTGTCAATTATTGCAAGACGATCTGAATAGATTTTCATTATGGTCTAAAAGTAATAAATTGTCTCTAAATATCAGCAAATGTAGAATAGTGTCATTCACTAGATCCAGGAATCCTTATTTCTTTAAATATGACCTGGACTCTGTGGAGCTTGAGAGACAAACCCTAGTTAAAGATCTTGGAGTTTGGTTAGACTATGAGCTTACATTTACTAAGCATATTGATTTCATTACGACTAAGGCATTGCGCCTACTGGGATTTGTCTTTCAAACTCTACGAGGTTTCGAGAGTGTATTTGCCTTTAGAGAGGTTTACTGTACTGTAATTCGTTCTATACTTGAATATGCCAGTTGTGTGTGGCAACCATATTATGCTGTTCACAAACAAAGGTTGGAAAGAGTCCAGAGAAGGTTCCTTAGAAGGATTGGATCTAAATTGGGAATACCCTATGATGAGATTGATTGTAATGACATAATGAAACTTCTTAATTTAACATCTTTGGAAAATAGAAGAAAATTTTCAGAAATCTCAATTTTTTATAAAATTATTAATGGCTTGTGCTATTCTACTCTCCTTTCTGGCATTGGTTTTCATGTTCCTTCGATTGGTACTACAAATAGGGTCCTTTTCAATGTTGACTTCCATAGAACCAATTATGGTCTCAACTCACCTTTGAATAGAATGTGTATATTGGCGAATGAAATATTGACCTCATGTGATATAGATATATTTTGTGATAATCTGAACATATTTTCAAGTAAAGTTAAAAAGTTATTATATAGGTGAATCACTGGAATTTATTCTTGCAATAATATTTGGTGTTGTTTTTTCCTATATACACATTGTAATAGTTTTAATTTGATTTTATACTGTTTGACACTGCTTTTGTACTATATACTGTTTGCTACAATTGTAAATGCTAAATGCGTTAATAAAATTTTGATTTTTGATTTTGATTTTGATTTTGACTGCACGGTGGCTATCTCGGCCAGCAACCTGGAGGACTTAGAGAGCGGAGCCAACAATATCTTACACAAATTTTCTAGATGGTGTTCAAATAACAGACTTATCGTAAGCGAATCTAAAACTTGCTACATGACCTTCTCACTCCGTAAAGAATTACATCGAGATGCAAATCTTACATTAAATAACAAACCGGTAAACAAAACAGATAATTTCAAATTCCTTGGCATTTATTTAGATCCTCATATTAAATGGTGCAATCACATAGATTATGTGGCTGGGAAATTAAATACAGCATATTTTGCTATAAGAAACCTAAAAAACACCCTAGAACCAAAGCAACTTCTTAATACCTGTTATGCACTTGCATACTGCCACTTGAGCTATGGCGTCATTTATTGGGGCCAATCCACCGATCTAGCCAGAATATTCATCCTACAAAAAAGACTTATTAGAACGATTTACTCCCTGAGTCCCCTAAACTCCTGTAGACCTTTGTTCCTTCAGCATAAGATACTCACGCTCCCATCCATACTGATACTGCACGCAGTTCTCTTCGTGAAAAAACAGAAAACCAGATTTTCCCAATCCTCAACAATTCACAATCATTCCACAAGAAACAACTCTAACATATACATTCCCCTTCACAACACTACCACCTATCAAAAGAGTCCATACTGCTTTTGCGCAAATATGTTTAACAATCTTCCAGCGGGTCTCAAAGAGATACCCTCATACACTAAATTTAAAAAATGTGTAAAGATTTACCTTTTAAATGAATGTTTTTATAATGTTAACGACTATTTGAAAATTTTAATTTAGTATTGTTTTGTAGAATTACTTTAATTATTATTCTCTAGTTTCTTTAAGTATTTTAACATTTTTGTTTGTATTGACGTTGTCATATCGTTAGATTCTGTAGACATAGGTAAAGTGAAATAAATAAATAAATAAATAAATGAAAACTGAGCAAACCTGAACACCAACAAAGGTGATCATTTAAGTGCTTTATTATAATTTGTTTTTGATTTTTTTAGTTCTATTAGAGCATACTCCCATCTAGTCCTTTCACAATATTCATTTAGCAAAGCTATTGTGTCCCTCCGATTTCTAAGTTCATTGTTAAACCAACCAATATTCCAGGAATTATCGGACCGAACTGGGTTGGTCCTCTCTGGAAAGCACTGCATAAATGCTCCCTCAATCTCCTCAAAAAATATATTACATTTCTGTTCAGTGCTATATCCCGAAATATCAACAGCAGAAATAACATTTTTAGAACGACCATTATCAAAAAATAACAATTACAGAACGTAACATTTGCAGAATATAACTTTAACCGAAATGAACTTCGACAGAACCACGATACACTTACAACGATATGCTACGTATGACGTCACTATGAGGGAAAATCTTAAATTGACCAGGTGCTTGCGCCTGAGCAAATGAAATATGACAATAATATTTTAATAAACGTCGACTCAACACACTACCGGAAAATAAGCTGACCTGTACTTATGTACAAGGAGTACAAGCACCTAGTCAATTTAAGATTTTCCCTTGAAGTGACGCCATAGCGTAGCATACCGTTGTAAGTGTATCGTGGACAGAACGAACAACGGCAGAGAAAACGAGGTCAGAAAGACGGCGAAATAAGGCAGCATTTGTAGTAATCATAGTGCTCTGTTTGAGAGTAGGTATTTAGTGTCTATTACTATACCTATTACTTGTTTACCATTGTTATTGCTCAGTTATTTGCTACAAACACACATAAAAATGCATACGATTTATTAGAGAAATTAAAGTCCTTTCATTACACTAGGTATCTTCAGAAATGTTCCTTCAATCTGTGAGACGAAAACATTGAATGGTAAAAACTCATAATTCAGTGTCACAGAGACACGATTGACACCATCTAATTTTTTTGATGAGAAATAATCTAGTATTTAATTTAATTTGAAAACAATCTTGGTTATGTGTAAAATTTCATCAATCATTACTAAAAACAAATAAATCTAAAATTTCAGCAGAGTTGCCATCCGTCCTTATTTGGTTAGGACAGTCCTTTGTGCCCTTCCGTCCTTATTTCAACCTAAAATGTCCTTACATCCGTCTTCGATAACGTAAATTAATATATTTATGTACACAAACAGTAATAATAGGAAATAAAAATAAAATAAAAACAACTTGCAGAAAGAACATTTAATTCGTGATTAACTAACAACGTGTTAAATTTGAATGCGTTGCTAAATTTTGGTCAAGTTACCCAAGATTTAATCAAAGCCGGCCCAGGCCCACTTGAAACAGCAATCGCTCTTAACATCGGCTTTTAAGCGGGTATTACACCAACAATTTCTTTGTCAAATAAGTTCACAAAGTGACTTCATGAAGAAATTTGATGAATGTAAAATACCAAATTTGACGTCAAATATCTTCACATCATCGTCGTGAAGAACTTCACGAAATTAGAGGGATTTTTTGGCGAGATAAACGGTTTTAAATTTTGGAGCGGTATCTGATACCGGTCCGTTTTCGCGACTAAGCGGTCTTTCAAATGACGTCATTGCTGACGTCATCGTTTTAAAAACGGTCTTTTAATTTATTCAACAAGGTGCAAGTTGTTGATAAAAAGCCATCACCGGTTAAATTTGACATTAAGAGCCAAATTCGCCATTTTTCAACGTACATAAACCAAAAAAAAAGACTTATGGAGTCCTGTGCAGTGATCTAGTCCTGTGTCTGTGCCTGTGCCAAAAATGCATCCACAAAAATGAAAAATGAACAGTACTGGCAAATTGCTCCAGAAAGATAAGCTAACAATTCATTAGAGAGACAGAGAAAATGAACAGTATGAATACTCGGTCAACTTTAGAGGCAGGGATGGGCGCCCGCAGGGAGGGGCTAGGGCCCCCCTGAGATTGTGAGATTGTCATCCTTTTTAATTATATTAGTAATAAAATCTTTAAAAATATATATATTTTTTATTTTACCCCGCCTGAGAAAAAAGTCTGCGGGCGCATAAAGCTGGTAACAGGTTTGGCTACTGTCATGGAGTTGCTAAACAGTAAGTAAAGTAAACAGTCAAATTAATTATTAATAAATAAAATGACACGTTTTGTTATTTTATAATTATTATTTAACTTCAATTTGTTTTGCATGTTTTTTTTTTGAGTTTATAATTGTGCCTTGTGCTGCTAGTAATTATATTAATACATGTCAGTCAGTAAACACTAGTCAGTCTAGTACAATAAAACAAAACCAACAAACGAGAAATAAAACTTGACAGATGGGTTTATAAACAAATGAAAAAACCGTGTCATTTTGGCGATTTACAAAAACCGCTTGATTATGACGTCATTATTAAAAGACCGCAGCGGTCATTTACATATAACCGTTTATCTCGCCAAAAAATCCCTTAGAGCTTGTTCTATTTTTCGTCAAGTTATTCGTGAATTTCAGTATTGCAAACTGTCAAAATACAATTAAAAATTTGAAGCCTTTGAGGTTATGTCCCAGATGTTTTATTAGGCAATCCAACGATGTGTCAAATTAATTCAAAATGGTGGCTGGTGGGCACACATTGCAAGGAATACGTTTGTTTACATTTGAGCGTGCGCATCCTAAATCCCGATAAAATTGTTTATATTTATTAAGGAATCATCAGGTTGTTTTAGTTTGTTTGTTTACTGTTGTAGTGAGCGCTGAAAAGCTTTTTTTTTGCAGTAAAATACATTTTTATAGTGATTTAGTGGGTGTATTGACCACACAAGAATGCCGATGACTTGTCTTGCAGTCGGTTGTGGAAGTCGCTCCAACAGAGACAAGATTAGTTTTTATTGTGTGCCTACCATCTTAAAGCATAGGTTTTTAACTAATTTAAATGATATGTCCAAAAGACGTGGCTGGCTGCTCTCAAAAGGGACAATCTTACAGAGTCTATGTTAAAGAATCAAAGAGTTTGCAGCAAGCATTTTATAACAGATTAATCATTTCCAAGTTATTTTCTCCGTTAACTTAACTACTTTATCTACCTAGAAAAGTTTAAAAATAATAATCACTTTTTTTAACAAATAACTTTTAACTTTAATATGCCACCCGATGTCAACAACCGAGCATTGTTTTTTAGTGTTCGGTAATGTCAACGGAAAACTAAACCTTAACATATTTTTTTGGTGGTGCCCCCTGGCCCCTTGTAAAAATTTCAGCTTATTCTATTGAGAATTTATTTTAGTTTTTGTAATATTTTATAATTATTATTAAGTTAGTAATAACTAGAAAATTGATCTCGATGTAATTTATTTTTTAATTGAAATGTCTTTCTAGTTCAAGCAAATGTAGCTATGCATACCAAGATATTATTAAATAAAAAATACATACATATAAATAAAACATGCATTATTTATTTTCCAAACTACAATACAAACAATAATATAGAAATAATACAAAATGACAAAATTATAGATTATTTATTTGTACAAATCGGATGCCAACGGCCATATATGAACGATGTACTGTACATATGCTTTCGTCTTGTGCTATAATACTCCACACATCTAATGGTCTTAAGTTTGCTCTGAGAATGTCTTACCTGAAAAAAAAACACTCTGTAAACATTATCCTTCTATTTTTATTTTAAAGTTACTGAAAATTACACATAAAGTACAAAGTTTAGAAAATTACTAAATAAATATACCTTGTCGACTAAAATATACGCATGATACGCATCCTCAACCATCTTTACTCCAACTTTTGTTACAAATCCTGCCTCAAAATATTTATAACACTGCAGACTTTGCTTTCATTTGGTGTAATAACTGTGTGTCAGGATTAAATATGAAACAATACCCATACTGGAAACTGGAGGAACTCGATCAATAGAGAAGTCTAAATCTTCATCTTTTAAAGTAAAAGTATCTAAAGAACCAATTAGTTTTAACTTCTGTAGATACCTGAAAACATAAAACAGTTGATTATTTTCAGAGAAATACATAGATAATCATTTTAAGCTAGTTTTAAATAAAAAATAACCTCAACTTACCTCTCGCCAACGTCAGGACTTTTTGCCTATAAATTCTGCAGATAAATACTAGCCATTGCTAAATAAATAAAGTTCAGGCTTGACAAGTCACGCTAAAGACAAATAACACGAATTTTAGCAACCACAACTCTCAAAAACTTGGAAAAATAAAATCGATATTCACTGTCAACTTGCACGACTTCTTATGGGGAACTTTCCAAGGTCATTTTTGTGTGCCCACCAGCCACCATATTGGATCACGTGGTTTGGATTCCCTAATTCTGGGGTTATGTTATGATTTCTTTGTGGTGGAGTGTGTTTGTTGTAAAATTTAATAAATAATAAACTTGAGAATAGTCAACATGAGTTGTAATAACGAAAAGGTAAGTCCATGTATTTATGTATTTTATTTCTTGTTGTATGTTTTATAGATAGTTTAAAAGCTAAAAATCCATAATTTATCATTTACTGAATTTTTATTTCAGGCGTCTTTTATCTTTACCAGGGAACAAGTGAAGTTTTTAATTATGACCTACGAGCAACACGCCATCTTATATGATGTAGCAAATATCAATTATAAAAATAAAACTATGAGAATTATGGCACTAACAGAAGTGCAGGAGGTTTTCAACAAGCAATTTTTGTTTTCTAATTTGACTGTGGACGACATCAAAAAAAAAATTAATAGCCTTAGAACGCAATTTTTTGCTGAACTTAATAAAATAAAAAAAAGTAGTTGCAGTGGAAGTAGTACTGATAATATTTATAAACCCACTCTTTGGTGTTTTGAGTTACTTTCTTTTTTACAGTCCAAAAATCCCATAAGAAAGGGTGAATCTAATTTAATTTTTGATAAAGAAAACGAAGAGGAAGTAGATTCTGAATTGCTTTTTAATGGGACGGTCGAAGAATTAAACAGTCGGAGTCCACTCATGATGGATGACATAGCAAATTCAAGTACACCTACAACAAGGGCATCAACGAGTGCCTCATTTTGATCAGATGAGTATGCCTCAACAAAAAAACGAAGACAAAATGATAGACAGGAGTCAAAAACAGTGGCCCTGTTGGAAATGGCAACAAATGTTTTAGAAACAACTCAAAATGGGCCACTTGTTGAGGATATAAGTATTATTGATGCATTTGCCTTGTAAGTGTTATGTCGTGTTGTACTTTTACTATAAATATGTAACAAGTCCTAAAATTTGTACTGTACTGAGCGAGCTAACTTACGGCTCACACTCGAAGTCAGCAGGCTCAGTAAAGATACTCATGATAAATTACGGCAAGTCAAATCACTTGTAGCTTTATCTGACATTTATAAAGTTTGACATTAGGAATCATATAAATTGTTTAAGCCGTGATGTCACATGTTAATCAACTTAAAAGCTTGCTTATCTCTAAATATTTTTTGTTTATTTTTTAGAACGGTAGCTGCTGAATTGAAAGGAATAAAAAGTAATGTCCGTTGTAGGCGGTTGAGAAAAAACATTCTGGACTTAATCCATGACTGTATTGAAGAGGAAGAAGAGGATTAAAATGATTCAGACATTTTTTAGTATTTTATTATGTTATAACATAGCTTTATAATAATATAATAAATGAAAACACATTAGGTAATTCTTGGTTCTTGAAAGCTAACTACAGCTAAAAAAACAGTATTTTTCACAATATTCCCTAAAGTAAACTAAAAAAATAAACCGTAACAAATTATAGGTATATACTTAATACACCTAAAAAAATGTGTACTTATAGATTAATCATAGGTTATTATTCATACACGATCATATTGCCAAGGAACTGCACCTTCATTCATAAAATAATCTTTGAACTCTTCGCGAACTGAGAGGCAAGCATCTTTAGGTCGATTTCCACTCTGACGGGAGAGACCAAACTTAAAAATGTAGTTGCCATCAATATCTTCGTCTTGACTGCTCGACTTTCAAAAAATTGTGAAGCACACAACAAGTCAAAGTTATTTCCTGAACCTTTTCAGCGCTTAAATTTATAGTTGTTAAAAATATCCTGAATCGATTCGCCAGAATTCCAAAGGCATTCTCAACAACCCGTCTTCCTCGACTCAACCTATAATTAAAAATCCTCTCTGCATCTGTCATATTCCTAAAAGGATATGGTTTTAAAATATGGTCGCTGAGTGGAAAAGCTGCATCAGCCAACATAACATAGGGGACAGGCTTATTTCTTCTTGGCAGATTTTCATCTTCAGGCAAATTAACATAATTCTGTGCTATAGCTTTTGCTAAAGATGATTGCCTAAAAACTCCACCATCAGACACTCTTCCATTGACACCTACATCTACATAGGTGAAATTATAGTTCGCATCAACCAGAGCCAGAAGCACTATACTATGGGTGCCTTTATAGTTGAAGTATTTTGACCCATCAATTTTTGGAGCTCGGAAAACGATGTGCTTTCCATCAATTGCACCTAGGACGTTAGGGATATTCCATGTATTTTCAAATTCCCTGGCAATATTAAGCCATTCAGCAGCTGTGTTTGGAGTCTGGAAAAGAAATGACTACATTAATACATCTAAAAGTCAAAATATAATATACTGGATGTCCCACCATGGCTGACTACGTACCTACTCCATAGCCAACCTTTGTGGAACAGGGGGTATTTTACTTGCCTTCAGATAGTCATCTTTAAGCACCCTATATATTGCTCGACAGACTTCTGGCACAAATAAAGATATTGTTGACTCACTAACTCGGAAGTTATACATTAAGCTTCTGTATGTTTCCCCTGTAGCCAGAAATCTTAAAGTGATTATCAATTTATCCTTTGCTTTTATTGAGTCCCGAAATTTTGTATCTTTTTTCTCTATTAAAGGCTTCAGTCGCTCCAACAGTTTATAAAAACTCTCTTAGAAATTGTTTAAATTGTTCAGGGTCCTCTTCAAAGCCTTTTTCAGTTAGTTTTAACCCTCCTTTGTACTTATCTTCTAGCCAGGGCCTTACCCACCATCTTCGTTGCGTTTTCTCATTCTCTGGTTCCGCCAGTAACAGAGCAGCAGCAATAATAAAAGCAAGGGAAGCTTTTTTTTTATTAACTTCTCTATTTGTTTGCCGTAAAATATAGTTATTAAAGTTCCTTTTCATCTTTGAACACTTTAATTTGTAAACAAATGGAAATAATATAACCTCACAATGTCAAAATTATTTGTAGGGTGGCAAGGGTGACATCTGACAGTGGAATTGTCAAAAAACTTTATAAAGTCCCTGACAAATGTAAAACCAAAACGTGGCCTTGAAGAAATTTGCGAATTAATTCATGAATTTATTCGCGAAGAAATTGTTGGTGTAATACCCGCTTTAGATTTGGAAGCGGTCACAGTTTCGGGAAAACTCGAACGATAAACGTCAGATTTTAATTAGAGGTGGGTAATTCAATCATTTCCTGGAGACCGAATCGATCGGTGACCGATTTCTAAAATGATCGAATCTTTTCAATCGTTCATTCAATCAGTCATTTCTATAATATGCGTACCTATCGTACTGTTGATTGAAGATTTCGATTCGGTCCCACCGCGGCACCGGTTGAACGATTGTTTTGAAGTAAACATTTGCAGAATGAATAATACGGCACCAGACTCGAATATATTTACATTTAATTCGGTATCAATCGTTCATTTTTTAGTATTTGAATTTACTTGTCCGTTACTCCGTTGCATGAATTTTTGTTTTGGAATTTGTAGTTTATATGTATTTTGGTGAAGGATTTTTTGGTATTTTGCTGTGTTTAGTGGGTTGTAGTGTAGTGTAGATTTGGACATTGTGTCATATGTGGTATCTAACGCTTAGCGATGTTCATTTACAAACTGGTGCGTTCGGCAATATCATCTTTTCTTTGTACTATTTTTTAATGTAGGTACCATAAAAATCTATTGGTCGATATTTATAATCGTCATTTTGTGGCGTAATTTCTTAATGTTTAGAATAATTGATGTCATAATTAAATAATACTTTTGTTATTTTGCAGCTGAAGGGAGAAGGGACGATTATAAATATATTATTGTTTAAACTTAAGGAAGGGAAGTTGCACACTATACTTTGGGCTACATAATTTTATAATTATCATAACTTATATTTAGCAAGAATACTTTATGAATGATACAAAAAGAGAATCTCAACGTAAATTCTAACTTTTTCTTCTTCTTAAGCTGCGTACAGACCGGGCCAACGAAAGAGATTCGCCATTGGCTACCGCACGTTCGTGGGCCGTCGGTAATACGTACATATGCATTTGTTGTTCCTATCAAATAACTCGCTCGCTCGCTCCAACCGAACATTTGTTCGTTGGCCTTTTAGGCGTTGAGCCAAGGGGCCAAAAATGGGCAGTTTGGTTTCCTTTCTGGGGAGTAAACGTAACCCACAAATTTAGAGTGGTCATGTAAGTAGGATAAATGTTTGGTATGATACTTTGTAAAATTCGGTAGCTTAGTGGCGTTATGACGTCACAAAGATGGCTGCCGGGCGAAAATTATAATTAACCGTTTTAAGTCTGGTTTCGTTTGTAAGGAGTGGAAGTATCTTACAAAATTTGATTCAGCATAAAACCAGGATCAACGTTTGGAATGATACTTTGTAATATTCGGTAGTTTAGTTACATTACGACGTCACAAAGATGGCCGCCGGGTGAAAATCGTAGTACTTATACCATTTTAAGGTCAAGTTTATCTTGTAAGGACTTACAGTACCATACAAATTTTAATCAAACTTAAAGACAGGATCAATGATTTGGATGATACTTTGTAAAACTTGGTAGCTAAGATGGCGGCTAGGCGGTTTTTACGATGATGACTTTACTTTTAATTTAATCTTATAAATATAGACTATGTATTTACTTAGTTCTGTTTAACAAATTCGAATTGAAACATGAAAATGCATTGTCATTATATTATACATTATTTTAATATTATTAGGAATAACATTGTACAGAGTATATTTATATTTAAAAGAAACAATAATTATTCATTGTCTGAATCGGCGTCTGAGTCGGATGAAGCTTCGAGAACATAATCTGGTTGCGAATAGTTACTGCAAACCTTAATTTTACACATATCCGTACATTTCAATGAATTTTTAATACAGCAACATGTGTTCGGCTTACAATCTTTCTTGCAAGAACATGACAGTAATTCAAGAACAGCAAGAGGTGCTGGCGCACAGCTCATCCAATCGATATGTAAAATTGAATAACCGTCACCCTCTGTTTGAAGTGACCATCCAAGACCTTCAGGGGATGGAATGTCTGGCTGTGGATCTAGTGCCTTCTTCCATACCATTGCTTGAAAATTGGCTCTTGATATATGTTTATGTAGTGTGTTCTGACATGGAGGAAGATTGTGCGACTCAATGTTACCTTGCTTGCCACAGAATAAAATGTACCTTAGCTCGTTGACACTTGTTATTTTGGTAGTGTTGCTATAGAGCCTACATACGAATGTCTCGAGAACTATCTTTGTTTCGTCAGATACACCTACAGTTTCTCCCACCTTTGACATGGCACTTGCAAATTCTTTGTCTTTACGCACGACCTTTAACGCTGTAGCTTTTCCTTTTCCTGCAAACGCACTCACTGTGTCGCAGCCAGTGAAGGCGTGCAAACCTGGTAATGCTAGACACATATCTTCACCTATTTCTTCAAACATTTCGTTCATATTGAAGTACTTCAGCCGATTGATAGTTCCCTTTCTTAGAAAGATATTGCATCCTAGTTGTTTGAAGGTAGGTATGGTACGTAGTGTTATAACAGCGACATCAGTATCATCACAGTGAATAACTACATCTCTAAATCCAGATTTTGCTGCATGATGTGCGTGAAGCAATAAACGTGTATCTCCTTCTTCGTGGGAAGAATGCAATGATGTTACTTCTGTTGCATTACTTGATGTAACTTGGTAACAGCGGTCTTCACACGTCACAAACATAATTTTGGATCCCAACCGGTTAGTGTATTTCGGTTGTTGCCACTAGTGCGTCAAAAATTTAATAAGCTCCGATTTATTTTGAGAGACTGTTAGGAATTGTCTCCATTTGGCTATAGGATGGGCTGCTTTAATGCTAGAAAAATTACGTGCTTCGGACGAATTTCCACGTTGCAGTCTCTCAGCATTCTTTATTGATATACTTCTGTACGCATCAAAAACAATATCGATTCGTGAATACGCTTCTCGAACAATTCTGGAAAATAATTTATCAGCTAGGAGTCCAAAAGTGTTTGGTACTTCAACTACTTCAACTCTTACTCCTCATAAATAAATATCGACTTTGGAATGCTAAACTGCCTACGATTTTCGCCCGGCGGCTATCTTTCTGACGTCGTAACGTATTAGTAACTAAACTACCGAATATTACAAAGTATCATTCCAAACGTTGATCCTGGTTTTATGCTGAATCAAATTTTGTAAGATACTTCCACTCCTTACAAACGAAACCAGACTTAAAACGGTTAATTATAATTTTCGCCCGGCAGCCATCTTTGTGACGTCATAACGTCACTAAGCTACCGAATTTGACAAAGTATCATACCAAACATTTATCCTACCTTCATGACGAATCTAAATTTGTAGGTTACATTTACTCCCCAGAAATGAAACCGCACATGCCCCCTGGCTCAACGCCTATTTGGCACTCTTCCACACCTCGTTGCTTGAAATGTTCGATTCCTTTTATGTTACCGCCACGCTACGGATTGCGGGCGAACGCCAACGAAACTTTGTTGGTTAACGTTCGCTATACCGTCCACACCGGACCAACAAGCGCCAACGAAACCCCTTCGTTGACCTTCTTTGGCCCGGTCTGTACGCAGCTTTAGCAAATATTAAAGGCGTTCGCACACGTTGACTACCGATCTAAAGGCGAACATACATAATCCTAATAATTAAACATCCAAAAAATTAATTATCATTTGAAGGTAAGTGAGGGGTTTAGTGATGGCGATTTTTTTTAATAAAGAGGATATTGCCGAGCAAATTCCAGAAATATTAACAAGGGTCATATCAATAAAATTCATGTCTTAAATTACACAATAAATGATTTTATTAAAAAATGATTTTTTGCTAAATTAGGTCTTTGTAAAGCCGGATGTAGAAAAAACTTGAATTTTTAGCCCCTTATGTATATTTCTTATTCTGGACCAATTTGAATGTGCATGATTTAGTGTTAAAAAACCTAGTTATTGGACTAATAAATTAAACTTTAAAGATGTCAGATTTAAAAAACAAACGCAGTGAAGTGTGGAAACATTTTTCTATAGTAGGTGATGGAAAAGCGAAGTGCATTTACTGCAATAAAATATTAAGTTTTTTCGGAGGTGCAACAGGCAACCTCGGGCGGCATGTTAAATCTGTACATAAATCGGTATCGCTGGAAAAAGTCAGGTATGCACATAGAGATTTCAACCTGAACAAAGAACAGGGAGATCAGCCTGAAGAAGCTACAGGTGTAGATTTCGAAAGGGGGCCAAAACCATCTACTTCATCTGCCCCAACTGAAGTACCTAAAAGTCTCACCAAAAATATACAAATGCCATCGCGTAATCAACAAATAACAAATTTTATTTCCCGTCCAATATCCTTAAGTAAATCGAAACAGCTTGATGAACAATTGATTAAAGTTATTGTCAAAGAGTACCAACCCTTTAAAATTGTAGAAGATCCTGAATTTAAAAAATTCGTACATATGCTTAATCCAGGCTATGCAATGCCAGACAGAAAAACAATATCAAATAGTTTAATACCGAAAATGTATAATGAAAAAAAAACAGAGTTATTAGAATTGATATCAAAAGTGGATGCAGTATGCTTAACCACAGACGGATGGACGTCCATTAATAATCAAAGCTTTATTGCTTTAACCGCTCATTTCATTAAAAATGATGAAGGAAATTATAAACTCAGTTCCTGTCTTTTGGGCTGCATTCCATTCGATGAACGCCATACCGCAATAAATTTGGCAGATCATCTGAAATCTCAAGTAGACGAATGGGGCCTTACCCATAAAATATCTTGCATTATATCCGACAACGCCGCAAATATAACGGCTGCAATAAGAATCGCTAAATGGCGTTTTTTCCCTTGTTTTGCACATTGTCTCAATTTGGTTCTTCAGGCAGCTATAGTCGAAATTCAAGAACAAACTAGTAAAGTAAAAAGTATTGTGCAATATTTTAAAAAAAGTTCGAGTGCCTTATCTAAATTAAAAAATATGCAGTCGCAGATGGGGTTACCCGATTTGAAATTAAAGCAAGATGTGGTAACACGGTGGAATTCCACGTACGATATGTTATCTAGAATAATTTTAATTAAAAAAGCTGTTGTGGGTCTTTTAGCAGTGGATGAGCCACGTTTAAATACATTATCACCTTTCGACTGGATTGTTCTAGAAAAATCAGTGGAAGTTTTAAAACTATTTTATGACATTACAGTGGAAATCAGTGCAGAAAATTCAGTGACAATATCCAAAGTTATCTTGTTTGTGAATTCAATGAATCGGCACATTCAAAAATGTTTAAATTTTGAACAAAACCCTCCTGAAGTGGTTTCGCTTTTAAACAGGTTAAAAAATGAAATTAAAGAAAGATTTAAGGACGTTGAATCCAACGAAATAACAAGTCAAGCAACATTTCTCGATCCACGTTTCAAAAAATATGGTTTTTCATCGGAGAAGATGTACGAAATTACATTAAAAACTATTAAGGCAAAAATTGCATCTTTTGAAGTAAATGCCAATGTAACCCAGTCTTGTTTGGAAACGGCATCCAACGCTTCTGAACCTGAACCTGAGAACAAAACTAAGACCTCAGTTTGGGACGATTTTGACGACTCTGTCAAGAACGTTTTAATAGTAGCAAATCCGATAGCTGCTACTATTATAGAAATTGATAAGTACATTAATGAGCCGCTCATAAGAAGAAGCGAAGATCCACTGCATTGGTGGGAAGAAAGAAAACAAATATACCCACGACTCTACAAGCTAGCAAGAAGAAGATTATGCATTATCGCTACATCAGTTCCCTGTGAACGCATTTTTTCCAAAGCTGGAGAAATAATTAGTGAAAAGAGAAGCCGAATGAAACCTGAAAAGGCCTCCCAAGTTTTATTTTTAAATCATAATCTTTAATAATTTTTGTTTTTATTCAATAAATTTTTTTGTATTTATTTCTTTAACGTTCTATTTATTAATATACAGTTATTAGCTAATTTGTTGCGTATAGTATTCAGAATAAAGATATGCTATAATTTGTCTGCACTATAATACAAAAGTAAAACCTAAGTTTACTGGACTATAGTGATTTCAGAGAATGAAAGCTTGCGGCGTGTTCGATTGACAAAATTGGGGTGATCCGGATCAGTTTACGAACTCTAAGGACATACGTAATTGAATCAATAATGGTAGGAGAAAGAGACAAAATATCATTGAACTGTCGTAACGGGATCCGGATTGATCAAATTTTTGCGTCGAACACATCTCTGGGCTGGCCATCGAACGATGAGCGAATGATAAACACACGAAAAAGCTCGGGTCGGTCATTTATTTAAAATGATCGCGAGCCGCTAGCCAACCACTCAAAAGTTTCACTCGATCTGCCGTTCCGTGTATTGAATCCCGGCACAGTGATTGGATCATTACGAGTAAACGAGATTCGATCATTCAATACTCTTGGGTGATTCGGTCATAGTGATCGAATCATTCACGATTGACACATCTCTGATTTTAATGTCAACAAAGCGTTTTGTATTTTTTGAATTGAAAAGCGAAGTTATTTTGTATCAAAGAAAATATTTTTGTATGTTAAATTGGGAAAATAGGCAAGGCCAATAGAAAACTCACACAAAAATAGAAGAAAATAAACTTCTAAACATATATTTTTTAAGGTAAGTAGTATGGACACCCTTTAACCATAAACTAGTAGTGTATACGCTTTCAAAATTTTATAATTTTTCTATTAATTTTTAAAATCTGTGTTAAAATGCTTTGCACAAAAAATCTGCTGCTATTCAGCTTCCTTAAACACTATCCTTTTGTCATCATTATCCATTTATGTGCTTGTTTTAGGTACATGGAAATATGATTGTATTATTTCTAATGAATATGAATTCCTAACCCTAAAAACTGGACCTTTAATGAAAGATAAGGCACACAAATATCATAAACATATTTCCTTAGGCTTGGTAAACCTACATGTAAGGAATGGAGTCCTAAATGGATATTATTTGAGAGATTGTCCTAGCCACAATATTCGGTGGTAATTATTCGGATTATTGTATGCACCGAATTTTTTCATGAAATTTTGCACAGACCCTAATTTTGGGTCGTAGAACACGAATCCGAAGTCAGTTTTTGGCGGTCTCGAATGGTTTTTCCGCAAAAATTTTTTTTAACTTTTAGGTTACCTTTTTTTATAGATTCCTTTAAGTTTCGACACTTTCACTTAAACATATCTGTAAACTTATAATTTTTATTTTATTTCGTCACACAAAACACCACATTTAGCCAAAAATAGCTAAGAAAATTGCTTTTTCCTATATAAAATTCCATTGCATTTGAAGTAGACGCCATTACGTTCCCAGCTGTCAAATGTCCGGCGTTGCCAGGTTTACTTATTTTTCAAGAAAAAGTTGTAAATTAGGAATAATAAAAAAGCTAACCATAACAAACTAAAGTTACTATTCTGTCCAACTTAGTCAACAACATTTTTTAATTTTAACCTACATCAGACCTAACCAAAATCCTATTGATCATGCAACCATATCTGAACAAAAAGGTGTATACCCAACCCAAGCAAACCTGAGCAAAAAGGTGGTCAGGTTAGCTCAGTTTTCATTGATATAGATACATATATATCTATATCAATGAAAACTGAGCAAACCTGACCACCTTTTTGCTCAGGTTGGATGAGTAAAAAGGTGGTCAGGTTTGCTCAGTTTTCATTGATATAGATATATATGTATCTATTATAGATACATATATATCTATATCAATGAAAACTGAGCAAACCTGACCACCTTTTTGCTCAGGTTGGGTGAGTAAAAAGGTGGTCAGGTTTGCTCAGTTTTCATTGATATAGATATATATGTATCTATATCAATGAAAACTGAGCAAACCTGACCACCTTCTTGCTCAGGTTTGCTTGGGTGTATACACCTTTTTGCTCAGATTTGGTTCCATTTTTAAAGCACCTGTCTGTCACTATTGCTGGCTAAATACTAAACTAAAGTGCTGTTACTAGGGAAAATAAAATGCCAATATTGCCATCTCTTTTTCGGATTTATTCATGGAAACCGTTAAAATTTGAGGGAAACACGATTTGTAAATTTGGCAACTGCGCGTCTTTCCATCAGAATGTGTAACAAGGAATTGCGTGTTTATTTTTTTCAGTTTTTTGATATTTTCTCTGTTTTTTTAATGTGTCTCTACATAAATTTGCCTAAATATGGTTCAGAAAAATAGTGTGTAATGACTTGTATAGATGTGTTTAAGTAAAAGTGCCGAAATTTAAAGAAATTCATTGAAAAACCTAACCTAAAAGTTAAAATATTTTTTTGCGGAAAAACCATTCGAGACCGCCAAAAACTGACTTCGGATTCGTGTTCTACGACCCAAAATTAGGGTCTGTGCAAAATTTCATGAAAAAATTCGGTGCATACAATAATCCGAATAATTACCTATTCGGTGAAATACCAGGGGAAAAATTTGGAAGTTTGTTGGTATTTTCTTGATAAGGTAAAATATTGTCATTAATATTCTATCACTCACTACTTATGTTATAAAATTTTTGAGTACTACAATTTTGTTTCCTATTTTTAACTCAAGTTCTGTCATTACCCGTTACCCATAATAGCTCACATGCAACTATATTTTTTTTGTCCAGTGCATTTCTCAAAACATTTTTGTCTGGGTAAGCAGTGCCGTAGCTAGGTGTAGACAGACTAGGCCCTTGCATGGGCGCTTGTGGCAAGGGGCGCCAAATAGAAAAACTATAGAGTCTATAAGCTAATTAGGTCTTGTTATAGGGGTGTAAAATTCCTGGCTTGCCTTCAGTCAAATTTAGCCTAGCCCTTATGGGCAAGTATCCTGGTCAATTTATAAACCTAATTACAGGTAGTACAGATTACAAATAAAATTTTTGTAACCATGTGGCATGCTGAAACTGTAGAGTGTTCATTAAATCCACCACAAATTCATTCAAAATTAAGTTCGAAGTAAAATATTTCTCATTTAATAAACTTTTTGCTCGTGCTTACAGAAGATTCAGAGATTGAAGATGTAAATTTTTCTGTTACACATTTACTTACCTACCATTTTTATCATACTCATGTGAATCATATTGTTGCTTTTAAGAATGAAATATGTATGAACAAGTTATTTATGTGGGTTGTTTTGCATATTGCTTTTATTAAGATTACTATGTAATCATGTATGTATACTTTTACATGTTATTATGTGTTCCATTTTCTTTTGTTACAGGTTATAGGTAAGTCACAGAGAATATATCAAAGATGTAACGCGAATACTGGCTTAAAATAATATAGGTACCTTTTAGTACCTTCCTACTGGTGACATAGATGTTGAAATATTTTATAAATAGAAATTTGTTACTTTTACATAAATAAAAATATGTTCTACGATTTTTTAAAATATAAGTTTACATTAATTTATATCAATACTTTTGTTCATTTTTATTTCCTGATAATTTATAAAACTAGAAAAGTTCCATAAAGAAAATTTCACGGGTAAACAATCATTTTTTTAAAATTTGTTTTGTGATATTAATCTACTTTTTAAATTTAAAAAAGTCAAGGGCAACATAAGATCTGTTCATTTGTGTTGCACGAAACTGCACTAACCTACACTTTTTTTATGTAAGGAGATATCAATTAGAAAAAATCTGTGCAAGTAACTGCAGTTTCAACACAAAAGGTTTGTTCTTTTGTATTGCACAATTTGCATCAACTTGCACTGATTTTTCTCCAATGGGTGTCTCCCACAAAAAAAACTAGGTTAGTGCAGTTTTGTGCAGCACAAAAGTTTGTTCTTTTGTGTTGCACTAACCTGCACTTTTTTTACTTGTGGGAGATACCCATTAGCAAAAAATCAGTACGGGTTCATACAACATAAAAGAAAAATCCTAAAAGTGTAGGTTAGTGCAGTTTCGTGCCACACTAACAAACAGACCTTTTTCATAAACGTCTTAAAATAAAATAGACTACTAACGCCAATGGAGCTGTCATTTCAAAAGTGTCGCCAGTATGCTCGGCGCCATGTTGGGTGCACAGACTTATGGCAACACTGAATTTCATTGTCCCCAATGCATAGGAAAATAAAAATTGCAGGCGGGATATTTAAATTAAAAAATTGTAATTGGTGGAAATACTGAAATTTCTAATTTATTATTTTTTTCAGTGGTTGGCAACATTGTTCTTCCATGAACTTTATCAGTTGTCAGTTGTGACTGTTTACTGTTTTATTATTTATTTGGAGATTTTCGTATTAGCAATGTTTAGTTTTGTGTGTGCAGTTATGTTATAAGTGCTATTTATTTTCAGACTTCATTTAAATTCCGTTATAAGATGCTTCACTGTTTTGTATTGGGCTGCCCTAATAACACAAGAGCAAGAGATGGGCTTTCTTATCATAGGTAGGTTTATCAAGCATTATTTACGAATTACGATCTATGATTTTAGGTTTTTAATATGCTAGAGCGTGATACAAGTTTGAATTATTTTTTTTTAGCTGGCCTAATGACACCCAACTGAGATCTCAATGGCTAAACCTTATTGGGCCTGATTGTGATCCAAATTCTTTAATCATATATGAAAGAGTATGTTCAGATCATTTTTCCGAAGATGATATTGTACTAAGTGGTAACAGAAGATATTTAAATCCTAACGAAGTGCCAGAGCAAAATTTACCAATATTGCAATGTGTTAGCGAAGATGGCGGAATTTTCACATTGCCAGTTAAAGGGAATATAACTGAAACTGAACTTACAATAAAACCAATTAAGAAAAAAATTGCTTAGTTGATATTGTCAATAAAGAAATCAGTTCGGTTTCCAAGTGTGATAAACCTTTAGATGAACCTGTACCTAGTGGGTCAGAGAAATGTCAGAGAATTTAATCGCTGTAAATCCTGTACTCGGTATACTATTTTGTTTATTTTATTTTTTTGTGATTTATGTCTAATTCAGTCCGATCCCTAATTGATTGATAATAAAACGTTCATAGGGACATTCTTATTCATAATAGCATTGCCAGAATTGAATGATGTAATTTATTATTGTCACAATCTCTCCTTGGTAAAATAATTGTAAACCTCCTAGAATTAAGTTTATACTACTTATAGTCAATAGAAATTAATTTTTCTTGCTTTACTTAAGATTTGTTTGTTTATGTTCCAAACTACACTAGTTTTTTTGTATGAGTGTCTTCTACAACTTCAAAAATGTTGTAAGTGCAGTTTGTGCAGCACAAACGACCAGACCATTATAGTATAAGGATTTTTTATTTGTATTTATTTTATTTTTGAAATAAAAAAAACAATTTTTTGTCTCTTTTCGTTTCGAAACGTTTCCAAGAGGAACAAAATGACTACTAAAACCAAGTTATTATTATAAACTGCCACCATATATTTATTTTCTAAGGGTGGGTGGGGGTATCTATTGCCCTAAGTTTTTCTTGTGCCAAACAAAGATCAGATTCACGAATACCTTTAACCGTTACAGGCAGTGAAGGAAAATGGACGCCCATACCCAGAGGGACTGATGTATCAAGATAAGATGTGTACGTTTTTAACTTAGGGTCCATTGTGCCATTTTTAACAGAAATTCTGTTTGTAGTAATAGACATATTTTATGTCGTTTCTACACAAAATGATTTCCACACATCTAAACTATTTTAACGTCCATAACAGAGTTTAAATAATATGTACATTGTACACTATTTTTCATAGAATATTGAAATGCAGAGTTGTTTCAAATATACAGTGTCCCACGCGTTTTAAAAATACATTAATTTTTTTTCCAGACTTTAAACAATTTAATATTTATCTGTATTAACAAATTTATAAAAAAATTGGTTTTTAAAACTCATTTTAGGTTTATTTATATTTAAAAAAATACAAAATACTACGTTCTCGTACACTAAGAGCATACAAAAGAAAGATTCACCTTAAGTTTATTTAGTAATGATGAAATAAACAAACGTAAGCAAAAATTAAAAAAAAAAGATCTATTTCCACCAATTAAAATTTTTTAATTGAAATATCCCGCCTGCAATTTTTATTTTCCTAGGCATTGGGGACAATGAAATTCAGTGTTGCCATAAGTCTGTGCACCCAACATGGCGCCGAGCATACTGCAGTGGGACTCCGCGATGTCGTAGAATTCTATTTGTAGAAACAAAGCGATCGTTTCGTACTCCGCGTAGGTTTCGAAGTCGATTATGTGGCAGCCATATTGTCGTCTTGAAACGAAAGCGACATCGCTAACGCTGCAGTGGGACTCCACGATGTCATAGAATTCTATTTGTAGAAACGGAACGATCGTTTCGTACTCTGCGTATGGTTCGAAGTCGATTATGTGACAGCCATCTTGTCGTCTTGAAACGACATCGCCAATGCTGTAGTTATCGGTTTTGTGAGGTTATGGATCAAGTTGTTTACATGTTTTTGGATCAGAGCACTGCCGGTTCGGTGTTCGGTGAACGAAGGCTTTAGAGGTCATATGTTTGAACTATTGCTTTTTCTGTTTAAGATTATTCCTAATGAGTCTGAGTCTCAAAATTTTGAGCATTTTCACTCTGGCATTAGGTATAACCACAAATTGTCCTAAGTGCAGAGCTTATAAAAAATAAAAAGGACCAGTAAAAGCTCCTTACTTTGTTTTTATGCACTTTGCTTATAATTTGGATACAAATTACTCAGTTGAAAATTTTGAGATCGAAATACATACATTTTTTACTAAATAGTTTTAAATAAGCACCAAACAAAAAGTATCTTTGTAGTAAAATGCGCGTAAGAAGTGAACACTGGCTTAATTTGATCAACTTCGCTGAATCTCATCCAGAAATAAAAATATCCAAATAAATAGCCAAAGATGCTAGAACTAGTAACGCCGTAAAAGTGGGTCCTCACGGGCGGAGGAAGCGGAACAGCGGAGAGGCGCTTCGTTATATGATTAGTTGAATTCTGCCATGTTTAACAAACGAAGTTCCTGTCCGCTGTTCCGCTTCTTCTGCCCGTGAGGTGAGGACCTTCTTTAAGTTACAACACCGCAACGTCACCAGTCGACAGCGGCAGTAAGTTCTCGGCTGATGACGTTGCGACTTGCGTTGCGGTGTTTAACTTCAGCGGCGTACCCAGGGGGGGGGGGGGGGGGCGGCAGTTCCCCCTACACTAACATTCTAGACACACAAAAATTAAAAAAGTGCACTAATAATTGAAAAAATCCACCAAATCGCGTGATCCCTGAAACACTACTACTGAGACATAATCCTGGGTGCGCCCCTGTTTAACTTACTTAGGTAGCTGTGTTATTGTATAAGCTGTACTTAGGTGTTACTAGTTCTAGAAGGGCTTTGGATGGCACATGGAAAAAATGAAAAAATTGAACTTAGGTAAAGGGTAAAATACTTTTGAACATGAACCTTGAACATTAAATATAACCAAACTTTTCTTTCTATCCAAAACTTCTAGTTATAAAATCCCTAGAATTTTCGCAAATGTTTTTAGCTCCGATAGTTATTTCTTTGGCGAGTTCCGAAGATACCCGATCATTAGTCTACAATTAAATAGAGTTGCAAATTTTCTTTAGTAGAAAACGCGAATAGATTTCTATAGTAGAAAGCAATAGTAGTTTTCTATAACGACGCAGAGTCCCACTGCAGGACATAGCTAGATATAAAAGGGAATGTTTTTTTTTATTATATTTTCTGATACTATTGTTTATAATTCTTTTGTTATTTATGTTGTGAGTTATTAAGTATTTTATAATCTCCTTTAGACTCAGTGTGTCCTCAATTTTAAGCTATTAAATGGGATTTTTTTTGCAGTTTTAGATGGTTAATTTCAAATCTGAAAAGTATCTAAGAGATTATAATTTTATTAATTTATTGTCGTATTTAAATTCAACGTCATAAAAACATTTTCAGGTATACCTATACTCAAAATTACCAAAAGCATTATAATTCTAATTTCGGAAAAAAATGTAATATTTTTAACTTAATCTAGCGCAAAAATCAAGAATAAAGGCCATTTTCGATTAATATTCGCTACGCTTCTGGCACTGGGCGTTTCGAAAAAATACTATTTTTACCCTATTAACTCACTAACCAAATCAACTTATAATTTTACTTCCAATTGTAGCTGCATTATTCAATATTTATATCGAATATCAGTCTTGTAAAAGCAACTATGCTGCTCCTTTTCGCCTTAAAAATAAAAATCGCTGTAGTGAAAAATCACCGTTAAAAATAACGGCTATTCTTAAATCACCATCTCTGTTCTAACAGATATCGAAAAATCACTATATCTCCCAACTCTACTATGCTTTTGAACATAAATATAAACCAAACTTTTTCTTCTGTCCAAAACTTCTAGTTATAAAATTAAAAATCCCTAGAATTTCCGCAATGTTTTTAGCTCAGACAGTTACCCTTTGGCGAGTTCCGAAGATACCCGATCATTGTCTACAACTAAACAGAGTTGCACATTTGACGATAGTAGAAAACGCTAATAGATTTCTATAGTAGAAAGCTATAGTAGATTACTATAACGACGCAGAGTCCCACTGCTGGAACACTTTTCTTCCTAAATGTCAGTCATCCATTTTATTTTATGAAATCCGTGCCTTTTTTGGATTTACAAAAATCGAATTGAACCCACTTTTCGTTTGTGTTGCACAAAATTGCATTAACATAAATTGATTGTTTTTAATGGGTGTCTTCACAAACAAAAAAGAAGGGTGTATTAGTGCAGTTTCGTGCAACACAAACAGTCCTATTAAACTATTAATACGTCTCAGCAGTGGGACTCTGCGAGATCTTATAGAATTCTATTTGTAGTGACAAAGTCGACAAAGCGATATTTTTTCGTTCTGTGTTACGTTCACTGTCAAATGATCGGCAGACAAAAACAACACGATCGCTTTGTGTCGATTATAGAAAACTATAACCTCCCGGAGTAGGGGCCATGTCTCTTATTCAATTCACTGGATCGATCCGAATCATTTTATGACACTTTAATGTTATTTTATCTCTTTCTACTACCTTTATTTAATTATGTATTTCACTCGAAATTGCTAAACCTATCCGAATCGATTCAATTTTCGTCAATCGAATAGGCCAGACAACAACTGTCTTAAGTAGAGGCGGTTATGGTAGAGCGTTTTCCGATTGTAACCGGTTTGTCAACCGGTAAACTCTATTATTATGTCAAAATTCAAATCCAGAGGAAAATAATAGCGTTTTTTGGCGATTTAAAACCATCAAAACCAAAACCATGTGCTCTCTTTGTTTATCCAACGTAATTAAACGTCAACAGACAAAGATAGCGCCACAAAAATCAAAACCATATTGTTATCCTTATTTGTACAATGCAGTCAACTGTAAATAAATAAAGACAATTTGGGTTTGGCATTGATGGTTTTGAATCGCCAAAATCCGTCTTAAAGGAGCAACATGTAGGCTGTTTACCGTTGTCAAACCTGGTTAACCACTCGGTATAATGCGGTAAACCAATGGTAACACTGGGTCCTGAAAGAAGTGGTTTTACTACGGAACGCAGATCGGTGGTTTCTGTTAGATTTCTGTTTATTTTTACGGATATCAACTCAACCTAAAAACATACCTCTCCTCCTGCTTCCAACATTTTTAAACGGATGATTTTTAACATTTGTGGAAAAATTAATTTAAATTTAAATAAAAAAGCTGAACATAAACAACAAACTCACCTAACAAATCGGAAAACCAGCGGGGAAGCATCGCCTCCTTCGGTGACATTAATGACAGATATTTCTCAGGAACCGCGTTTCCAATCTTACCAACTTTTCAGGTTACCGATACTTACAGGACACAAAACCGTAACCGAAGTTGACAATGGTACACGCCCGTAGTGTACACCATCGCTAGGGGTCGCCAGAGCTCTGGTCTAAGCGCTAAACCGGGTGGCGAGCTGGTCAACCTGTCACGTGGACGAGGGCTAACAGTAACTGGGAGAGGAATGTTTGAGGTTATATCATAAACGTCATTTGAAATCAGTTGTTTGGAAATGACCTCATTTTGTTTATATTTAAAAAAAAAATACTTTAGTTTTCTGAACGGACCCTTTATTCTTCTATACTAATTTTCAGATGGCTTTGGTCATGGTTTCGGTTGACATTTAAACAATGGGTTACACTTCATTTGTCAACCGGTTGGTTGACAAATGATGTTAAACACATTGTTAACTGTCAATCGCAACCCGCAACCATGACCAAAGCCATGTGAAAACGTCTTATGGTTTATAGCACAGAACAACAGGTAAGAAACGTTAAGTGCGTGGTAATTGGTCGCAACATTTGTGAACGGTGGTGCCCTCCGTAGTAGGGTCCAAAGTATTCATGGCGGAAGCGGGGTGCGGAAGAGAAGTCACCATATGATCTGTTAAAGGTCAAATTAATGTTTTGACATTTTATAACTTTGTTGTATAAAGTTAAAAAATATTTTCTTATAATTTTCAGAGAAAATATAAAAAAATGTCAGTAGCGGCTATTTGCTAAAACAAATATTTAAATACAACAAAGCATTAAATACCAAAACATCAATTAACCTTTAAAAGTAATACAAAATTGTATTGTATTTAAAAGTAAAACAACAATGTCCTATTTTTACTAATTTCCTCCTTTAATCAATATAAATCATAACGAAATGTTTATCAAGTCATCTCATAACAACATGGCTCACGTGAGAATATTAACGCAAGGTAAAAGTCACAATCGGGTGAAGATTCTAATCAGATTTCTTCAGTTGCGTTAACATCACGTTGGGCTTGTGTGGATGTCCAATTCCATCGAGCATTTAACATGAAACAAAACGAAAATTTCGGCAGAATCATCTTGTATACTAAGTACCTAATAGTTATATTTATATCACACAAATCAGGTGCACTATTTAACTTTACTCAATTAAGTGAATAGTACATAAAAAACTCTGGTTAAGTTTCACCTTTTTATTACTACTATTTATTTTGCTGTCAGTAAAAATGTTGTGCTTTCTACAGTGTCCAGGGGCGCATTCAGCATCGACGCCGGGTGTTCCCGGGTAAACAACCGACCGTCCAGAATCAGGCGGCCAGCCGTTGTTTCTTATGGCCGTGACGTCATTGACAAGTTAATTTTTACCCACCCGGCGTCGATTCTGAATGCGCCCCAGTAGGGCAAATCCAGGGGCGCATTCAGAATCGACGCCGGGTGTTCCCGGGTAAACAGCTGACCGTGCGGCATGCCGTTGTTTCTTATGGCCGTGACGTCATTGACAAGTTAATTTTTACCCACCCGGCGTCGATTCTGAATGCGCCCCAGAGTTAAAATGTACTCGTCAAGACGTATAATATGTTTATTTCCGCAGCTTAACGCAGGGATGCTACATACAAACATATGTATACCAATTGAGAACTTGTATTGAGTAAGCTATTTTTCAAGCTTCTAATGTCGCAAAAGTTTAGGGAAAATAAAAAATACTTTGTTTTTATAATCCTTTGGAAAATTAGTGTAACAGGAATTCTTACATGAATATTTACACGAGTACTTAACTCTGCCAACGGAAGAAGCTGCTATGACTGCAGCCATGTTAGATAAAATACAGAGACAGTAAGATGTAGGTATGGGTGGCAAACTACAAAATGAATTTTTCCGACAAGCACAAAAAATATGTTAAAAAAATATAAATTATATTGAATGTTCTGGAATTAAAATCATCTAAATAGTTACACCTAGCACGAAATATGTTTTAAATATGATTAAGAAAATGGTACTTACCAAACTACAATATCTAATTTGTCTATTTACGTCTACAATCTACAATAAAAAAAAGTTTGATTAAAATCATTCTTTATGACACAAAGACCACAAAACAGAAATGGTCAAATTCACTATTGTCAACTTTCATCATTTATTTATATTACGAAACTATGTTCACTTAAATAAACCATATAATATAGAAATAACTTATTAATATTAGTCTAGTCTTCGGAACATATTGGTATTGGAAATACATTTGGCAGTGTATTATTTTTGAATGCTGAAAGTATATTTTGCTGACAGACTTGCTGATCAAGCCTTTTATATAACTGCACTTTTAAATATCAAAAAATGAAAAAAACTGTATCTTTTAGAACAAACTACACGTACAATTTAAAATAAAAAAAGTACCTGGAAAAATGTTTGTTGACTAAACTATGCAACAGAATACTATGTTTCAAGACATGTATTGATAATTGGCTATATTTTTCTTTAATACAAGAGAACACTTACCTGGAAAAGTAATAAAGTCCTAATTTGCTTTTCTAAGCCGATGAATTTTGTGATTAAAATCACACACAAAATAATGTTCATCTTTTCTTTACGAAATCCGTGTCTTTTCTCGAAATTATAAAATGGCTGACGGACAAGACAAAGGTCAGACAACCGAGAATAAAATAACCTGATTGGTCTAATTTTGACGATCTGTCGTCTGTCGAATGGAAGTAGTCCCTCTATGGCAAGGTCGTTGGAGTTTGCCTTTGGCTTCCGTTGCGTTAACATCTCTCGGTCGACTACATAGTTAGATTTCGGGTTAGATCGCCTAGAAGCGGTGAGTAGAGTGTTTTGTGACGGAATACGAAGGGAAGTTCCACGGCCTGTTGACGGGAGTCTTTACCAAATCCAAGGGGTGTGAGCGATGAGGCATAAAAAACCCTGTTCGTGCTGCGTTTTTTCATCCACACAAGGTAGACATGTGACGGCCATGTCTTGTGGGAGGAGCGTAGGGCGGAAGTGTGGCTGAAAGAAAAGGTCATGCGCAATAGACTCTACCAGAGGCGGGAAACTCCATAACCTCAACTGTGCCAAACCGAAAACATTGACGTTTTGTCACTTTTAATCATTGTTATTGTTTGTATTCGGAATCTCCGAGGGTACATACCCGACAAATCGGAGATTCTAAGGGAATTACCACCCAAACTGGGTAACGTGTAAGCCATCCCTAAGGGTAGCTAGGGCTCTGGTTAGGCGCCGGACCGGGTGGAGAGCTGGCCAACCTGTCCCATCGACGAGGGCCAATAACAGGTGAAGAAGAAGAAGGTCGGCAAATAAATGTGACAAGCGGCAGCTGCGATTTTTCGTATTTAAAGTTTCAGGGCCCTGGTTTATAGTTAGGTTACGGTTTATTGTAGGTATAGGCGAAAAAAACTGTATATTTTAGAACAAACTACACGTACAATTTAAAATAAAAAAAGTACCTGGAACAATGTCTGTTGACTAAACTATGCAACAGAATACTATGTTTCAAGACATGTATTGATAATTGGCTATATTTTTCTTTAATACAAGAGAACACTTACCTGGAAAAGTAATAAAGTCCTAATTTGCTTTTCTAAGCCGATGAATTTTGTGATTAAAATCACACATAAAATAATGTTCATCTTTTCTTTACGAAATCCGTGTCTTTTCTCGAAATTATAAAATGGCTGACGGACAAGACAAAGGTCAGACAACCGAGAATAAAATAACCCGATTGGTATAATTTTGACGATCTGTCTGTCGAATGGAAGTAGCCCTCTATGGCAAGGTCGGTAAATAAATGTGACAAGTGGCAGCTGCGATTTTTCGTATTTAAAGTTTCAGGGCCCTGGTTTATAGTTAGGTTATGGTTTATTGTAGGTATAGGATAGGCGTGAAAAGAAAACAAAATAAGGATCTATATAAAAATTGCTTGAATTCCAATGTTTTTTACCTAATTTTTTTTGTTTTTGTTATAATGACAAAACTAATTCAAAAAATAGCTACCTCTATGCTATGGCTTTATTATTTTTAAATGAAGGAAGACAAGGAAAAATTACTTGCCAATTTGGATGTTGAAGAAAAAGGAAATTAGCAGAATCCTAATCTATTTTTTTTATAGAAGACTAGTAGGGAAATTGTTTTAATTATAATATTGTGATAAAGAATAGCTTATAACCAAGAAGAATTTCAGCGGTAGAATATTATGTTTGCACAAGTTAATGGTACTTATAAGGAGTAATTTTGGCATGTTATTGATGATGAAAGGTGTGTTTTTTGGTAAAATTCACATTATAAATGATGAACTTTATTTTTCCTACATTTTTTGTTAGTGTGTGAAGGTAGGTACCTGCTTAGGTTGGGTTTATAATAAATTAGATGCCCATCGGCAATAAAGGTGTATATAGTTTTGTTTTAAAATATTGAAGGAAGGTTTTTTCTTTTAATTTCTTGTATCGAAACATAAAATTTTTCCAAAGTAACCAATATTTTATCAAAAATGTTACCAAAAACGTGACTTTAATCACAGGATATTGTGTAATTAGTTTATGTAATTAGTTAGTTTTTTGTTTGATAAAGTTTCCCGAATCTCGGAAAATTACATTATTTTAGTTCAAGGGACAGATTTTTTAAAACTATGTAACTTCTGCTAATAAATGGAAATATATATTTAATAAAGTCGGAATTGAGAATTAAAAACATATTCTCCATTAAATCACTCCTTAGTATCCCAGCCAGCTCAGCATTCTCTAAAAGATGTTTCTCTGTAATGATTGTACAATGGAGGGACGAAAGAAAGAAACCCGTCGATCTGATTCATTTAGAATTAATTGTTAATATGTTTTATTTCTAAGGAAAGCTCTCAACAGTTTTATGAATATGCTAAAAATGACAAAGGTCTTTTTACTGCGGCAAGTCGAACAAAAAATATGTGTTTAAATTTAAATCGTGAATATTTTTTTACTTCACTCAGAATTTTTCTCGTTACTACAACCTCCCCCCCCCCCCCCCTTCGTAGTCACTGTCCTTACTTCAAAATCGAAAGGTGGCAACCCTAAATACATGACCAAGACGGAAAGCGAAGAGATCAACAACGTGATATTCCCTACCCACGGCTGGACGACACATGCGTGACACGCAATATGTTTTAGGGGTCGCTAAATATAAAGCTCCGTGGCGACAGTGATGCCAAATCTGCAGAATATTCTGCAGTATGCAGAGCTTTCCAGACTCGTTTAGCCATTTGCAGAATTGCAGATTTCTATAATTAAAATGGAGTGTTGTAGTTTGCTGACAATTATATTTTTATTTTTACATATTTACGCATTTTGGAGAATATGCCTAATAGTCTCTAATCCACTCAGATACGGTTTTGTAATTTGTACTTGTTTCACTATCAGTGTCCCCTACTGGTGTTTGGAAGAAGATAATATTACATTATTTTATAATTTTTTATATAACAAAGTTCATCAAAAACCACGATCTAAGGTTTTTTTACAACCCATCCGATTTTTTTCACAGTACGGCACTGATTTAGAATATGCAGAAAAATCGCTTCGTTTGCAGAATTTTCAGTGAACAAGCGCAGAATTCGAGCCGTACTCATCTGGCAACACTGCGTGGCGGCCACCGCATTTGCCAGATTATAGGAGCAGTGGTCCCAGTCCTCACGATTTATCGTGAAATTTCACGATTTTTTACTCATATTTATGAACATGAACACCACCCCAAATATTAATTTCGGTGCAGAAATTACTGTGCGAATCGCGAATAGCATCCCATACAAAATATGATATCTCCGAGAGATGGTGCAGTGTATTATGTGTATTCAAGTATTCTGCAATAAACCTATTTCTCCCATAAGAACTGTAGACCTTAAAATAAAAAATGGATTCTTTAGGAAGCAATTTTTGGCAGCAACAGATAAATTTAAAAATACGTGTACCTACGAGACCATAAGGTCATTTGGTCAATGACCCACCTAAAATTTTCAGTGATCTACCTAATAATTTATTTTTTAATTTTTTAAAACCAAAAAAGAATCTTTTGTTTCAAAGTTCCATGCGAAAACTCCCCAAGAAAGAATCAGGTCAAGCCATCGTCAAAGGATATCCAAGCTTGTTCCGGGCTGGGTCATATTGTAAATTGATCTTATAGGTTTATATGGACGATATAAATTCATTAAAAGCAAGAGAGAAACAGACATACGCGCTTTAGGAAGTTAAAAGGAGACACAATTGGTCGACGGCCCACCAATAATATCTGGCCACTCCCACTATGGAAATACTCTCAAACCGCCCCCTAAAATATATTATTTCAAAACATTTGGTTCGGAAAAAGAAAAACTAATTAGGTATTAGTCCTTTTTGTTTAATAAAGACGAGGCGGCATTCGTTGAAATGTACATTTTAAAAGCTCTAGATATTTTTGCACATCGTTTACTACAAATAATTTTTGGATGTCAATTATTAATTTCTAAGCAAAGCAGGACTTTTTATGCATGTTTATTTTTAATAAAACAAACAACAAACACTTTTCCACTTATCTCCAACCTCATATATATATATATATATATATATATATATATATATATATATATAATATATATATATATATATATATATATATATATATATATATATATATATATATATATATATATATATATATACAGGGTGTCTGGAAAAGGTCTGTACAAAATGCTACCACGTATTCGTGAGACTAAAATAAGACGATTGAACCCAACTTACCTATATCCAAAAGTGTTTCGTTAGGGAGATACAGAGCCCCAAAGGGGTACTTAACGATTTACTTTTTTGACTCTAACTTTTGAACCGACTTGTATAAGTTAATGAAATTTTAATATTTTATGTTGGCCATAAAGACTCATAAAATCATACTACAGTAGATGTTTGACATCGTCAGGGAAGTCAGGAACGGACTTGCCCCCACACTCGTTGGGCCAAATTTTTGACAGGTATCATTTTACAGAGCTCAAAACTGATTTTTTAAATACTCTGGTTATTCCTCTTTAAAAAGGTACTCTACATTTGTATAACACGTTATTGAAATAATACTACAATACTACAATAAAACACCAGTCATTTTTATTTTGTTAACAATGTGTTATTGACAACACTTTTCAAAATTGTCTGACTGATTATACAAGAATTAAGTAATGGAGCATTATTCCTATAGCGAATATGCTGACATGCATCTAATTTATGGACAAGCACTTGGCAATTGTGTGGAGGCAAGAATTTATTCTGGTACATTTCCAAATCGACGTTTACCGCACCGAAGAACTTTTGAAAGGGTGGATCGTAGCTTAAGAGAAACAGGTAAAAAGTCAAGTGAAATAAAAAAAATGCTAAAAATAGCGAATCTTTTGCTAATCCATTTTAGGAAGTTTTTTGCCGCGCCGTGGTGGAGAAGGGCCTCCAAGAAGAGCAAGACACTCTCAGTTAGAGGAGGAAATTCTGGATGAGATTGCTGAAAATCCCTCTAATAGTGTAAGAAAGTTGTCGGTTCAAGTTCATGCGACAAAGTGGGTTGTTTATAAGACCCTTCGAGAACAACTGCTACATCCGTATCACGTCCAAAAGGTACATGCCATGTCTCCCGCTGATTATCCTGCAAGAGTCAATTACGCAAATTGGTTTTCTCAACGATTTAGGCAAAATCCAAATTTTACTAGTATTGTTTTGTTCACGGACGAAGCCGGTTTCACCCGAGACGGTGTAATAAATTGCCATAATTTGCATATCTGGCATGAAGAAAATCCCCATGGAATAGAACATACAAAGCATCAACAAAGATTTATGGTTAACGTGTGGGCGGGGATTATTGGGAATCATCTCATTGGACCGTTCTTTATTGAAGACAGATTAAATGGTGCCATCTATTTGCAATTCTTGCAACAAAACTTAAACGGTTTATTAGAAAATGTGCCCTTAGAAATTAGAAATCAGATGTGGTTTATGCACGACGGTGCACTGCCCCATTTTAGCAATTTAGTTCGTCAGCACTTATCAAATACTTTTGGTGATAGATGGATAGGTCGAGGTGGGCCTATTGTATGGCCACCGAGGTCGCTCGACATGACTCCTTTAGATTTCTTCTTGTGGGGAAATTTAAAAAGGCTTGTATATTCAACGCCAGTTCACACCAGGGAAAACCTGATAGAAAGAATAACACACCATTGCAACGAAATTCTAGACAATCCTGGAATGTTGTTTCAAGTACAACAACAAAACATCCGTCGGATAAGAAAATGTATAGAGGTACAGGGCGCCCACTTCGAAAATCTGCTCAAGTAAACAAGAAGGAGGAGAGCTTTCACATTTTTAACATTTTTTCTGTTTAAGCGATTTCTGAAATATCAAAAAGATTCAGTTTTAAGTACTTTTTATGATTTAACTTTTACCTGTCAATAACAAATTGTTAACGAAATAAAAACGACTGGTGTTTTATTGTAGTATTGTAGTATTATTTCAATAACGTGTTATACAAAACCTTAATTTTTTCGAAAACGGCTAATTTTATCGAAACAAATGGAGAGTACCTTTTTAAAGAAGAATAAGCAGAGTATTTAAAAAATCAGTTTTGAGCTCTGCAAAATGATACCTGTCAAAAATTTGGCCCAACGAGTGTGGGGGCAAGTCCGTTCCTGACATCCCTGACGATGTCAAACATCTACTGTAGTATGATTTTATGAGTCTTTATGGCCAACATAAAATATTAAAATTTCATTAAATTATACAAGTCGGTTCAAAAGTTAGAGTCAAAAAAGTAAATCGTTAAGTACCCCTTTGGGGCTCTGTATCTCCCTAACGAAACACTTTTGGATATAGGTAAGTTGGGTTCAATCGTCTTATTTTAGTCTCACGAATACGTGGTAGCATTTTGTACAGACCTTTTCCAGACACCCTGTATATATATACAGGGTTTTTCACTTAAAACTCCGAGGGTATATATAGGTAGGATCAATTTGCATTTTTTAAAGATGATATCAATGCGATGCTTTCGACTCCCTGGGCGTCGCGACGCTTCAAAAATATAAATCGATTGCAGGGACTTCGAAGGTAGGTACATTTGATTCGATTACTTCACTCGTTTTTAAGTAATACAAGGTTTTAAAAAACTGTAACACCTAATTTCTATTAATTTTAATAGGTATATATGTCTCGCAAAAGTAAATAATTTACCATCCCTAAGGTAAGTGAAACACCTTCATGAATTATGACATTAGATTCATTGTACTTGTGACGTTGTGATTTATACGAATTAATAATATTTTATAAAAATGGTTCAATACACTAATCAAGGGAAAGTTGATATGTTACTGATTTACGGTTAATGCAGGTTAAATGCTAAGGACGCACAACGAGTGTATGGGCATCTTATCCTCATAGAAGAATTCCTAATGACAAAACTTTTTCCGCTCTGTGCAGGAACTTAAGGGAGTATGGCTGATTTCTGAAACCAAGAACCAAAATTATTAAAGACCATTTGCACAGACAGTATCTCAATCGATGGTTTGGAACTAATGGACCAATAAGATGGCCAGCAAGGCCACCAGATATAAATCCTTTAGATTTTTTTTGTTTGGGGTCACTTAAAGATATTACCTACGAAACACCTGTTGAAGATATGACCGATCTAATTAACAAAATTACAGCAGCATGCACTAGTATTACAAGAAGAACGCTTTTAAAAGTAGCAAACTTTTAAAATATTTTGACAGTTGTGTTCGCGCAGAAGGAACGAATTTTGAAAAAAATTTACTGAATTATTATTAAGTGAGGAATTATTTAAGTTTACTACTGATGCGTTTCCAAAATTAATAAAAAAATTTAAACAAAACCTTGTATTACTTAAAAACGAGTGAAGTCTTCGAATTAGGGTAAATAACAAAAAAGTCTTAAAATTTAAAGTACTTTCAAATGTACACCTACTTTCGAAGTCCCTGCAATCGATTTGTATTTTTGATGCGTCGCGACGCCCAGTGCGTTGAAGGCGTCGCATCGATGATATCTTTAAGAAATGCTAATTGGTCCTACTTAACGACGGTTTTTTACGAAATCAAAATATATCCATTCGTTTTCAAGATATAGGCCCTCGGAGTTTTAAGTGAAAAACTCTGTATATATATGCGGTTGAAGATAAGTGGAAAATTGTTTGTTGTTTGTTTTATTAAAAATAAACACGCATAAAAAGTCCTGCTTTGCTTAGAAATTAATAATTGACATCTAAAAATTATTTGTAGTAAACGATGTGCAAAAATATCTAAAGCTTTTAAAATGTACATTTCAACGAATGTCGCCTCGTCTTTATTAAACAAGAAGGACTAATACCTAATTCGTTTTTCTTTTTCCGAACCAAATGTTTTGAAATAATATATTTTAGGGGGCGGTTTGAGAGTATTTCCATAGTGGGAGTGGCCAGATATTATTGGTGGGCCGTCGACCAATTGTGTCTCTTTTTAACTTCCTAAAGCGCGTATGTCTGTTTCTCTCTTGCTTTTAATGAATTTATATCGTCCATATAAACCTATAAGATCAATTTACAATATGACCCAGCCCGGAACAAGCTTGGATATCCTTTGACGATGGCTTGACCTGATTCTTTCTTGGGGAGTTTTCGCATGGAACTTTGAAACAAAAGATTCTTTTTTGGTTTTAAAAAATTAAAAAATAAATTATTAGGTAGATCACTGAAAATTTTAGGTGGGTCATTGACCAAATAACCTTATGGACACGTAGGTACACGTATTTTTAAATTTATCTGTTGCTGCCAAAAATTGCTTCCTAAAGAATCCATTTTTTATTTTAAGGTCTACAGTTCTTATGGGAGAAATGACATTGCTAAATTCAGACTCAAGCAACAAACTTTATTTTAGGTTTATTGCAGAATACTTGAATACACATAATACACTGCGCCATCTCTCGGAGATATCGTATTTTGTATGGGATGCTATTCGCGATTCGCACAGTAATTTCTGCACCGAAATTAATATTTGGGGTGGTGTTCATGTTCATAAATATGTGTAAAAAATAGTGAGATTTCATGCAAAATCGTGAGACTACATGCGTGAACTATATACTATAGTTATATCGTGAAATTTCACGATAAATCGTGAGGACTGGGACCACTGCTCCTATAATCTGGCAAATGCGGTGGCCGCCACGCAGTGTTGCCAGATGAGTACGGCTCGAATTCTGGTAGTAACGAGAAAAATTCGAGTGAAGTAAAAAAAATATTCACGATTTAAATTTAAACACATATGTTTTGTTCGACTTGCCGCAGTAAAAAGACCTTTGTCATTTTTAGCATATTCATAAAACTGTTGAGAGCTTTCCTTAGAAATAAAACATATTAACAATTAATTCTAAATGAATCAGATCGACGGGTTTCTTTCTTTCGTCCCTCCATTGTACAATCATTACAGAGAAACATCTTTTAGAGAATGCTGAGCTGGCTGGGATACTAAGGAGTGATTTAATGGAGAATATGTTTTTAATTCTCAATTCCGACTTTATTAAATATATATTTCCATTTATTAGCAGAAGTTACATAGTTTTAAAAAATCTGTCCCTTGAACTAAAATAATGTAATTTTCCGAGATTAGGGAAACTTTATCAAACAAAAAACTAACTAATTACATAAACTACTTACACAATATCCTGTGATTAAAGTCACATTTTTGGTAACATTTTTGATAAAATATTGGTTACTTTGGAAAAATTTTATGTTTCGATACAAGAAATTAAAAGAAAAAACCTTCCTTCAATATTTTAAAACAAAAATATATACACCTTTATTGCCGATGGGCATCTAATTTATTATAAACCCAACCTAAGCAGGTACCTACCTTCACACACTAACAAAAAATGTAGGAAAAATAAAGTTCATCATTTATAATGTGAATTTTACCAAAAAACACACCTTTCATCATCAATAACATGCCAAAATTACTCCTTATAAGTACCATTAACTTGTGCAAACATAATATTCTACCGCTGAAATTCTTCTTGGTTATAAGCTATTCTTTATCACAATATTATAATTAAAACAATTTCCCTACTAGTCTTCTATAAAAAAAATAGATTAGGATTCTGCTAATTTCCTTTTTCTTCAACATCCAAATTGGCAAGTAATTTTTCCTTGTCTTCCTTCATTTAAAAATAATAAGGTAGCTATTTTTTGAATTAGTTTTGTCATTATAACAAAATCAAAAAAAATTACATAAAAAACATTGAATAAATAAATAAATCCTTCTTTTGTTTTCTTCTCACGCCTATACCTACAATAAACCATAACCTAACTATAAACCAGGGCCCTGAAACTTTAAATACGAAAAATCGCAGCTGCCGCTGGTCACATTTATTTACCGACCTTCTTCTTCTTCACCTGTTATTGGCCCTCGTCCATGGGACAGGTTGGCCAGCTCTCCACCCGGTCCGGCGCTTAACCAGAGCCCTAGCTACCCTTAGCGATGGCTTACACGTTACCCAGTTTGGGTGGTATTTCCCTTAGAATCTCCGATTTGTCGGGTATGTACCCTCGGAGATTCCGAATACAAACAATAACAATGATTAAAAGTGACAAAACGTCAATGTTTTCGGTTTGGCACAGTTGAGGTTATGGAGTTTCCCGCCTCTGGTAGAGTCTATTGCGCATGACCTTTTCTTTCAGCCACCCACAACAAGACATGGCCGTCACATGTCTACCTTGTGTGGATGAAAAAACGCAGCACGAACAGGGTTTTTATGCCTCATCGCTCACACCCCTTGGATTTGGTAAAGACCCCTCAACAGGCCGTGGAGCTTCCCTTCGTATTCCGTCACAAAACACTCTACTCACCGCTTCTAGGCGATCTAACCCGAAATCTAACTATGTAGTCGACCGAGAGATGTTAACGCAACGGAAGCCAAAGGCAAACTCCAATGACCTTGCCATAGAGGGACTACTTCCATTCGACAGACGACAGATCGTCAAAATTAGACCAATCAGGTTATTTTATTCTCGGTTGTCTGACCTTTGTCTTGTCCGTCAGCCATTTTATAATTTCGAGAAAAGACACGGATTTCGTAAAGAAAAGATGAACATTATTTTATGTGTGATTTTAATCACAAAATTCATCGGCTTAGAAAAGCAAATTAGGACTTTATTACTTTTCCAGGTAAGTGTTCTCTTGTATTAAAGAAAAATATAGCCAATTATCAATACATGTCTTGAAACATAGTATTCTGTTGCATAGTTTAGTCAACAAACATTTTTCCAGGTACTTTTTTTATTTTAAATTGTACGTGTAGTTTGTTCTAAAATATACAGTTTTTTTCATTTTTTGATATTTAAAAGTTCAGTTATATAAAAGGCTTGATCAGCAAGTCTGTCAGCAAAATATACTATCAGCATTCAAAAATAATACACTGCCAAATGTATTTCCAATACCAATATGTTCCGAAGACTAGACTAATATTAATAAGCTATTTCTATATTATATGCTTTATTTAAGTGAACATAGTTTCGTAATATAAATAAATGATGAAAGTTGACAATAGTGAATTTGACCATTTCTGTTTTGTGGTCTTTGTGTCATAAAGAATGGTTTTAATCAAACTTTTTTTTATTGTAGATTGTAGACGTAAATAGACAAATTAGATATTGTAGTTTGGTAAGTACCATTTTCTTAATCGTATTTATATATATATATATATATATATATATATATATATATATATATATATATATATATATATATATATATATATATATATATTTATATATATACAGGGTGTCTAAAATAGGTGATACCACTATTGCTATCTCCGAAATGGTAAAAGACACGAGGTCGGTTAAATTAGAGCAAATGTGCCATTTCTCGTCCCTATTCATATTCCTTTTACGGAGTTGCCAAATTCTTTATAGTCTCTTAGCTACAGGGGATTTTTTAAAAATAGTCAAAAATTTAATTCTTAAATATCTCGAAAACTATTATAGTTAGAATCAAGTTGATTTTACAAAAATCACACGATTTTTTACCTTCTCTAAAGCAACGTTATTGTTTTGTTTATACTATTTGTTTTTACTGAGTTACTGGTACTAACTTGTTTTTTTCAAATACGGACCTGGATTTTTTGAAAAAATACTTTATACCCTTTACAACTGTGTATCACTTGATTATGTTTTTCGACGTTTTGGTGAAGAATAGTATCATCATCAGGATATTCTACCAGTACGGACCTGGAATTTTTAAAGTTAATGCGCCATTTCACGACCTATTATGGCGACAATTAGGTCAGAATCAGTAACTATGGATTAAATTGTTTTAACTGATAAATTTTAATTATAATCATGATTACTAACCAGGACCCTCAAGTTTGTAAAATTGGTCCAACGCCTGAAAAAAGCATAAGCTTAGTTTTAAATATATCAAATCCTAATAATTAATTCTTAGAGGCCTGATTGGCTTCGTGTGGTCAGTCCAATCGCGTCCATCAACCTGTTCGTCCGCCCGTCCAAATGTCGTCCAAAAATAAAGCAGAAAACGGATTTTAGATTCGAATTCCTTATAATCCGAACCCAGTAAATATGACAATGGTTTTATGCTAGAATATAGTTAAAGGTCTTTAATTTGAGATAATATGGTTTGTTTTCAAAGCCAGTAAATAATAGTTCAACTGTACCAGCAGAATGAGTTGCAGCAGAAATGAAACCATTAGGTAAAATTGGATTATCTATTATTATCTTTTGAACTGAAAGGTGATTTTTGGATATGAAAATATTAAAAACGTAAATAATGAAGACGAATCATCAAGAGTGCCTTTTACAATATGTAGTAAACTTAACCACTAGTTAGGTGCTGTTAATAAAGGCCGCTAATTATATCTGATCTGAGTCTGCTAAAGTTTTGCTTTCAATAACTCATTGGCTTAAGTGCAATTTGACAAAATTTAATCACCAAAGGGTTCTGGTTAGTAATCATGAACATAGTTTAAAATCAATCAGTTGAATAATTTAAACCACAGCGATAGGTTGTGAAATTGTGCCTTAACATGGAAAATCCCAGGTCCGTATCGATACAAAATCCTGATGATGTTGTTATTCCTGATCAAAACGTCGAAAACCATACTCAAGTGATACAGAGTTGTAAAGGGTATGAAGTATTCTTTCAAAAAATGCAGCAAAAAATCCAGGCCCGTATTTGAAAAAAACAAGTTAGTATCAGTAACTCAGTAAAAACAAATGGTATAAACAAAACAATAACGTTACTTTAGAGAAGGTAAAAAATCGTGTGATTTTTGTAAAAACAACTTTTCTCTAACTATAATAGTTTTCGAGATATTTAAGGATTAAATTTTTGACTATTTTTAAAAAATCCCCTGTAGATAAGAAACTATAGAGAATTTGGCAACTCCGTAAATGGAATTCTAACTTTTTTCAATTAATCATCACATGGCCGCAATACCAAGAAATATACTATATTATATACAGGGTGTCCCAGGATAGGTGTTACGATAGGACAAATGGGTCAAAAAATTTTGAATTTGAAAATGGCATTTTGGGAACAAAACTGGTCCAAAACTGAGGAATACAAAATTTCACTCGGATTGGTATTATACAGGGCGAGTTATAACTAAAAATATGAAAAATGGCCAAGAGTAAAGTACTCTTATTTGTCCAAATGGAACAAAAGCTTAGTAGAAAAAGTTGTTCAGAAATGTAACTAATATCATAATTTGAAATTACAGCTTTCTAGTCAATATTTTTATTTTTGTCAAATTTTTTGAAATGTAATAGTACATTTTCCACCACTATCGTATTCGGTTTTTTATTATACTTGGAAACTACGTTTTCTAACATGTAATATGTACATTTACCAGGTATAGCCTAATAATGTATTGTAATACGATATTGGTGGAAAATGTACTAATACATTTCAAAAAATTTGACGAAAATAAAAATATTGACTAGAAAGCTCTAATTTCAAATTATAATATTAGTTTCATTTCTGAACAACTTTTTCTACTAAGCTTTTGTTCCATTTGAAAAAATAAGAGTACTTTACTCTTGGCCATTTTTCATATGTTTAGTTATAACTCGCCCTGTATAATACCAATCCGAGTGAAATTTTGTATTCCTCAGTTTTGGACCAAGCGGGGCATGTTCCCAAAATGCTATTTTCAAATTCAAATTTTTTTGACCCATATGTCCTATCGTAACACCTATCCTGGGACACCCTGTATATGTTATAAGTTCTTCTGGAATATGAATAGGGACTAGTAATGGCACATTTTCTCTAATTTAACCGACCTCGTATCTTTTACCATTTCGGAGATAGCAATAGTGGTATCACCTATTTTAGACACCCTGTATATATATATATATATATATATATATATATATATATATATATATATATACCGGGTGTCCCGCTAAGGTCGGCCACCGGCTGTATCTAGGAAACTATTTGCCCTACAGCTTTCGGGAAAAAAATATTATTGCAAAAGTGATCCCGAGAAATCTATTAAATTTATTTTCCACTTTGTAATTTTACCGCTAGATGGCGTATTTTAAAATCAAAATCGAAAAATAAGAATTTCTCTACAAAATCAATAGTGAAGGTAAGTTACGCGGAACGATTTTGGACTCTCTTATTAGCACTCTAAAAATTATTTATATGACATTGTATCCCATCTCTTAAAATAAGGGGTGGGGAGAGGGTGAAATTGTATTGCAGAAAAAGTTGAATAACTTTCGGCTACGTTAACCGATTTTAGCAAACTTGGTCTTGTTTTAAAGCTATTTGATAGCCGAATCATAGCTTGTAATAATACTAAAGTTTTTGTTTAAGCCTGAACCGCCAGATGGCATATTTTGATCGCTTCAGGAGTTTACCCAATTTTCCATGATAAGGTAAATGGAAGGCTATATTTTTTATATTACTTTCTTATTACTTGTAAAATTACCTAAAAAATGGGAGAAACCGGAAGTCGCTATCGTTTTTCAAACTTAAGTTATGAGCAAAAATCTCTTTAGGAAATATTATTTTTAAATTTCAACGTGAAATTCGAAATTTTTTCGCAATAACCAGTACTAATCGACCTAAATCTTAAAAGCTTCCGAAAAAATATTGTCATCATAAAGTAGTAACACTTGTAGATCTGAGGTCCCGGAAAAAAAAATCGGCTGATACTTTTTTCATTAGTATTTTATTTGTGTTTGTATTTGATTTCTTTTTAAATTAATATTAATTAACATTTCACTTGCAAAGATCATTACTTTTTTAGCAAATGCTCAAAATGTCCGCCATTATTGTCAATGCAACTTTGAAGTCTTCGCCGTGTTCCATTAACAGCAGTTTCGATTTCTTCAACAGAAATAGACGCTATCGAATTTCGGATTCTAAGAATCATGTCTTCTCGTGTGGTTGGCCGGGTCTGGTAGACAATATCTTTAAGCCTTCCCCACAAATAAAAGTCCAAAACGGTTAAATCAGGAGACCTGGGTGGCCAAGGAAATAAACTACCCCTTCCTATCCATCTAGTGGGAAACTGGATATTCAAATATTCTCTCACGTTGAGAGCATAATGAGCGGGGCAACCGTCGTGTTGAAACCACATGTTTACACGAGTTTCTAAAGTCACTTCTTACAATAAAATTGGCAAATGGTTTCTTAAAAACTCCAAATACCTTGCTCCATTAAGCGTCTCTTCAAACATAAAAACAATAATTTTACCTTCAATAATGCCGCACCAGACATTTACGCTAAATTGATTTTGATGATCGATTTCTATCATCCAATGTGGATTATGTGCCGACCAATAATGCATGTTATGTAAGTTTACTTGACCTCTACTAGTAAAGGTAGCCTCATCTGTCCATAAAACTTGGGACAAAAAATTTAGATTTTTTCTGGTCATTTCAAGCATCCAGTGACAGAAATCTAGCCTTCGGTCAAAATCAAGTGATGTGAGCGCCTGATGAAGTTTAACATGATATGCATGTAATCTTTCTTTTTTGAGAATTCTTTGTACAACCGATCGAGGAATTACCAGATCTCTTTCTATATCCCTAATACTGCATTGAGGATAACCTTCAATGTCCAAGCACATTTATGATATTGACTTCATTTCGAGTTCTGCGAATCCTGTTTTTGACTTGTATCGGCAACACTTGCCCAGTTTCTCGCAAACGTCTTGCTAAACGTCTAAAAACTTTCCGCGAAAAATGTCGTCTCTCAGGATATCTTACAGCGTACTCCCGCGAGCCAATAACTGCATTTTCAGAACATTGAAAATAAACTGCCAGCATGTCATATGCTTCAGCAACAGTACAAGACATACTTTTCGAACAGATTAAACTGTTTTTAATACAGAAACACACGATTCGACTTCAAAATAACGAATAACTTATTAAAGACGAAAATTGATGACAGCTAAATATTGTCAATTTCATTCTTCCGTTTTCCATGGCATATTATTAATAAACATTTCCTGTTAGACTTTTATTGCATTTTCGATACTTACCTTATGATGACTTCAAAGTGGCATTGACAATAATGGCGGACATTTTGAACATTTGCTAAAAAAGTAATGATCTTTGCAAGTGAAATGTTAATTAGTATTAATTTAAAAAGAGATACAATACAAATACAAATAAAATACAAATGAAAAAGTATCAGTCGATTTTTTCCAGAACCTCAGAACAACAAGTGTTACTACTTTACGATGACAATATTTTTTCAGAAGCTTGTAAGTTTTAGGTGGATTAGTACTGGTTATGCGAACAATAATTTTCGAATTTCACGTTGATATTTACAAATAATATTTCCTAAAGAGATTTTTGCTCATAACTTAAGTTTTAAAAACAATAGCGTCTTACGGTTTTTGCCATTTTTTAGGTAATTTTACAGAGCAATAAGAAAGTAATATAAAAAATATAGCCTTCCATTTACCTTATCATGGAAAATTGGGTAAACTCCTGAAGCGATCAAAATACGCCATCTGGCGGTTCAGGCTTAAACAAGAACTTTAGTATTATTACAGGCTGCGATTCGGCTATCAAATAGCTTTAAAACAAGAACAAGTTTGCTAAAATCGGTTGACGCAGCCGAAAGTTATCCAACTTTTTCTGCAATACAATTTCACCCTCCCCCCACCCCTTATTTTAAGAGATGGGCTAAAATGTCATATAAATAATTTTTAGAGTGCTAATAAGAGAGTTCAAAATCGTTCCGAATAACTTACCTTCACTATTGATTTTATAGAGAAATTCTTATTTTTCGATTTTGATTTAAAAATACGCCATCTAGCGGTAAAATTACAAAGTGGAAAATAATTTTAATAGATTTCTCGGGATCACTTTTGTAATAATATTTTTTTCACGAAAGCTGTAGGGCAAATAGTTTCCTAGATACAGCCGGTGGCCGACCTTAGCGGGACACCCGGTATATATATATATATATATATATATATATATATATATATATATATATATATATATATATATATATATATATATATATATATATATATATATATATATATATATATATATATATATATATATATATATATATATATATATATATATATATATATATATATATATACAGTGACCGGCAAAACGTTCGCAACATATGGGAAAAATTTTTATTAGGAGAGTATCGGAAAAACTTTCCCAGGGGATCGGTTCTGCATGTCCGATAACCTAAAAATCGATTTTGACATACGTCACGTGACCACTGGTATAGCGTCAAATTAAAAAAAAAATTGTTAATTTACAAAAAGTGAGGTTAGTTGACGAGATATCAAAAAAAGTTATTTGAAAAAATTGCTTAGAATTAAATTCTAGGTCCTTGTGCAAAATTTTAAGATTTTATTTAAAAAAATTGGAAAACTCAATTTTTTTTAAATATTTTTTTATCGATTTACAAATTTCCGGTTTTTTTCGTTTAGATAGCTTGGCTAATGTAAAGCCCATGTATCTGGATGAAAATAAACGAATGTAGTAGTTTTTTCTACAATTGACAGGACAAAATTAAAAAAAACAGGGTTTCGCCGGACGCTAGCTGTTGCAATGATTTGTATCTAGCAGCAGTGTCAAAATTTTAGAGACATTTCAATGAGATTACATTGAGAAAACCTTAATCGTCTTAAATATATCTGAAGTTCGACTTTTTGTAAAGTTAAGGGGATTAAAATAGATAATAAACAAAAAATTACCTGTTTATTTAATCGAAATTTTATAAACGAAAACCAATGTAAGAAAAACTTAAAAGTAGTCAAATTCTGTACTAACAACACAAAAAATCATTGTTTTTCCTTGGGTGCACAAAATTTAAAACTCAGTATGACCACCATTTCTCTCCATACATACTGTTGTTCTCGAGCGCAACTCTCGATTAACATTTCGGAGCATTTTACGATTTATTTGCAATACACAATTTATAATGACATTCTCTAAATTTTGTATATTGCTAAAGGGTCGATGTTTGTACACAGGGTTCTTTAGGTATCCCCACATAAAAAAATCAGCAATTTTTTCAAATAACTTTTTTTGATATCTCGTCAACTAACCTCACTTTTTGTAAATTAACAATTTTTTTTTTAATTTGACGCTATACCAGTGGTCACCTGACGTATGTCAAAATCGATTTTTAGGTTATCGGACATGCAGAACCGATCCCCCGGAAAAGTTTTTCCAATACTCACCTAATAAAAATTTTTCCCATATGTTGCGAACTTTTTGCCGGTCACTGTATATATATATATATATATATATATATATATATATATATATATATATATATATATATAGAAGCGGTTGGTAGTCTTGGCTGACTAGTTGATAAACAAGAGTATATTTTGGGGTAACAGCCAGAGGTATTAGGGCTCAATGAATAAGAAGAACTCTTATTTACTACGCTAAGCTTTCGGAAGCATTTATTCCTTTTTCAAAGCTACAAAGTTCTTAGTCATTAATTTTTTATTGCAAATTTAACACAATATTTTTAATTGTCAACACGAGTGTATACATGATTTCAATTGCAATAAAAAATTAATTATTAAACACAATAGGTTTTCTTTTGACAAATCTAGATTATTAACGATATTTTTCAACTATTTTATATTATTTAAAACCAAATTTTTGTTACATATAAACATTTTTAGTCAAAAAACACTATAACTGAATATTTTGATTTTTTCACTTTTCAAAGCTTTCAAATATACGAATTTTTGAATTGAAAAAAATAATCCTGGGATAGATTTTGTAGGAAATTTTATGCTCTATAAGAATCCGCGACGTAAAATTTTTTATCCTAAATGGTTCAAAAGTTGTGGTATTTTTAATGAAAAAAGATTTTTTTACGTGTTATTTAAATGGGAAACTTTGAATGCTCACCGCCACCTTTTAAAATTGAGCAAAAAATCCTGCCTTGCAGGGAAATTTTTTTCTCGGTATATAAGTTCATTTTAACCCATAAATTCGATAGGTTAGTTTTTTGACTCACCCTAATATATATATATATATATATATATATATATATATATATATATATATATATATATATATATATATATATATATATATATATATGTGTATATATATACAGTGACCGGCAAAAAGTTCGCAACATATGGGAAAAATTTTTATTAGGTGAGTATTGGAAAAACTTTTCCGGGGGATCGGTTCTGCATGTCCGATAACCTAAAAATCGATTTTGACATACGTCACGTGACCACTGGTATAGCGTCAAATTAAAAAAAAAATGTTAATTTACAAAAAGTGAGGTTAGTTGACGAGATATCAAAAAAAGTTATTTGAAAAAATTGCTTAGAATTAAATTCTAGGTCCTTGTGCAAAATTTTAAGATTTTATTTAAAAAAATTGGAAAACTCAATTTTTTTTAAATATTTTTTTATCGATTTACAAATTTCCAGTTTTTTTCGTTTAGATAGCTTGGCTAATGTAAAGCCCATGTATCTGGATGAAAATAATCGAATGTAGTAGTTTTTTCTACAATTGACAGGACAAAATTAAAAAAAACAGGGTTTCGCCGGACGCTAGCTGTTGCAATGATTTGTATCTAGCAGCAGTGTCAAAATTTTAGAGACATTTCAATGAGATTACATTGAGAAAACCTTAATCGTCTTAAATATATCTGAAGTTCGACTTTTTGTAAAGTTAAGGGGAGTAAAATAGATAATAAACAAAAAATTACCTGTTTATTTAATCGAAATTTCATAAACGAAAACCAATGTAAGAAAAACTTAAAAGTAGTCAAATTCTGTACTAACAACATAAAAAATCATTGTTTTTCCTTGGGTGCACAAAATTTAAAACTCAGTATGACCACCATTTCTCTCCATACATACTATTGTTCTCGAGCGCAACTCTCGATTAACATTTCGGAGCATTTTACGATTTATTTGCAATACACAATTTCTAATGACATTCTCTAAATTTTGTATATTCCTAAAGGGTCGATGTTTGTACACAGAGTTCTTTAGGTATCCCCACATAAAGAAATCTAACGGAGTCAGATCTGGTGATCTCGCAGGCCACGGATTTTCAGAAAACCGTCCTATCCACTGGTTTCCAAATTCTTGATCCAGCCATCTCTTCACCTCATTTGTGGAATGAATGCTAGCTCCGTCTTGTTGAAAGTATAAATTTCTTCTTTCGGCTAATGACAAATTGTCTAAAAAGTCAGATATCTCAGTTTGTAGAAATTCTAAATATCGTTCTGAATTTAAATTGTCTCTAAAGAAAAAAGGTCCCACTATTCTGAGGTTGAAAATTCCGCACCACACATTAACCTTAAAACTATATTGGTCTTTACTCTGAATTACAAAGTCTGGGTTTTCGGTCGCCCACCATCTACAGTTTTGTGAACTGACGGTTCCGTTAGAGGTAAATGTAGCTTCATCCGAGAAAAGAACGTTCTTTGGGAAATTAAAATCTTCCTCAATCATACCCTGGAACCAGGCACAAAAATCGAAGCGGGCGTCATAATCCCTATCTTTTAATACTTGTACAAATTTAGGTTTGTACGGATGAAATTTGTTTCTTTTTAATATCCTCCGCACAGATCTTTCGTGAATGTTAGTGATCTCCGATATTTGACTAACTGCTAATTGGGGTGTTTCTGTGATCGACAAACACACATCCAGAGAACCTTCGTCACCTGTTACCGGTTTTTCATGGGAAACTTTATACTGATTTTCTACCGATCCCGTTTCTTTAAATTTATTGACTAGACGAGATACTGTGGAATAATGGAGGGATTTATCGGGGTGCCTCTCATTAAAAATTGCTGCTGTTTCTCTATGGCTTTTGTAATTATCTCCAGAAATTAAAATAATTTCTATCTTTTCCTGAAGAAGTAGTGTGGGTGCCATTTTAAGGAATAAAATATTAATAAACTTATGTAAAATATCAAACTTAGTAAGATGCGAGACATAAACCAATGACATAGGTTGAAATCAAACAAATTATAATTTGTTTGACATTTTTCTGTTGTTTTTAACCTACTAGATTATTTGGTTGTTTTAATTTCAGAGCCTGCTTTGGTAGTTTTAAGTACAACTAAATAGACCTGGTTGTTAAATTTATGTGCGAAATAAAATCTTGATACAGTCATTTCATTAGATTCAAACCATTGCAACAGCGAGCGTCCGGCGAACACCTATTTTTTCGATTTTGTCCTGTCAATTGTAGAATTGTAGATCTGACTCCGTTAGATTTTTTTATGTGGGGATACCTAAAGAACCCTGTGTACAAACATCGACCCTTTAGGAATATACAAAATTTAGAGAATGTCATTATAAATTGTGTATTGCAAATAAATCGTAAAATGCTCCGAAATGTTAATCGAGAGTTGCGCTCGAGAACAACAGTATGTATGGAGAGAAATGGTGGTCATACTGAGTTTTAAATTTTGTGCACCCAAGGAAAAACAATGATTTTTTGTGTTGTTAGTACAGAATTTGACTACTTTTAAGTTTTTCTTACATTGGTTTTCGTTTATAAAATTTCGATTAAATAAACAGGTAATTTTTTGTTTATTATCTATTTTAATCCCCTTAACTTTACAAAAAGTCGAACTTCAGATATATTTAAGACGATTAAGGTTTTCTCAATGTAATCTCATTGAAATGTCTCTAAAATTTTGACACTGCTGCTAGATACAAATCATTGCAACAGCTAGCGTCCGGCGAAACCCTGTTTTTTTTAATTTTGTCCTGTCAATTGTAGAAAAAACTACTACATTCGTTTATTTTCATCCAGATACATGGGCTTTACATTAGCCAAGCTATCTAAACGAAAAAAACTGGAAATTTGTAAATCGATAAAAAAATATTTAAAAAAAATTGAGTTTTCCAATTTTTTTAAATAAAATCTTAAAATTTTGCACAAGGACCTAGAATTTAATTCTAAGCAATTTTTTCAAATAACTTTTTTTGATATCTCGTCAACTAACCTCACTTTTTGTAAATTAACATTTTTTTTTTTAATTTGATGCTATACCAGTGGTCACGTGACGTATGTCAAAATCGATTTTTAGGTTATCGGACATGCAGAACCGATCCCCTGGGAAAGTTTTTCCGATACTCTCCTAATAAAAATTTTTCCCATATGTTGCGAACTTTTTGCCGGTCACTATACAGGGTGGTGCAACCAAGATGGGGTGGACGATTGTGAGTAAACGGTGAGGAATTTCGAAAAACTTTTTTTTGGATATTATCGATAGTCAAACACGCTATGTTTTAAAATTATAGCCATAATACAGGGTGGTCCGAAAAACTCGTGGCGAACCAAACTTGTATTTTTTTAAATGGGACACCCTGTATATAATTGTTCCAATGGATTGCCCTGTTCGTTGCGATCATTTTGATATAGGGTTTATTGGGTCTAAAATTTATAGTAAGGGAATGGGACGCGGTTAAAGTTGAAAAAATACTCACAGTTCGGCCATTTAAAAAAAAAACATTGAAACAGGTATGGAAAAACCAAATATTCTATAAAACGTTACATATCCTTGAATACATTAATCGCTTGCAATTTGTTTAAAATTATTCACTGTTATACAGGGCGGTCAAGTTTTGCAAATACGCCCTGGACTCATTTGTTTTAAATGGAACACCCTATATATTTTATTTTCATGTTAAAGATCACATTACTAGCTTTCAAAAAATACCATACATGATGCCTTTCTGACCAACAGTTTTTTAGTAAACTAGCCGTAAAAGCAAAGTTTCTCATTCTAATACGATTATACTGAATTTACGTTGTTTATTATTAAATATCTAATATTAGGTGACCACGACACTATCATAAATGAAACAAAAGATTGACGAACTTGTCAAAGCTGCTGCCGCATAATCCATTATTTACAAGTTAAGCGTAGGTGAGGTAAGAAAACTGAGACCCGAAACCTTTACATTTTTATTAGAGATATTTCTAAAAACAGAAAATATTGTTTTTAGGAAATTTAAAGTAATTAATAAGCCAGTTATAAACAAAGATAATCAGTTATCAGTATTATTAATAGTGTAAGAAAATTAATGAAGCAAAAACAGAACACCTTTTAAAATTATTTAGTTATGTGTTATGTACTTACTTGTCAACCTAATTTAATATAAACAATTAAAAAAGCTCATAAAAGGTATCCAACTAAGCCACCATTTTGCTGAAGCCAAAGTCTATCCATAAGTGAAAGTTTCACTTTTCCCAAAGTCTGTTCTGAAATGTTGCGAAAACTGTTTCTTATTCTCGCCTTCATATGGTTTGGTTGGAACCTCTTTATAGACTTCTTTAGAAAAAATCTAGTGGTGTTAAGTCGGGTGATCTGACTGGCCACTTAACTGGTTCACCTCGCCGAATCCAACGATCTGTCTTCCAATTAGCGACAAAATATCTTACATTCTCCTATGGTAATGCGGGGGCGCACCGTCATGTTGAAACCATAAGGATCCCCTTACCATTAAAGGTAAATCTTCAAGCAATACTGGCAACTCGTTTCTCAAAAAGTTGTTTATAACTGGTTTATTAATTACTTTACATTACCTAAAAACAATACGTTCTGTTTCTTGAAATATCTCTAATAAACATGTAAATAAAGGTTTCGGGTCTCAGTTTTCTTACCTCACCTACGCTTAACTTGTAAATAATGGATTATGCGGCAGTAGCTTTGACAAGTTCGTCAATCTTTTGTTTCATTTATGATAGTGTCATGGCCTCCTAATATTAGATATTTAATAATAAACAACGTCAATTCAGTATAATCGTATTAGAATGAAGAAACCTTGCTTTCACGGCTAGTTTACTAAAAAACTGTTAGTCAGAAAGGCATCATGTATGGTATTTTTTGAAAGCTAGTAATGATATCTTTAACATGAAAATAAAATATATAGGGTGTTCCATTTAAAAAAAATGAGTCCAGGGCGTATTTGCAAAACTTGACCGCCCTGTATAACAGTGAATAATTTTAAACAAATTGCAAGCGATTAATGTGTTCAAGGATATGTAATGTTTTATGGAATATTTGGTTTTTCCATACCTGTTTCAAATTTTTATAAAAAATGGCCGAACTGTGAGCATTTTTTCAACTTTAACCACGTCCCATCCCCTTACTATAAATTTTAGACCCAATAAACCCTATATCAAAATGATCGTAACGAACAGGAGAATCAATTGGAACAATTATATACAGGGTGTCCCATTTAAAAAAATACAAGTTTGGTTCGCCACGAGTTCTTCGGACCCCCTGTATTATGGCTATAATTTTAAAACATAGCGTGTTTGGCTACCGATAATATCCAATACATTTTCTTTCGAAATTCCTCAACGTTTACTCACAATCATCCACCCCATCTTGGTTGCACCACCCTGTATATATATATATATATATATATATATATATATATATATATATATATATATATATATATATATATATATATGTGTATATCTATATATATATATATATATATATATATATATATATATATATATATATATATATATGTGTATATCTATATATATATATATATATATATACAGTGCAACCTTAATATAACGTACCTCAATATAACGACTTCCTCGATTTAACAAATTCTTCGTAATCCCCTTGAATTGTCCAAGGAGTCAATGTAAAATAATACCTTTACATTGCGAACATTTTTTGCGAACAACCTCTTTATAACGAATTTTCGACTATCAAGAAAAAGTATAAAATCCTCTAATTAACGAATTTTGTCAACCCAAAACCTTTATATAAAGTGGTAAACAGACAACTATTTATGACTTTTTTTCTAATCAAGATGAACAAAATTGAGATTAAGCTACTATAATCACATTGTTGATTCTTTACCTTTAATTCGTGAGTTTGTTTGTAAGTGCGAATCTTTGAAATTAACATTAAATTACCTAAATAATGTATGTACCCACCAAGATATGTACCTACTTTTACGGATTTTACTGCGTTTAATTTTGATTATTAATGTAAGAAAAAAATGTTGTTACCTACCTAATTGTTTTTAAATAGAAAATACATACAGTAATTTGATAAAAATGTGTTATCATTTATTAGTAGAAGTTGTTCGCTATAACAAGATGAATACGTAACGTTGAGGTGAATAAAACTATTTTTTACCTCTTTATAACGAATTTTAGACCAACCTAACCTCAACATAACAAACCTCAGTTCAACGAATTACTTGATATAACGAATATTTACTTGTTCCCTTCCGATTTGTTATATCGAGGTTGCACTGTATATATATATATATATATATATATATATATATATATATATATATATATATATATATATATATATATATATATATATATATATATACAGTGACCGGCAAAAAGTTCGCAACATATGGGAAAAATTTTTATTAGGTGAGTATTGGAAAAACTTTTCCGGGGGATCGATTCTGCATGTCCGATAACCTAAAAATCGATTTTGACATACGTCACGTGACCACTGGTATAGCGTCAAATTAAAAAAAAATTGTTAATTTACAAAAAGTGAGGTTAGTTGACGAGATATCAAAAAAAGTTATTTGAAAAAATTGCTTAGAATTAAATTCTAGGTCCTTGTGCAAAATTTTAAGGTTTTATTTAAAAAAATTGGAAAACTCAATTTTTTTTAAATATTTTTTTATCGATTTACAAATTTCCAGTTTTTTTCGTTTAGATAGCTTGGCTAATGTAAAGCCCATGTATCTGGATGAAAATAAACGAATGTAGTAGTTTTTTCTACAATTGACAGGACAAAATTAAAAAAAACAGGGTTTCGCCGGACGCTAGCTGTTGCAATGATTTGTATCTAGCAGCAGTGTCAAAATTTTAGAGACATTTCAATGAGATTACATTGAGAAAACCTTAATCGTCTTAAATATATCTGAAGTTCGACTTTTTGTAAAGTTAAGGGGAGTAAAATAGATAATAAACAAAAAATTACCTGTTTATTTAATCGAAATTTCATAAACGAAAACCAATGTAAGAAAAACTTAAAAGTAGTCAAATTCTGTACTAACAACATAAAAAATCATTGTTTTTCCTTGGGTGCACAAAATTTAAAACTCAGTATGACCACCATTTCTCTCCATACATACTATTGTTCTCGAGCGCAACTCTCGATTAACATTTCGGAGCATTTTACGATTTATTTGCAATACACAATTTCTAATGACATTCTCTAAATTTTGTATATTCCTAAAGGGTCGATGTTTGTACACAGAGTTCTTTAGGTATCCCCACATAAAGAAATCTAACGGAGTCAGATCTGGTGATCTCGCAGGCCACGGATTTTCAGAAAACCGTCCTATCCACTGGTTTCCAAATTCTTGATCCAGCCATCTCTTCACCTCATTTGTGGAATGAATGCTAGCTCCGTCTTGTTGAAAGTATAAATTTCTTCTTTCAGCTAATGACAAATTGTCTAAAAAGTCAGATATCTCAGTTTGTAGAAATTCTAAATATCGTTCTGAATTTAAATTGTCTCTAAAGAAAAAAGGTCCCACTATTCTGAGGTTGAAAATTCCGCACCACATATTAACCTTAAAACTATATTGGTCTTTACTCTGAATTACAAAGTCTGGGTTTTCGGTGGCCCACCATCTACAGTTTTGTGAACTGACGGTTCCGTTAGAGGTCAATGTAGCTTCATCCGAGAAAAGAACGTTCTTTGGGAAATTAAAATCTTCCTCAATCATACCCTGGAACCAGGCACAAAAATCGAAGCGGGCGTCATAATCCCTATCTTTTAATACTTGTACAAATTTAGGTTTGTACGGATGAAATTTGTTTCTTTTTAATATCCTCCGCACAGATCTTTCGTGAATGTTAGTGATCTCCGATATTTGACTAACTGCTAATTGGGGTGTTTCTGTGATCGACAAACACACATCCAGAGAACCTTCGTCACCTGTTACCGGTTTTTCATGGGAAACTTTATACTGATTTTCTACCGATCCCGTTTCTTTAAATTTATTGACTAGACGAGATACTGTGGAATAATGGAGGGATTGATCGGGGTGCCTCTCATTAAAAATTGCTGCTGTTTCTCTATGGCTTTTGTAATTATCTCCAGAAATTAAAATAATTTCTATCTTTTCCTGAAGAAGTAGTGTGGGTGCCATTTTAAGGAATAAAATATTAATAAACTTATGTAAAATATCAAACTTAGTAAGATGCGAGACATAAACCAATGACATAGGTTGAAATCAAACAAATTATAATTTGTTTGACATTTTTCTGTTGTTTTTAACCTACTAGATTATTTGGTTGTTTTAATTTCAGAGCCTGCTTTGGTAGTTTTAAGTACAACTAAATAGACCTGGTTGTTAAATTTATGTGCGAAAAATCTTAATAAAATCTTGATACAGTAATTTCATTAGATTCAAACCATTGCAACAGCGAGCGTCCGGCGAACACCTATTTTTTCGATTTTGTCCTGTCAATTGTAGAATTGTAGATCTGACTCCGTTAGATTTTTTTATGTGGGGATACCTAAAGAACCCTGTGTACAAACATCGACCCTTTAGGAATATACAAAATTTAGAGAATGTCATTATAAATTGTGTATTGCAAATAAATCGTAAAATGCTCCGAAATGTTAATCGAGAGTTGCGCTCGAGAACAACAGTATGTATGGAGAGAAATGGTGGTCATACTGAGTTTTAAATTTTGTGCACCCAAGGAAAAACAATGATTTTTTGTGTTGTTAGTACAGAATTTGACTACTTTTAAGTTTTTCTTACATTGGTTTTCGTTTATAAAATTTCGATTAAATAAACAGGTAATTTTTTGTTTATTATCTATTTTAATCCCCTTAACTTTACAAAAAGTCGAACTTCAGATATATTTAAGACGATTAAGGTTTTCTCAATGTAATCTCATTGAAATGTCTCTAAAATTTTGACACTGCTGCTAGATACAAATCATTGCAACAGCTAGCGTCCGGCGAAACCCTGTTTTTTTTAATTTTGTCCTGTCAATTGTAGAAAAAACTACTACATTCGTTTATTTTCATCCAGATACATGGGCTTTACATTAGCCAAGCTATCTAAACGAAAAAAACCGGAAATTTGTAAATCGATAAAAAAATATTTAAAAAAAATTGAGTTTTCCAATTTTTTTAAATAAAATCTTAAAATTTTGCACAAGAACCTAGAATTTAATTCTAAGCAATTTTTTCAAATAACTTTTTTTGATATCTCGTCAACTAACCACACTTTTTGTAAATTAACAATTTTTTTTTTTAATTTGACGCTATACCAGTGGTCACGTGACGTATGTCAAAATCGATTTTTAGGTTATCGGACATGCAGAATCGATCCCCTGGGAAAGTTTTTCCGATACTCTCCTAATAAAAATTTTTCCCATATGTTGCGAACTTTTTGCCGGTCACTGTATATATATATATATATATATATATATATATATATATATATATATATATATATATATATTTGAAATCAGAAAATAAAGATCTTTCGTGGTGGCGCATAATATACAGCAACGAAAATTGAAGTTGCCTATATTTTTCCATTTTTTGAATGCGATATTTTTTTACTGATAATTTCAGAAGATAATAGGGAAAAAAACTTCAATTTTATATATATATATATATATATATATATATATTATATATATATCTATATATATATATATATATATATATATATATATATATATATATATATATATATATATATATATATATACATACATATATATATATATATATATATATATATATATATATATATATATATATATATATATATACAGGGTGTTTCATAATTGAATGCTGATCCTTAAGGGTGATAATCCTTGGATGATTTTAAGAAAAATTCTTTATATGAACATAGGTCCGCAACAGCTTTATTTCTGAGATACAGGGTGTTGAAATTTAAGAAAAAAATCTGTTTTTCTTCAATATCTCTAAAACCGCTTTGTATTTTTGTTTTAAATTTTGGTAGGTGCAAAGTACGCTTAAAAATACATTTTCTTCAGGATAAAGGTTTTTTTAATTTTCATCAGTGGCGTCCCTGTTAACATGCCCTGCAATATTTTTAATCAAAAAAATGATACGCCACTGTTTTTTTTAAATAAATGTTATTTTTATAATTGCCTTCTATCTTCTCATAAAAATGTTCTCTTGACTTTTTTTTATCCGGCGTACGGTTTTCGAAATAAAGTTCATTCATTTGCTTGTCCCTATGTGATTTTATCTAGTAGTCTCAATTTCACAATTTGTGGTAACCTAAGCATCTAGGCTAGATTTTTATATTTTATAGTAACTATTATTTAGTTCTAGTAATTAAAGCCGTTAAAGAGTGGGATTATTTTGTAGGCTAGAAACATCTAGTATGCTATCAACACATTTCGTTGTTTTATAAACGCAAACAGTTAATTTAATTTTGGTATATTTTGTCCAAAATGGTTAAGTTTTTACAAATAAAAAATGTATTTTTATGCGTGCTTATTATTAGAACTAAATAATAGTTAGTTACTATAAAATATAAAAATCTAGCCTAGATGCTTTGGTTACCACAAATTGCGAAATTGAGACTACAAGAAAAAAATCACATAGGGACAAGCAAATGAATGAACTTTATTTCGAAAACCGTACGCCGGATAAAAAAAAGTCAAGAGACCATTTTTATGAGAAGATAGAAGGCAATTATAAAAATAACATTTATTTAAAAAAAAACAGTGGCGTATCATTTTTTTGATTAAAAATATTGCAGGGCATGTTAACAGGGACGCCACTGATGAAAATTAAAAAAACCTTTATCCTGAAGAAAATGTATTTTTAAGCGTACTTTGCACCTACCAAAATTTAAAACAAAAATACAAAGCGGTTTTAGAGATATTGAAGAAAAACAGATTTTTTTCTTAAATTTCAACACCCTGTATCTCAGAAATAAAGCTGTTGCGGACCTATGGTCATATAAAGAATTTTTCTTAAAATCATCCAAGGATTATCACCCTTAAGGATCAGCATTCAATTATGAAACACCCTGTATATATATATATATATATATATATATATATATATATATATATATATATATATATATATATATATATATATATATATATATATATATATGTCGTGGTTAATCCGGGAATTCATCCGTTCGTTTGATTTGTTTCTAGTTGAAACTTGCAGACGTTTCGCCAAAATCTCATTTGGCATATTCTGTGCTTACTCGCTGGTCGTAGAAAGTAAACAGTTTAATTTCTGCGACCAGCGAGTAAGCACAGAAGATGCCAAATGAGATTTTGGCGAAACGTCTGCAAGTTTCAACTAGAAACAAATCAAACGAACGGATGAATTCCCGTATTAAGACGGGAATTTGGTCGCTCAAAATCTGACTAAAATTAACGGTCAAAAATAAGTGACAATTACTCCCTTATATAGTTTGTAGATGGCACCTACAATATTATTTTATAAAATTATTTGGAAAATGAATTTTACAGGTATTTTATGGCTACTTTGTCCATTGATTGACAGATGGCGCTCGGTTCGTTCATGCAAAGTAATAGTAATAAATTTGGAATCATATTATTATACCGTGTATGTACCAAATAAAATACGAGTGTGATTCAAGGTTTTCATTTACTATAAATAATAATATGATCAGAAATTAGTTTTTAGTGTACTTTTTCAACCAAGTCCAAATAATATTTTGGTAGGAATCGTTCATTTACTATTATTACTGATTATCTTTTTGTACGCATTATTTCTGAGATTATTTCATTTCGAGCACGAAAAGAAATATACATTATGTAGGTATAAGGGTTATTCCAAGCAAAACAATAAATTTTGTGTTGTGGGGTCATATAATCGGTTAATTTTGGCCGCCGTTAATTATGTCGCCAAATAAATAATTTTTATATTTAGCAGAACTCATCAGTAAAGCTTTGCAAACGAGGGGGATTCCAGGGACGGCTCTAACCTAGCTATAAATAAATTTAGGATCCGATTTGAAAATAAAATACAAATATTTATTTACTCACATTGTGTAATTTGAAAATGCGAAATACGAAAATACTTTGGTTAAAGCAATATAACATACAGGGTGTCTAAAAAGTCTTAGTATGGGTAAATATCTTTGCTATTAATAAAGATAGAGACTCCAAATTTTAGTTGTATCTTATTGGTTAATAAATCCTTTTCTACGTAATTTTACTTTTTCGACCCCCTTGGGAGGGGGGGGGGGACGCTAGGGAGTTGAGGTCAAAAATTTCGAATGCAAACCTATGCCGTGTGGTCCCTTCTTTTAAAAGTCTTCAAAAAATAAATATTTTACCGCAAACCCCGTATTTTAATTCATTTTTAAATGGCAAGCCTATCAAAATTATAAATCGTAAATCGTATAATCGGGCGGGGCATAAGTCGACCGTTAGTCGACCTCTTGTGCCATACAGTACCAGTACGCGCGCACATTTATTTTTTGTTTTGTAGGGCACTCTTTTTCTAACCTTTTTCTGACTTTTTCGACTTCATGTGTCGTTTGTATATTTTTCGTTTTTTGACATCTGCGCAGTAGACCCTAAATGCGTACCACGCGCAAACCGAGCGAGCTAGACATGCGCACGGAATTTCAGGAGATGGACTTTGGTGTCTACATTTGAACCCATTCGCTTTTAAGAATATATTATCTCCAATAGTCAAGGTACCACCACGTATTTAAATTTATTACTTTTTCTCAAGTATTTTTGACTTTATTTTTCGTTTTGTGCCATCTGTGCAGTAGACCAAAATGCGTACCACGCGCAAACCGAGCATGCGCACGGGATTTCAAAAGATGGACTTTGGTGTCTACATTTGAACCCATTCACTTTTAAGAATATATCTCCAATAGTCAAGGTACCACGACATTTTTAACTTGATAACTTTTTTCCCAAGTTTTTTTCGACTTAATTTTTCGTTTTTTTGCCATCTGCGCTGTAGACCAAAATGCGTACCACGCGCAAACCAAGAGGGCTAGACATGCGCACGAAATTTCAAGGGATGTAGGTACGTTGGTGTCGACATTCAAATCTACCCACTTTCAAGAATAAATTACCAATAGTAAAACTACAACTACGTATTTAACATATTTTTACGATTTTATGACGTCTTACTTTTTTGAACATTCTTAACTATGTGACATTGTGACCAACCGTGCCAGCCTTACTAATCAGTTATATTACGCACTGACTTATTTCCGGCTCTTCTTATTTATTCAAGCATTAGCCTGACCATAGTTAGTGAGACTTTTGCGTCCTGTGAGAAATTCACAATATTGTATGTCTCACGGAACCCTCTATGTGCGAGTCGAACTTGCACTCAACCGTTTTTTTTTATTTCACACAATCACGGCAACGCCCATTAATTAAATTATTTCTGTCAAATACCGTACACTGAAAAAAAAATTTCTAGCAAAAGAACTTAGTCTTCGTGGAAATACGTAATCCACTGATATCTTAGCGATCCTTTGGCGAAAGCATTTTTTTCTTTCGCCAACCCTTTTAAAATACTCCCCGCTACCCTAATCCACTAGTATTTTTAGTGCCCCTTTGACGAAAGCGCAAATATGCCTTTTGGATACTCACCCTTCTAATCCACTGATATCTTAGCGATCCTTTGGCGAAAGCGCTTTTTTCTTTCTCCATCCCTGTTAAAATACTCCCCTCTACCCTAATCCACTAGTATTTTTAGTGCCTCTTTGGCGAAAGCGCAAATTTGCCGTTGGACACTCACCCTTCTAATCCACTGATATCTTAGCGATCCTTTGGCGAAAGCGCTCTTTTCTTTCGCCATCCCTTCTAAAATAATCCCCTCTACCCTAATCCACTAGTATTTGTAGTGCCCCTTTGGCGAAAGGGCAAATATGCCTTTTGGACACTCACTCACCCTTATGCAATATAGGGGAAGGATGCATTGACACTATATATGACCTTCTTACACCACCTTACACAATTCCCCTAATACACACACCCCATCAGTGCCTTTCTGACACCTTGACCACACTCAATATACGTCACTGATAAATAGTTCTACTTCTCCGTGTGTGTATTCACTTCAACAGCGGAGTTAAGTTAAGGAAAAGTTGAAATAAGGATTACTATACTTGGGTTGAGGTTACCTACTTTTACATTACGACCGTATTGCAGTTCGTTTAAGAATTGCTATACTGATTTCAAGTTTATTTGCTTTTCTCTCAAGCTAAGAAAGTTCTTGTTTCAAACATTACAATACGTAGTTTACTCGTATTTAGTATTGAAAGAAGTATAGATGTGCGTATTGTTTTAAGAATAACATACCTTTTGGAAGGACTATACTATACTTGCTCTTGCGGATATACAAGACTAAGCTATCCTTCACTTAAGACTATTACTCTTGACTCTAGTATAGCTTTTTTTCAGTGTATGTACTTATTTTCGGCATCGACGCCTCTGGTAACAGACCAATAGTGACTGCCTTACTTATTACGTTAAAAGTTGTTTAGAATGGCCACCATGAACTTCTTGGTAGTAATAAAGTCCGTTTTGGAACTCTGCCAAGAAGTAACATCTGAGAAATGACATATAAAATGAGGTACCTTCCACACGGCATAGGGTTGCATTTAAAATTTTTGACCGCAACTCCCTAGCGTAACCCCCCAAGGGGATTGTAAAAGTCAAAGTACATAAACAAGTAGATGTATTAACCAATAAGATAAAACTAAAATTTTGTGTCTCTATCTTTATTAATAATAAAGATATTTGCCCATGCTAAGACTTTTCAGACACCCTGTATAGTATTTTCGTATTTCGCACTTTCACATAACACAATGTGGGTAAATAAATATTTGTATTTTATTTTCACATCGAATCCTAATTTTATTTCCAACTAGGTTAGAGCCGTCTCTGGAATTACCCCCAGTTGCAAAACTTTACTCAGCATATTCATTTATAAAAAAGTAATGCACCGCATGCTAGAAGACCTTTAAAGACACCTTTCTCCCAAAGACCATCCAAAATCCACTCATATATTTCCAATCCTTTGGCGAAAACGCTGTTTTCTTTCACCCCTGCTGTTGTGACACTACCCCACACCCCTTACCCTACGACGTTTCCACCCTCACACTTTAATGCCCCTTCGGCACACCCCCATACACTCTACTCCTTTTTGGGAAGGAGACATTTCTATACATCCATCATCCACCATTCTGACACTCAAATCTTCACCCTTTGGCGAAAGCGCACTTACTTCCTTCCTGACATTCCACCCTCACACCCACATCCCACATCATCACTGATAAGCGATTTTCTCATCTTGTCGCTGTTCCTTTGGCACCGGTGCTCCTCAAGTCCTCTTCCGAGCCACTCGATCATCTGCATCTCTCTCCAAACAGTCTCTCTCATACACATTACACACGGTTGCTATGTACGTTTCGCTGGTTGATAGGCAGCAGAGCACTGTTTTACCTACACGACGTCATCCCATTAGAGATGCATGTAAATATGAATTTCGCGGGCTGATAAAGTTGTTTACTATCGGTATGTCCGTTTTGTACGTCTGGCGTCTTTAACAATACATACAAATACAATACAAATACTCCTAACCTAAAGAAGCACACCATTTTGCCGTAACATATTTCTAACAATGTGTTTTCCATTTTTTTTTTCGGTTACTTCTAACTTCTTCAATATATACCTAACGTACTACTGCCAGAACGAATTATTTTTTCAGAAAATATATTATTCCCTTTAGATTCATAATTTATATCTGTTATCAAAAAATTTACTCCAATTTTATAAACTTTACCATCAGAAATCAGAAATTATTTTATTTGGTACACTGTATATTACTCATATTAAATATATTAAACATAAATACATCTTTCTCCCAAATCTTATAGAAAACTGTAAACAAACTATTGACCCGCCCTCTTTATAACAGGGGCTGAACTTTTGCCTGATTCTTGTCTAAGTAACCACCAGTCCGTGAAATTAAATATGGCGGAAAAATATCGACCATATGATATAATATTTAGTTTTCAATGGACATTGGCCGAATAAAGGCATTTTTTCGGTTGAAACTTTCTAAAAACACTTCTCGTAATTTAATCTCGGATCTAACCCATTTTTGTTAGATTCTGTGCCAAAAGTTTTTAAATTGTTATTATTTTTGTTTGTTGATTACGTGACAATGAGGCCAAAGTTTCTAATAAAAAATATGTTAGATCGGAGCTTAACATTTTAGCTTTCAATACATGTCTCTAAATTGTTCTAAAATTGCGTAGTTTTTAAAAAGGCCATTCTGAAACGAGGCTCTGAAAGGCAGATTTTTCCGGATTCCACTCTTAACCACGACACATATTTCTTCATCTGTGAAACCCTACGTACTTCCATATATATATATATATATATATATATATATATATATATATATATATATATATATATATATATATATATATATATATATATATACAGTGACCGGCAAAAAGTTCGCAACATATGGGAAAAATTTTTATTAGGAGAGTATCGGAAAAACTTTCCCAGGGGATCGGTTCTGCATGTCCGATAACCTAAAAATCGATTTTGACATACGTCACGTGACCACTGGTATAGCGTCAAATTAAAAAAAAAATTGTTAATTTACAAAAAGTGAGGTTAGTTGACGAGATATCAAAAAAAGTTATTTGAAAAAATTGCTTAGAATTAAATTCTAGGTTCTTGTGCAAAATTTTAAGATTTTATTTAAAAAAATTGGAAAACTCAATTTTTTTTAAATATTTTTTTATCGATTTACAAATTTCCGGTTTTTTTCGTTTAGATAGCTTGGCTAATGTAAAGCCCATGTATCTGGATGAAAATAAACGAATGTAGTAGTTTTTTCTACAATTGACAGGACAAAATTAAAAAAAACAGGGTTTCGCCGGACGCTAGCTGTTGCAATGATTTGTATCTAGCAGCAGTGTCAAAATTTTAGAGACATTTCAATGAGATTACATTGAGAAAACCTTAATCGTCTTAAATATATCTGAAGTTCGACTTTTTGTAAAGTTAAGGGGATTAAAATAGATAATAAACAAAAAATTACCTGTTTATTTAATCGAAATTTTATAAACGAAAACCAATGTAAGAAAAACTTAAAAGTAGTCAAATTCTGCACTAACAACACAAAAAATCATTGTTTTTTCTTGGGTGCACAAAATTTAAAACTCAGTATGACCACCATTTCTCTCCATACATACTGTTGTTCTCGAGCGCAACTCTCGATTAACATTTCGGAGCATTTTACGATTTATTTGCAATACACAATTTATAATGACATTCTCTAAATTTTGTATATTCCTAAAGGGTCGATGTTTGTACACAGGGTTCTTTAGGTATCCCCACATAAAAAAATCTAACGGAGTCAGATCTACAATTCTACAATTGACAGGACAAAATCGAAAAAATAGGTGTTCGCCGGACGCTCGCTGTTGCAATGGTTTGAATCTAATGAAATGACTGTATCAAGATTTTATTAAGATTTTTCGCACATAAATTTAACAACCAGGTCTATTTAGTTGTACTTAAAACTACCAAAGCAGGCTCTGAAATTAAAACAACCAAATAATCTAGTAGGTTAAAAACAACAGAAAAATGTCAAACAAATTATAATTTGTTTGATTTAAACCTATGTCATTGGTTTATGTCTCGCATCTTACTAAGTTTGATATTTTACATAAGTTTATTAATATTTTATTCCTTAAAATGGCACCCACACTACTTCTTCAGGAAAAGATAGAAATTATTTTAATTTCTGGAGATAATTACAAAAGCCATAGAGAAACAGCAGCAATTTTTAATGAGAGGCACCCCGATAAATCCCTCCATTATTCCACAGTATCTCGTCTAGTCAATAAATTTAAAGAAACGGGATCGGTAGAAAATCAGTATAAAGTTTCCCATGAAAAACCGGTAACAGGTGACGAAGGTTCTCTGGATGTGTGTTTGTCGATCACAGAAACACCCCAATTAGCAGTTAGTCAAATATCGGAGATCACTAACATTCACGAAAGATCTGTGCGGAGGATATTAAAAAGAAACAAATTTCATCCGTACAAACCTAAATTTGTACAAGTATTAAAAGATAGGGATTATGACGCCGGCTTCGATTTTTGTGCCTGGTTCCAGGGTATGATTGAGGAAGATTTTAATTTCCCAAAGAACGTTCTTTTCTCGGATGAAGCTACATTTACCTCTAACGGAACCGTCAGTTCACAAAACTGTAGATGGTGGGCCACCGAAAACCCAGACTTTGTAATTCAGAGTAAAGACCAATATAGTTTTAAGGTTAATGTGTGGTGCGGAATTTTCAACCTCAGAATAGTGGGACCTTTTTTCTTTAGAGACAATTTAAATTCAGAACGATATTTAGAATTTCTACAAACTGAGATATCTGACTTTTTAGACAATCTGTCATTAGCCGAAAGAAGAAATTTATACTTTCAACAAGACGGAGCTAGCATTCATTCCACAAATGAGGTGAAGAGATGGCTGGATCAAGAATTTGGAAACCAGTGGATAGGACGGTTTTCTGAAAATCCGTGGCCTGCGAGATCACCAGATCTGACTCCGTTAGATTTCTTTATGTGGGGATACCTAAAGAACTCTGTGTACAAACATCGACCCTTTAGGAATATACAAAATTTAGAGAATGTCATTAGAAATTGTGTATTGCAAATAAATCGTAAAATGCTCCGAAATGTTAATCGAGAGTTGCGCTCGAGAACAATAGTATGTATGGAGAGAAATGGTGGTCATACTGAGTTTTAAATTTTGTGCACCCAAGGAAAAACAATAATTTTTTATGTTGTTAGTACAGAATTTGACTACTTTTAAGTTTTTCTTACATTGGTTTTCGTTTATGAAATTTCGATTAAATAAACAGGTAATTTTTTGTTTATTATCTATTTTACTCCCCTTAACTTTACAAAAAGTCGAACTTCAGATATATTTAAGACGATTAAGGTTTTCTCAATGTAATCTCATTGAAATGTCTCTACAATTTTGACACTGCTGCTAGATACAAATCATTGCAACAGCTAGCGTCCGGCGAAACCCTGTTTTTTTTAATTTTGTCCTGTCAATTGTAGAAAAAACTACAACATTCGTTTATTTTCATCCAGATACATGGGCTTTACATTAGCCAAGCTATCTAAACGAAAAAAACTGGAAATTTGTAAATCGATAAAAAAATATTTAAAAAAAATTGAGTTTTCCAATTTTTTTAAATAAAATCTTAAAATTTTGCACAAGGAGCTAGAATTTAATTCTAAGCAATTTTTTCAAATAACTTTTTTTGATATCTCGTCAACTAACCTCACTTTTTGTAAATTAACAAGTTTTTTTTTAATTTGACGCTATACCAGTGGTCACGTGACGTATGTCAAAATCGATTTTTAGGTTATCGGACATGCAGAACCGATCCCCCGGAAAAGTTTTCCCAATACTCACCTAATAAAAATTTTTCCCATATGTTGCGAACTTTTTGCCGGTCACTGTATATATATATATATACAGGGTGGTGCAACCAAGATGGGGTGGACGATTGTGAGTAAACGGTGGGGAATTTCGAAAAAACTTTTTTTGGATATTATCGATAGTCAGACACGCTATGTTTTAAAATTATAGCCATAATACAGGGTGGTCCGAAAAACTCGTGGCGAACCAAACTTGTATTTTTTTAAATGGGACGCCCGGTATATAATTATTCCAATTGATTCTCCTGTTCGTTACGATCATTTTGATATAGGGTTTATTGGGTCTAAAACTAAGGGAATGGGACGCGGTTAAAGTTGAAAAAATGCTCACAGTTCGGCCATTTTTAAAAAAAATTTGAAACGGGTATGGAAAAACCAAATATTCCATAAAACGTTACATACCCTTGAATACATTAATCACTTGCAATTTGTTTAAAATTATTCACTGTTATACAGGGTGGTCAAGTTTTGCAAATACGCCCTGGACTCTTTTTTTAAATGGAACACCCTATATATTTTATTTTCATGTTAAAGATAACATTACTGGCTTTCAAAAAATGCATGCCTTTCTGACCAACAGTTTTTTAGTAAACTAGCCGTGAAAGCAATGTTTCTTCATTCTTATATGATTATACTGAATTTACGTTGTTTATTATTGAAATGAAACAAAAGATTGACGAACTTGTCAAAGCTACTGCCGCATAATCCATTATTTATAAGTTAAGTGTAGGTGGCCCAATAATTATGAGGTAAGAAAACTGAGACCCGAAACTTTTACATGTTTATTAGAGATATTTCAAAAAACAGAAAATATTTTTTTTAGGAAATGTAAAGTAATTAATAAACCAGTTATAAAGAAAGATAATTAGTTATCAGTATTATTAATAGTGTAAGAAAATTAATTAAGCAAAAACAGAACATCTTTTAAAATTATTTAGTTATGTACTTACTTGTAAACCTAATTTAATATAAACAAGTAAGTATATACCTAAATAATTTTATAAGATGTTCTGTATTTGCTTAATTAATTTTCTTACACTATTAATTATACTGATATCTAATTATCTTTGTTTATAACTGGTTTATTAATTACTTTAAATTTCCTAAAAACAGTATTTTCTGTTTTTTGAAATATCTCTAATAAACATGTAAAAGTTTCGGGTCTCAGTTTTCTTACCTCATAATTATTGGGCCACCTACACTTAACTTGTAAATAATGGATTATGGGGCAGTAGCTTTGACAAGTTCGCCAATCTTTTGTTTCATTTCAATAATAAACAACGTAAATTCAGTATAATCGTATTAGAATGAAGAAACTTTGCTTTCACGGCTAGTTTACTAAAAAACTGTTGGTAAGAAAGGCATCATGTATGGCATTTTTTGAAAGCTAGGAATGTTATCTTTAACATGAAAATAAAATATACAGGGTGTTCCATTAAAAAAAATGAGTCCAGGGCGTATTTGCAAAATTTGACCACCCTGTATAACAGTGAATAATTTTAAACAAATTGCAAGTGATTAATGTATTCAAGGATATGTAACGTTTTATGGAATATTTGGTTTTTCCACACCTGTTTCAAATTTTTTTAAAAAATGGCCGAACTGTGAGCATTTTTTCAACTTTAATCGCGTCCCAATCCCTTACTATAAGTTTTAGACCCAATAAACCCAATATGAAAATGATCGTAACGAACAGGAGAATCAATTGGAATACCAGGTGTCCCATTTAAAAAAATACAAGTTTGGTTCGCCAGGAGTTTTTCGGACCACCCTGTATTATGGCTATAATTTTAAAACATAGCGGGTCTGACTATCGATAATATCCAAAGAAATATTTTTCGAAATTCCTCACCGTTTACTCGCAATCGTCCACCCCATCTTGGTTGCACAACCCTGTATATACAGGGTGTCCCACGACGAACTGCCGCGATCGATTATGGAAAAAGTATAAATAGCAAAGATCTGAAAATTTGGTAACATACTAATGTCAATGGGGGCAATTCGGCAAAAATAGTTTCGAAATGGTGGCACTTCCGGTTGTACCGGAAATAGATATCAACTTGCTTATTTGAAATAGAACACTCTATATATTATTTCATTTTCGGATTTTACGTAAAATTCTAATCGCATTTCATGTATAATCTCCTATACCTAACTCTAACCGTTTTTGACATATTTCAAATTTTATGCCAAAAATGACGTTTGCAGGCCGAAAAATAATTATCGATTTTTCCTACATGAATGCCTTTATGATTTAATTGGGGTTGGTTTCCTCGTGGAAGGGGATCTACTTTAGTAGACTGTGTTGATAATTTGGTAATAAATAAATACAGGGTGATCAAAAACTAACATTAAAAATGAAATTGAAAAAATCGTTAAAAGTCATTTTTTTTCAAATGGAAGCCCCCTATTTTTATAATTTTACCCTACTCAGCATTAAAAATAAGGGTAACTTTGTATAAGGTTGTCTATTCCGAAAATCGATAGTTTTAGAAAAAATGGCAGTATAACATTTTTCTATTGTAAAAATCATATACGGTTTTCAAGTTTTGTTATTAGTTGGCCATGACCGCGAGGCGCGGCCAAAAAAAACACTCGAGCACTACAGAAATGTCATTATTTCTTGCCATTTGACAATTATTGATAATAATCATGCCAGGGCGATTAAATTATACAAACGAAGATTATTTAAATTTGTTTATTATCTATGGGGAATGTAACAAAGTTTTATCAAGAACATGCGAAACATTTGCTGACAGATATCCATATAAACAGAAACCGTCACGGAACAGTGTTAAACGAATAATGGAAAATTTCAAAAATTTGGGCACTGTTAAGGCAAAAATGCATAAAAGAAAACCCATTCTCAATGATGAAAATGTCGAAATTGCAATTTTGGGATATTTTGCGGCATATCCTATGACATCATTAAGACAAGTGGCTCTACAAACAGGAATCTCAAAGAGCTCAATCCATAGAATTCTGTTGAAACACAACTTCCACCCTTATTTAATATCTTTGGTTCAACACCTGAAAGATACTGATTTGCCGAAAAGAGTGCAGTTTTGTGAATTTCTTTTAGCGATGATACAAGACGACGCTAGATTTTTGGACAACATAATTTGGACTGATGAAGCAAAATTTACGAAAAATGGCCTTTTTAACAGACATAATTCCCATTTTTGGAGTGATTCAAATTCTCACGTAGTAAGATCGCGGAATTATTAAGAAACCTGGCAATTTAACGTATTTTGTGCTGTAAGGAATGATGGAATAGTAAAACTACATTTTTATGAAGAAAATTTAAACGGTAAGTCATTACAAAGTAAATTATCTCCCCATTTGAAATTATGTATTAACTTTTGTAGGAGAAAGATACTTAAATATTCTAGAAGGCTTAGACAATCAATATTTAAGCAATTTACCTCTAGCGGAACACAGGCAAATTTTTTACTAAGACGATGGCGCCCCACCACGCAGAACCGTTCCAGTTACCAACTTCTTACATTTAACATTTTATGACAAGTGGATTGCCAACAATGGCTGTGGCCTCCTCGTTCTCCTGATTTGGCTGTCTTAGACTATTTTATATGGGGAACGATAAAAAACATCGTTTATCTTAATCCAGTTATAACAATGGAGGACTGTATGGCAAGGGTAAGGGACGCGTTCGAAAGTTTATCTCCAGATTCAATTAGAGCGGCCACCCATGACGAATTAACTCGGAGATGCGACAAATGTTTGGAAGCTCATGGTGGAAATTTTGAACATTTATTAAAATAAGTTGTTTCCCTGAATTTTTGAAATTTTCCATTATTCGTCTAACACCGTTCCGTGACGGTTTCTGTTTATCTGGATATCTGTCAGCAAACGTCTCGCATGTTCTTGATAAAAGTTTGTTACATTCCCCATAGATAATAAACAAATTTAAATAATCTTCGTTTGTATAATTTAATCGCCCTGGCATGATTATTATCAATAATTGTCAAATCGCAAGAAATAATGACATTTCTGTAGTGCTCGAGTGTTTTTTTGGCCGCGCCTCGCGGTCATGGCCAACTAATAACAAAACTTGAAAACCGTATATGATTTTTACAATAGAAAAATGTTAAACTGCCATTTTTTCTAAAACTATCGATTTTCGGAATAGACAACCTTATACAAAGTTACCCTTATTTTTAATGCTGAGTAGGGTAAAATTATAAAAATAGGGGGCTTCCATTTGAAAAAAAATGACTTTTAACGATTTTTTCAATTTCATTGTTAATGTTAGTTTTTGATCACCCTGTATTTATTTATTACCAAATTATCAAAACAGTCTACTAAAGTAGATCCCCTTCCACAAGGAAACCAACCCCAACTAAATCATAAAGGCATTCATGTAGGAAAAATCGATAATTATTTTTCGGCCTGCAAACGTCATTTTTGGCATAAAATTTGAAATATGTCAAAAACAGTTAGAGTTAGGTATAGGAGATTATACATGAAATGCGATTAGAATTTTACGTAAAATCCGAAAATGAAATAATATATAGGGTGTTCCATTTAAAATAAGCAAGTTGATATCTACTTCCGGTACAACCGGAAGTGCCACCATTTTGAAACTATTTTAGCCGAATTGCCCCCATTGACATTAGTATGTTACCAAATTTTCAGATCTTTGCTATTTATACTTTTTCCATAATCGATCGCGGCAGTTCGTCGTGGGACACCCTGTATGTATATACAGGGTGGTGCAACCAAGATGGGGTGGACGATTGTGAGTAAACGGTGAGGAATTTCGAAAAAAATTTCTTTGGATATTATCGATAGTCAGACCCGCTATGTTTTAAAATTATAGCCATAATACAGGGTGGTTCGAAAAACTCGTGACGAACCAAACTTGTATTTTTTTAAATGGGACACCCGGTATATAACTATTCCAATTGATTCTCCTGTTCGTTACGATCATTTTGATATAGGGTTTATTGGGTCTAAAACTTATAGTAAGGGAATGGGACGCGATTAAAGTTGAAAAAATGCTCACAGTTCGGCCATTTTTTAAAAAAATTTGAAACAGGTGTGGAAAAACCAAATATTCCATAAAACGTTACATATCCTTGAATACATTAATCACTTGCAATTTGTTTAAAATTATTCACTGTTATACAGGGTGGTCAGATTTTGCAAATATGCCCTGGACTCATTTTTTTTAATGGAACACCCTGTATATTTTATTTTCATGTTAAAGATAACATTACTAGCCTTCAAAAAATGCCATACATGATGCCTTACTGACCAACAGTTTTTTAGTAAACTAGCCGTGAAAGCAAAGTTTCTTCATTCTAATACGATTATACTGAATTTACGTTGTTTATTATTGAAATGAAACAAAAGATTGACGAACTTGTCAAAGCTACTGCCCCATAATCCATTATTTACAAGTTAAGTGTAGGTGGCCCAATAATTATGAGGTAAGAAAACTGAGACCCGAAACTTTTACATGTTTATTAGAGATATTTCAAAAAACAGAAAATATTGTTTTTAGGAAATTTAAAGATGTCAAAAATACGAACACCTTGCATATAACTGTAAGGAAACAAACGAACTTATGGGAAAATGCCTAAAGTGTACAAGGGAAGGACATACTGCGAAGTCACGCACAAATGAACCACGATGTTATGAATGTAACGAGGATGGGCATAGAGCAGGAGTTATGAACTGTCCCAAATATAGACAGATGACTAAGAGCTGGAGAAAGAGTAGTAGAGTATACCCCAAACATAAGAGTCCTGCAGAGTAATCTAGGACGATGCAAGGCAGCGATGGACTTGCTATATAAAAACAGCGACGAAAATAAAACAGACGTAGCAATTATAGGGGAACCCAACAAGGAACACACAAAGAGGGCAGGCTGGTTCACAAACGCAAATAGGGATGTAGGCATTAGAATATTTAATAAAAACTTGAAAGTCTATAAATGGGAAAGAAACACAAAAGGGTACACATGGATTGAGTTGGGGGATGTGGTGATATACGCGTGCTATATATATCTCCTAACATAAACAGAGAGGCATACGAAGAATATATACAGCGTTTGGGAGCAAGTCTGAGAGGGCAGCGGAGAGAAATGTTGGTGGCGGGTGATTTTAATGCGAAAAATCCAGCATGGGGAGGTGCAGTATTGGATCATAGAGGACAAGTGCTAGCAGAGCTAATAGGGGCATTATCGCTGATTGTTCAAAATGCAGGAGAAAACCCCACATTTGTAAGGGGAAATAGCAAGTCCTACATAGACGTAACTTTGACTACAGAAAAAATGGCTAAGTATGTAAACAGATGGCAGATACTGGAAGAAGAGAATTTTAGTCTACACCAAGACATTGTGTATGATATAGATAAAGTAGACAGGGAAGAAAACGTAGACACAAAAAATGGTTGGAAAATTGTAGAAAAAACATGCCGGACTTTATTGAGGAGGTTGGGAAACTACTAGAAAGGGGGGACGATAAAAGAGTGGAAGACATGATAATGGCAATTAAGGACGCTGCAGACATTGCTTTCAGGAATAAAGGACCACAAAAGAGGAGGGCTGTGTATTGGTGGAACGACAAAATTAAGGAAATAAGGCAGATATGTTCAGAGGCTAAGAGGAAAGTCACGAGAGCTAACAGAAACCAAAATATTAGTTACGAGGAGAAAGAAAACTTAACTGCGATACATAAGGAAGAGCGTAAAAAGCTGAAAAAAGCTATTAACAATGCAAAACGAAAGGCATTGAAAGAATTGTGTGCAGAGATAGACAACAACGTATGGGGAGAGGGATATAAAATAATAACTAAAAAGTCACGCACAAATGAACCACGATGTTATGAATGTAACGAGGATGGGCATAGAGCAGGAGTTACGAACTGTCCCAAATATAGACATGACTAAGAGCTGGAGAAAGAGTAGTAGAGTATACCCCAAACATAAGAGTCCTGCAGAGTAATCTAGGACGATGCAAGGCAGCGATGGACTTGCTATATAAAAACAGCGACGAAAATAAAACAGACGTAGCAATTATAGGGGAACCCAACAAGGAACACACAAAGAGGGCAGGCTGGTTCACAAACGCAAATAGGGATGTAGGCATTAGAATATTTAATAAAAACTTGAAAGTCTATAAATGGGAAAGAAACACAAAAGGGTACACATGGATTGAGTTGGGGGATGTGGTGATATACGCGTGCTATATATATCTCCTAACATAAACAGAGAGGCATACGAAGAATATATACAGCGTTTGGGAGCAAGTCTGAGAGGGCAGCGGAGAGAAATGTTGGTGGCGGGTGATTTTAATGCGAAAAATCCAGCATGGGGAGGTGCAGTATTGGATCATAGAGGACAAGTGCTAGCAGAGCTAATAGGGGCATTATCGCTGATTGTTCAAAATGCAGGAGAAAACCCCACATTTGTAAGGGGAAATAGCAAGTCCTACATAGACGTAACTTTGACTACAGAAAAAATGGCTAAGTATGTAAACAGATGGCAGGTACTGGAAGAAGAGAATTTTAGTCTACACCAAGACATTGTGTATGATATAGATAAAGTAGACAGGGAAGAAAACGTAGACACAAAAAATGGTTGGAAAATTGTAGAAAAAACATGCCGGACTTTATTGAGGAGGTTGGGAAACTACTAGAAAGGGGGGACGATAAAAGAGTGGAAGACATGATAATGGCAATTAAGGACGCTGCAGACATTGCTTTCAGGAATAAAGGACCACAAAAGAGGAGGGCTGTGTATTGGTGGAACGACAAAATTAAGGAAATAAGGCAGATATGTTCAGAGGCTAAGAGGAAAGTCACGAGAGCTAACAGAAACCAAAATATTAGTTACGAGGAGAAAGAAAACTTAACTGCGATACATAAGGAAGAGCGTAAAAAGCTGAAAAAAGCTATTAACAATGCAAAACGAAAGGCATGGAAAGCATTGTGTGCAGAGATAGACAACAACGTATGGGGAGAGGGATATAAAATAATAACTAAAAAACTCCAGACACAGACTCGGCTATAAATATCACAAGAGGAGCAACTAAGAGCTGCAAAAATACTATTACCCACAGAGAAAGTACATGAGTGGGAAGAACACAGGATAAGAGAAACTGAAATACCCCCAATCACAAAAAATGAGCTGAAAAGCGCAGCGCAAAAACTTAGAAATAAAAAATATCCCGGCCCAGACGGAATTGCAGCGGAGTTGATTAAGGCGGTGATAAATGCATACCCCGATAAGATAACAAAGGTGTACGACGAAATCCTCAAGAAAGGAGATTTCCCGGCAGAATGGAAAAGGGTCAGGCTGGTATTAATAGAAAAGCCGAAGAAGCCAGAGGAACTTGAAAGTAAATATAGACTAATATGTCTTCTAGACATACAGGGAAAACTGTGTGAACATCTGATAGCCGAAAGAATTAGAATAGAACTAGGGGAAAAATCGGCACTAGCAGATAACCAATATGGGTTTAGGAAAAAAAGGTCAACTGTGGACGCAATGGTCAGGATTAGAGACAGGATGGAAAACATTAAACTAAGACTAAGCACGTGCGCAAATAGGAGTCTATGTATACTTATAACCCTGGATATAGCAAATGCTTTTAACACAGCCAGGTGGAACTATATTATGCAAGAAATGAAAGAAAGAAATAAGTGGATACCTAAGAAGGATAATCGGTAGTTATCTAAACAACAGGAAGCTAATAGTGGGGGCAAGAGAGCTGGACATGACAATGGGAGTTCCGCAAGGATCAGTAATGGGTCGGCTCCTCTGGACTATCTATTATGATAAAGCTGTAAGGATGGATGTGCCAACGGGAGTGGAAGTTGGAAGTTATAGGATACGCCGACGATACCGCAATATTGGTGGAAGACAAGAGAGAAACAACACTAATACTAAAGGCAAACCTAGCAAGAGCCGGGATATCTAGGGAGATAGAAAGGATAGGACTCAAGCTGGCACTTGAAAAAACAGAAGTGGTAATCCTGGAAGAAAGAAATAAAGTAAAACAAATAACGTTGGAACCAAATGGAAAAAATATATGTAGTAAAGATAGCATTAAATACCTTAGTAGGGGGAGATGATATGTTCTGCATCAATCGATCCGAGCCTACTGCGCATGCGCGACCGCGCGCATCTAGCGGCGCGCGCATCTGTCATCTGCCACCTGTCATCTGTCATATGTCATATGTCAACTGTCATCGGTCATCTGTCAACTGTCAGCTGTCATCTGTCAGCTGTCATGCCATCTGTCATACGTCATCTGTCAACTGTCACCTGTCATACGTCATCTGTCAGCTGTCATACGTCATCTGTCATACGTCATACGTCAACTGTCACACTCTTGGGCGCTAGCTACTTTGGTCTTAACTACTTGAGGCTTTAACTACTTGGAGCTCTAACTACTTGGACATCAACTACTTGGGGCACTATCTATTTGGGGCCTAACTGCATCGGACTGTAGTACTATTCCTTAAAATATTATTATTTCACGAATATGACGTCAAAAACTTTTTTCTTTATTTTTGCACATGCTAGGATTCGAACCCGGGACACAGATGTTGGAATATCAGCGCTCTAACCGACCTGGCTATCGGCTTCACATAAAATATTGTGCTGATGGGATATAGACTTGCAGCTAGAAAGACCAACGTTTGCAAGTAGAAATTTAATATACGTAACGTGTTCAAAATGGTCTTATAAGCCATATAGAAAAGTATGTTAGCCGTCGCCAGTCATTTAAGATATGTCAACTGCCGCCAGGCCCTTGTTAAACACCAAAATAAAAATTTAGCATACATCACATGTTCAAAATGACCTTATAAGGCATGCGTAAAAGCATGTCAAATACACGTACAGCTAGAAGAGCCATCATTTTCAAATAGAAATTTAATATACGTGACGCGTTCAAAAGGATCTTATAAGCCATGTATAAAAGTATTACGACAATCACCAGTCATTTAAGATATGTCAACTACCACCAGGCCCTTGTTAAACACCAAAATAAAAATTTAGCATACGTCACATGTTCAAAATATCATATAAGGCATGTGTAAAAGCAAGGCAGCTATCGCCTGTCATTTAAGATATATCAACTATCACTTGCCACTTATCAAACATCAAAATTAATATTTGACATACATCACGTGTTCAACGTGACGCAACAAATCGTTTGGAAAAACCCGAAGTCAATCAATCAACTCGTTTGTGAGCTATCGCATATATGAAAATTTTGGTGTTAGATGGAAGGCATGAAGACCATTAGATATATAGGCTTAAAATCCCTCAAAAAGAGCAAGGTCCTTTAGACAATTACTCTGGTGCCAACCAAAAGGGCCTTAAAATTTGTTTGCTTCGATGGGGGCTAAGGGTAGGAGTAATAAAATACATACCCCAAATTTCACCGAAATCCGTTAAGCCGTTTAGGCGCTAGAGGGTTACAAAGGTGTTTAAGGTATCAGGATCATAGAAATGTAAGAAAGTTAAATAAAAAACTAAATTACGGCTAGCGCTTAAACGATAAGTGTTGAAGAATTAAAATTTTGGTGTTAGATAGAAGTCAGAAAGACCATGAGATATACAGGCTCAAAAACCTCAAAAATATTAAAGCCATTTCGACGATTTCTCTGACGCCAACCAAAAGAGCCTTAAAATTTGTTTGCTTCGATAGGGACTAAGGACAGGAGTAATAAAATACATACCCCAAATTTCATCGAAATCCGTTAAGCCGTTTAGACGCTAGCCGTTACTGTTCAGATTTTTGGCTAAAGATGGCGTTAGTGTAGAAGCATCAGCACCAGAAAAAATGGCGTTATAAGTCATGCGTAAAAGTATGGCAGCCATCACCCCTCATTTAAGATATACCAACTGTCACTTATCACTTGTTAAACGTCACAAAATAAAAATTTGGTATACGTCACGTGTTCAAAATGGCGTTATAAGCCATGTGTAAAAGCATGGCAGCCGTCACCCGTCATTTAAGATATACCAACTGTCACTTATCACTTGTTAAACGCCAAAAGAAAAATTTAGCATAGGTAACGTGTTCAAAATGACCTTATAAGGCATGCGTAAAAGCATGTCAACTGACACCAGTCATTTAAGAGATATCAACTGCCATTTGTCACTTGTTAAACGTCAAAATTAATATTTGACATACATCACGTGTTCAACGTGACGTAACAAATCGTTTGTAAAAAAGCCCGAAGTCAATCGAGCAACTCGTTTGTGAGCTATCGCGTATTAAGTCCAACGCCATAATGGCTGAAAAGAATCAGTCTTTCTATTAGTTAAACTGTTTTAACCATCACTTAGAATACTGCTAAAGCCCCAAAACACTGCAATGCAGTGTCCATTGTCAATGATCTTTGCGTAGTAAGATATACATCACCCCGTATATTCTAATTTTATAATTCGTATACCACAATATTGGCAATACGCCAGAAAGAGTGCAGCAGCATTGGAAAAATACTAAATACGGGCACGAAGCAAGGCCACCGCAACAATCGTTTAGACGAGTTTCGATTTATAAATATATAATAAAACTAACAACTAGAAAAATTATTTAACCACAATATATAACGATATTTAACAACTTTATATACGAAATTAGTTAATAATATTAAACAGGCTACTGCTAGGAATACAAGGAGACTAGAAATACTGTTCATATTTTCGGATAAAGATGGGGTTAGTGTAGAAATAGTACTAGTTCAGAGTTTCGGTTAAAGATGGGGTTAGGGTAGAATTAGTTTGATGTAGATTAGTTAGATGTTTCGACTGATGTAAAAACTTTTCAAAAATCTCAACTAAGACCATCGCTAGAGGTCTTAATGGCTAAATGCGTCTTTCATATTAGTAACGGCAAGAAGGGAAGGATTCCGAATGTTGGAGAGAGATAGACTCGTTTAAATCATATAGAAAGAAACCGAAAACTATTAAATATATACTGTTTAAGTACGAAAAGACCAGTTTATGTATAGTCGGGCTATTCAAAACGTAGAAAGAGATAGAAAAATATAGACAAAAATATTAGGGAATACGTACAAGTTATAAGAATATAGCGCAATGTTTTCAAAGAGAAGTAGTTGCCACGAAAATATATGTTAGCGAGCACAGGAAAAATAGACAGGAGGGATGATGCAAGTAGTTAAGATTCCATATATCACAATATATCGATATTTAGCAAACTTATATACGAAATTATTTAACAATATTAAAGAGGTTACTGCCAGGAATACAACAAACTAGAAATACTGTTCAGAGTTTCGGATAAAGATAGGGTAGAATTAGTACTAGGAAAATATGTTTCGACTGGTGTAAAAACTTTTCGAAAATCTCAACAAAGAGCATCGCTAGAGGTCTTAATGGCTAAAAATGCGTCTTTCATATTAGTAACGGTAAGAAGGGAAATATTCCGAATGTTGGAAAGAGAGACAGACTCGTTTAAATCGTATGGAAAGAAACCAAAAACTATTAAATATATACTATTTAAGAACGAAAAATACCAGTTTATGTATAGTCGGGCTATTCAAAACGTAGAAAGAGATAGAAAAATATAGACAAAAATATTTGGGAATATGTACAAGATATAAGAATATAGCGCAATGTTTTCAAAGAGAAGTAGTTGCCGCGAAAATATATGTTAGCGAGCGCAGGAAAAACAGACAGGAGGATGATGCAAGTAGTTAATATTCCATATAGATCTGTCGGAGCATGATATCAAGTTAAAAGAGACTAAAGAAGTGTTTAGTAAATTTATATCCTACAATAGTTAAAGAGAACAAGTGTATGGGGGGGGGGGGGGGGGGTTAAAATATTATAATGTAGACAAAGGCCTCTAGAAAACAGTCCCGAAACCGATATAAAACAACTAATAAACAAGCCCGATTTCAGGAAACCACGTAAACGTATAACTGCCCAACCACTCAACAGCTAAAAAAACAAACCCTGTTTCTGGAAACAACTAGGAAACAGCTAAAAACAACTAATAAACAGACCCGGTTTCAGGAAACCACTTAAACGTCTAACTACCAAACCACTCAACAGCTAACAACCCTGTTTCTGGAAACAACTAGGAAACAACTAATAAACAGGCCCGGTTTCAGGAAACCACTTAAACGTCTAACTGTCCAACCACTTGACAGCTAACAACCCTGTTTGTGAGAACAACTCCCAAACAGCTATGAATAGAGAGAAATAGGTCTTGTTTCTGGAAACAGTAATTCGTATTCGTACTTGCTAATATATAAACAACATACAAACTATTTTCTTCAAAAAAATAAGGATACTAATGTTGCTACTAATAATCAGACATATGTCTGCGAAAAAAAAACAAGCACCCAGACCATCCTCCTTTTCGAACAGAATTTAAAATAAAAATTTCTCTCAAAGATCGTTAAGAACTGCATACGTAGATACAGACTATTTTCTTTTGTCATAAAGCCGCCAATAGGGCTGGAAAGAATTAGGTACACCACAAGTTTGATGCGCATATCATACCCCAAACCCTCGAGATTCAGTGCGTCTTAGAAGCAAGATGTGTTAAGTCTCTAGAAACAGAGTCTGTTAGTAGCTGTTTGATAGCTGCTTCCTGAAACTGCTGTTTTTTCGTCAAAAGCAAGGTGTTTTCTACGAAACAAGCTGTTTGTTATTTATACGAGTCTATACTGTTCTGTGTTGTTATTATGACGTTACAATTTAGTAAGCTTGATAAAGATGTTAAGCGCCAAATAATTCAAACCTCTAAGACAATAAGAAAAAATACTTAGCTTGAAAGTTGGAGGGGGGTGAAGAAGATGAAGCATGGGACCAGCTCTGGAAACCGATCACAAACCCACTAAAGAAACTTGTAGAAAATTCAGTACAGACATCGCGGAAAACGAAAAGCGAAAGATTAAAGCCGAAGAATCAGAAATTTGAGAAAATGAGCCCAAAATCAAGCAAAGTGACTCTCCTTATCATGTGAAATTCCCATCAAAAGAGGCCGAAATCGAATATGGGAATTTATCCAATAACGACCATGATGATAATGATGATGATGACGATGTTTTTGTAGAAGAAAAATCCATACCGCAATTAAAAGAGGATCTAGAAACCACTTAGAAAATGTTGCAGCATTTCCCAACTGTATCAATCAATATCCTAAAATTGCTCGAGAATACATATCAAAATATTGGAGAGAGATTCAGATGATATTGATCTAACACAGGGTCTTAAGCACGAGATCGAAACTGATGCATGGAAACTGGGAGATTTACGGGTCGATTTTTTGAAAAATGGCGATATTCAAGCAGGCGATATTGAACACCAAGGAACTCAGGGGGCTCTATCTTCTGTTTTTTTAAAAAACCTCTTTATCGTAAAAAGGAAGATGAGGAACAATACAAAGATATTCTTTTACGAACAAACCTTACCAGAAGGATAGTGGGCAGTTAAAAGGAAATAGATCTGACAAATATAAAAATATTGTTAAACCATTACTCTCAGTATCGGCAGAAGTTTCGAAACTTAGAACGAAATCAGCAAAAACATCACCAAGTACAACAAGAATCTCAACAAGGTCGAAGCCATCGTCATCAAAATTGGGTCTAGCGTTAATGGAGTACAACGAAAAACCCAAAGAATTTGTGTACTATGACAACGTAAATGAGCTGGCTGAAAGGCTAAAACAGCTAGAAGCCTCCAATCAGGCTGGTAACAATAATAACATGAACGAGATTTGGAGCATTTTGCAGGAATTGGAACAACTTGGAGTAATTGAATTCTATAAATAAGAATGTATATTTGATTCGTAAATCTTATTACATACTGTAATCTACGAGGACCAAGAAGGGAGCGATGTAGACGACATTTGCAATCTAAATAGAAGAGCTTATAAGAAATGGTTAGTATACCGCTGACCGGCAGACAATTAACATGGCAGAAATATTAAAAATTATTCTTGCCAACATTGAAGAAGTATTTAGTAGAAACCTGTATTGTGGAGCCTGTTTACCTTCAACTTTAATGGTTTCGGAACTTGCTAAAAAATATAATGTACATGTAGAGCCAAAATGCGGAAAGCTTTTCTATGGGGAAATAGGAGGCATCACTCATTTTTGGAACGTGTTTGAAGGAGAAATTTACGATCCCACCCGCAAAGTTATAAAACATATAATGCCATCAGTGGACCTGACGAAGTATGTGTACAAAGAAGAGCCTAGTATAGATACAGATATGGAGACAGCAGTCATGTTAGATATTTTTAATCAGTTCCAGAGAACAAACACAACACGCCAATACTTTTCCAACGCTCCAGATAAACTTAAAACTCTTAGAAAAATTATCCATAGAAATGTAGCTAGATGTATGAAATAAAAAGTTTGTATTCTTTGTATTTATGTGTTATTTTATTAACCTGTTTGTGGAGAACCAGATCACCAATAAACAAAGCTGCTAGAAACAGGGTTTATTGGCTATCTGAAAGATGTCAGTAGCGTTCTATTGGGAGTCGGATAGTGTCCGGATACTGTCCGGATACCGTCCGGATGGTGTCCGGATGGTGTTCGGATGCTGTTCGGATGCCGTTCTAAAGGCTTCCTAATAGCGTCCTAAAGATAGTCCGAAAAACAGTCTAAATGCATCCTTCTGATGTTCTAGCGGATACTTGTGATATATTAAATGACATAGTTCCATTTTTAGGTTTAGTTCGGATGTAAATATTATGGTGATAAGATGTATCTCAACAAGATAAAGTATCAGCTTCTTGAAACACCAACTGTTAAATATGGTGTGTGGAAAGAGGGGAGTAAGTTGTTTCTTGGAAATATACCCGTCGTTATAAAAGATAACGTTCTCATAATAGATAATGAAAAATGTCTACGATCAGAAGGACTGTTTAATTTATTAGCTACAAATCAACCACTAAAATTTAATTCAAAAGATTTAGATAATTACAAGAAGATTTTACTTATTACAAATGTACACGGAAAAGGTTTCAATGCAAACAACGCAATTATATCAACCAAAGGGTGGAAGTATAACCATATAATTTCAAAACTGTTTCCACCAAAGAGAAGATATGTTCTGAAAAAAACAGAAACGAGCCGAGATAAAACAACAGAAACCTCAAAGGTGTCGTATAAACCACAGCCATCCGCTCGAACGTGAAGTAGTTAGTGAAGAAGAAGATAGAGAAATGGGTGAAGGAGCTGAGAAATATGCAGAAGAGTTACTCATGTATGAAGATGTTAACGACCTTGTCGAAAAAATGAAATATTTGGAAGAAAATAATGCTAATTCTAGTGAAATAAGGACTATTTTGAGAGAACTAGAAAGACTTGGAGTTTTAGAATTTTATTGAAAACAATAAAGTTATTAAAATTTTTTTTTGTTTATTTCTTATAAATATTTATCACTTGCTCTAAAATAAGCAGTCCTAGATACACCTTTCAACAAGACGGGCTTATAGTTTAGCCTTTTTGCAGGCCGGGCTAGGCGTGGCTGCATCGAAAAGATCTTCCAATTGAATACAACTACCTTGGAGCTATTATGATTAACTTATTTCCTTTTTAATAATTGACCTAAAGAGTATTCGTCTTTTTTATAACGAGTAGTCTACTCCCAATCCACTGAGTTCAGCCAGTCTTTAACGACCTAGAGCGATTTAAATACCGAAGCTCCGAATTTCCCACCACCACCACCACCACCACCACTACCACCATGTTGTCATCGTCGTTGTCGTCGTCAACACCGCGTGTTAGAGTAGCACACACTTCCAGAGAAAGAGAACCATACGAAAATGTAGGAGATAACAACAAGTGTTATTTGTGTTATGGAAAAGTCAATACCAATGGTGTGTGGCTCTCAAAAAACTGTATTCTTTCTCATAGCAAGTGTCAACAGGAAAAGCGAGCTCATCTGAAACAATACATTCAAATGGGGTACCACATGACGTGACAACCGTACGATATCTAAAATATAGTTCAGGAAAGATGGATCTTAATTTCTTTGGTATTAAATGTCCTAATCTAGGACTTTTAGAACAATTTAAATATTTACTAAGTAATATTATAACAAATAATGTAAAGTTATAGATCGAAATAAATAACTATTTATACCTCATGACTTTTTTCTACTAGCGTAAGGACCCCAATAGTCTACTTCCTTATCAAGAAAACCTGCAGGGCCTAAAGAGATTCCTATAAGTCTTTTGCTAGTAAATTAAAAAATGAGCTCTAGAGGTCTATATAAGTTTTTCGTCTCATTTTGCGTCTAAGTGTGTAAATAAACATATGGGAGATCGACGCGATTAGTGGTTGGCTATTTTTCGCTGCTAACGTTTCAAATGAACAATATTTGTTACAAGATAATTGTCTTTGCTCAGGTTTGCTCAGGTTTGTTTGCTTGGGTTTGCTCAGGTTTGTTCAGGTTTGTTTGCTTGGGTTTGCTCAGGTTTGTTCAGGTTTGCTTGCTTGGGTTTGCTCAGGTTTGCTCCAGTTTGCTTGGGTTTGCTCAGGTTTGCTTGGGTTTGTGCGTTTTAAGGTTAGCTCAGGTCGCGCGCGCGCGACCTGAGCTAACCTTAAAACGCACAAACCCAAGCAAACCTGAGCAAACCCAAGCAAACTGGAGCAAACCTGAGCAAACCCAAGCAAGCAAACCTGAACAAACCTGAGCAAACCCAAGCAAACAAACCTGAACAAACCTGAGCAAACCCAAGCAAACAAACCTGAGCAAACCTGAGCAAAGACAATTATCTTGTAACAAATATTGTTCATTGAAACGTATCTTGTTGAGATACATCTTATCACCATAATATTTACATCCGAACTAAACCTAAAAATGGAACTATGTCATTTAATATATCACAAGTATCCGCTAGAACATCAGAAGGATGCATTTAGACTGTTTTTCGGACTATCTTTAGGACGCTATTAGGAAGCCTTTAGAACGGCATCCGAACAGCATCCGAACACCATCCGGACACCATCCGGACGGTATCCGGACAGTATCCGGACACTATCCGACTCCCAATAGAACGCTACTGACATCTTTCAGATAGCCAATAAACCCTGTTTCTAGCAGCTTTGTTTATTGGTGATCTGGTTCTCCACAAACAGGTTAATAAAATAACACATAAATACAAAGAATACAAACTTTTTATTTCATACATCTAGCTACATTTCTATGGATAATTTTTCTAAGAGTTTTAAGTTTATCTGGAGCGTTGGAAAAGTATTGGCGTGTTGTGTTTGTTCTCTGGAACTGATTAAAAATATCCAACATGACTGCTGTCTCCATATCTGTGTCTATACTAGGCTCTTCTTTGTACACATACTTCGTCAGGTCCACGGATGGCATTATATGTTTTATAACTTTGCGGGTGGGATCGTAAATTTCTCCTTCAAAGACGTTCCAAAAATGAGTGATGCCTCCTATTTCCCCATAGAAAAGCTTTCCGCATTTTGGCTCTACATGTACATTATATTTTTTAGCAAGTTCCCAAACCATTAAAGTTGAAGGTAAACAGGCTCCACAATACAGGTTTCTACTAAATACTTCTTCAATGTTGGCAAGAATAATTTTTAATATTTCTGCCATGTTAATTGTCTGCCGGTCAGCGGTATACTAACCATTTCTTATAAGCTCTTCTATTTAGATTGCAAATGTCGTCTACATCGCTCCCTTCTTGGTCCTCGTAGATTACAGTATGTAATAAGATTTACGAATCAAATATACATTCTTATTTATAGAATTCAATTACTCCAAGTTGTTCCAATTCCTGCAAAATGCTCCAAATCTCGTTCATGTTATTATTGTTACCAGCCTGATTGGAGGCTTCTACCTGTTTTAGCCTTTCAGCCAGCTCATTTACGTTGTCATAGTACACAAATTCTTTGGGTTTTTCGTTGTACTCCATTAACGCTAGACCCAATTTTGATGACGATGGCTTCGACCTTGTTGAGATTCTTGTTGTACTTGGTGATGTTTTTGCTGATTTCGTTCTAAGTTTCGAAACTTCTGCCGATACTGAGAGTAATGGTTTAACAATATTTTTATATTTGTCAGATCTATTTCCTTTTAACTGCCCACTATCCTTCTGGTAAGGTTTGTTCATAAAAGAATATCTTTGTATTGTTCCTCATCTTCCTTTTTACGATAAATAGGTTTTTTAAAAAAATAGAAGATCATAGAGCCCCCTGAGTTCCTCGGTGTTCAATATCGCCTGCTTGAATATCGCCATTTTTCAAAAAATCGACCCGTAAATCTCCCAGTTTCCATGCATCAGTTTCGATCTCGTGCTTAAGACCCTGTATTAGATCAATATCATCTGAATCTCTCTCCAATATTTTGATATGTATTCTCGAGCAATTTTAGGATATTGATTGATAAAGTTGGGAAATGCTGCAGCATTTTCTAAGTGGTTTCTAGATCCTCTTTTAATTGCGGTATGGATTTTTCTTCTACAAAAAGATTATCATCATCATCATGGTCGTTATTGGGTAAATTCCCATATTCGATTTCGGCCTCTTTTGATGGGAATTTCACATGATAAGGAGAGTCACTTTGCTTGATTTTGGGCTCATTTTCTCAAATTTCTGATTCTTCGGCTTTAATCTTTCGCTTTTCGTTTTCCGCGATGTCTGTACTGAATTTTCTACAAGTTTCTTTAGTGGGTTTGTGATCGGTTTCCAGAGCTGGTCCCATGCTTCATCTTCTTCACCCCGCTCCAACTTTCAAGCTAAGTATTTTTTCTTATTGTCTTAGAGGTTTGAATTATTTGGCGCTTAACATCTTTATCAAGCTTACTAAATTGTAACGTCATAATAACAACACAGAACAGTATAGACTCGTATAAATAACAAACAGCTTGTTTCGTAGAAAACACCTTGTTTTTGACGAAAAAACAGCAGTTTCAGGAAGCAGCTATCAAACAGCTACTAACAGACTCTGTTTCTAGAGACTTAACACATCTTGCTTCTAAGACTCACTGAATCTCGAGGGTTTGGGGTATGATATGCGCATCAAACTTGTGGTGTACCTAATTCTTTCCAGCCCTATTGGCGGCTTTATGACAAAAGAAAATAGTCTGTATCTACGTATGCAGTTCTTAACGATCTTTGAGCGAAATTTTTATTTTAAATTCTGTTCGAAAAGGAGGATGGTCTGGGTGCTTGTTTTTTTTCGCAGACATATGTCTGATTATTAGTAGCAACATTAGTATCCTTATTTTTTTGAAGAAAATAGTTTCTATGTTGTTTATATATTAGCAAGTACGAATACGAATTACTGTTTCCAGAAACAAGACCTATTTCTCTCTATTCATAGCTGTTTGGGAGTTGTTTTCACAAACAGGGTTGTTAGCTGTTAAGTGGTTGGACAGTTAGACGTTTAAGTGGTTTCCTGAAACCGGGCCTGTTTATTAGTTGTTTCCTAGTTGTTTCCAGAAACAGGGTTGTTAGCTGTTGAGTGGTTTGGTAGTTAGACGTTTAAGTGGTTTCCTGAAACCGGGTCTGTTTATTAGTTGTTTTTAGCTGTTTCCTAGTTGTTTCCAGAAACAGGGTTTGTTTTTTTAGCTGTTGAGTGGTTGGGCAGTTATACGTTTACGTGGTTTCCTGAAATCGGGCTTGTTTATTAGTTGTTTTATATCGGTTTCGGGACTGTTTTCTAGAGGCCTTTGTCTACATTATAATATTTTAAACCCCCCCCCCCATACACTTGTTCTCTTTAACTATTGTAGGATATAAATTTACTAAACACTTCTTTAGTCTCTTTTAACTTGATATCATGCTCCGACAGATCTATATGGAATATTAACTACTTGCATCATCCTCCTGTCTGTTTTTCCTGCGCTCGCTAACATATATTTTCGCGGCAACTACTTCTCTTTGAAAACATTGCGCTATATTCTTATATCTTGTACATATTCCCAAATATTTTTGTCTATATTTTTCTATCTCTTTCTACGTTTTGAATAGCCCGACTATACATAAACTGGTATTTTTCGTTCTTAAATAGTATATATTTAATAGTTTTTGGTTTCTTTCCATACGATTTAAACGAGTCTGTCTCTCTTTCCAACATTCGGAATATTTCCCTTCTTACCGTTACTAATATGAAAGACGCATTTTTAGCCATTAAGACCTCTAGCGATGCTCTTTGTTGAGATTTTCGAAAAGTTTTTACACCAGTCGAAACATATTTTCCTAGTACTAATTCTACCCTATCTTTATCCGAAACTCTGAACAGTATTTCTAGTTTGTTGTATTCCTGGCAGTAACCTCTTTAATATTATTAACTAATTTCGTATATAAGTTTGCTAAATATCGATATATTGTGATATATGGAATCTTAACTACTTGCATCATCCCTCCTGTCTATTTTTCCTGTGCTCGCTAACATATATTTTCGTGGCAACTACTTCTCTTTGAAAACATTGCGCTATATTCTTATAACTTGTACGTATTCCCTAATATTTTTGTCTATATTTTTCTATCTCTTTCTACGTTTTGAATAGCCCGACTATACATAAACAGGCCTTTTCGTACTTAAACAGTATATATTTAATAGTTTTCGGTTCCTTTCTATATGATTTAGACGAGTCTATCTCTCTCCAACATTCGGAATCCTTCCCTTCTTGCCGTTACTAATATGAAAGACGCATTTAGCCATTAAGACCTCTAGCGATGGTCTTAGTTGAGATTTTTGAAAAGTTTTTACATCAGTCGAAACATCTAACTAATCTACATCCAACTAATTCTACCATAACCCCATCTTTAACCGAAACTCTGAACTAGTACTATTTCTACACTAACCCCATCTTTATCCGAAAATATGAACAGTATTTCTAGTCTCCTTGTATTCCTAGCAGTAGCCTGTTTAATATTATTAACTAATTTCGTATATAAAGTTGTTAAATATCGTTATATATTGTGGTTAAATAATTTTTCTACTTGTTAGTTTTATTATATATTTATAAATCGAAACTCGTCTAAACGATTGTTGCGCTGGCCTTGCTTCGTGCCCGTATTTAGTATTTTTCCAATGCTGCTGCACTCTTTCTGGCGTATTGCCAATATTGTGGTATACGAATTATAAAATTAGAATATACGGGGTGATGTATATCTTACTACGCAAAGATCATTGACAATGGACACTGCATTGCAGTGTTTTGGGGCTTTAGCAGTATTCTAAGTGATGGTTAAAACAGTTTAACTAATAGAAAGACTGATTCTTTTCAGCCATTATGGCGTTGGACTTAATACGCGATAGCTCACAAACGAGTTGCTCGATTGACTTCGGGCTCTTTTACAAACGATTTGTTACGTCACGTTGAACACGTGATGTATGTCAAATATTAATTTTGACGTTTAACAAGTGACAAATGGCAGTTGATATCTCTTAAATGACTGGTGTCAGTTGACATGCTTTTACGCATGCCTTATAAGGTCATTTTGAACACGTTACCTATGCTAAATTTTTCTTTTGGCGTTTAACAAGTGATAAGTGGCAGTTGGTATATCTTAAATGACGGGTGACGTCTGCCATGCTTTTGCACATGGCTTATAACGCCATTTTGAACACGTGACGTATACCAAATTTTTATTTTTGACGTTTAACAAGTGATAAGTGACAGTTGGTATATCTTAAATGAGGGGTGATGGCTGCCATACTTTTACGCATGACTTATAACGCCATTTTTTCTGGTGTTGATGCTTCTACACTAACGCCATCTTTATCCAAAAATCTGAACAGTAACGGCTAGCGTCGAAACGGCTTCTATCTAACACCAAAATTTTAATTCTTCAACACTTATCGTTTAAGCGCTAGCCGTAATTTAGTTTTTTATTTAACTTTCTTACATTTCTATGATCCTGATACCTTAAACACCTTTGTAACCCTCTAGCGCCTAAACGGCTTAACGGATTTCGGTGAAATTTGGGGTATGTATTTTATTACTCCTACCCTTAGCCCCCATCGAAGCAAACAAATTTTAAGGCCCTTTTGGTTGGCACCAGAGTAATTGTCTAAAGGACCTTGCTCTTTTTGAGGGATTTTAAGCCTATATATCTAATGGTCTTCATGCCTTCCATCTAACACCAAAATTTTCATATAAGCGATAGCTCACAAACGAGTTGATTGATTGACTTCGGGTTTTTCCAAACGATTTGTTGCGTCGCGTTGAACACGTGATGTATGTCAAATATTAATTTTGATGTTTGATAAGTGGCAAGTGATAGTTGATATATCTTAAATGACAGGCGATAGCTGCCTTGCTTTTACACATGCCTTATATGATATTTTGAACATGTGACGTATGCTAAATTTTTATTTTGGTATTTAACAAGGGCCTGGTGGTAGTTGACATATCTTAAATGACTGGTGATTGTCGTCATACTTTTATACATGGCTTATAAGATCCTTTTGAACGCGTCACGTATATTAAATTTCTATTTGAAAATGATGGCTCTTCTAGCTGTAAGTGTATTTGCCATGCTTTTACGCATGCCTTATAAGGTCATTTTGAACATGTGATGTATGCTAAATTTTTATTTTGGTGTTTAACAAGGGCCTGGCGGCAGTTGACATATCTTAAATAACTGGCGACGGCTAACATACTTTTATATATGGCTTATAAGACCATTTTGAACACGTTACGTATATTAAATTTCTACTTGCAAACGTTGGTCTTTCTAGCTGCAAGTCTATATCCCATCAGCACAATATTTTATGTGAAGCCGATAGCCAGGTCGGTTAGAGCGCTGATATTCCAACATCTGTGTCCCGGGTTCGAATCCTAGCATGTGCAAAAATTAAGAAAAAAGTTTTTGACGTCATATTCGTGAAATAATAATATTTTAAGGAATAGTACTACAGTCCGATGCAGTTAGGCCCCAAATAGATAGTGCCCCAAGTAGTTGATGTCCAAGTAGTTAGAGCTCCAAGTAGTTAAAGCCTCAAGTAGTTAAGACCAAAGTAGCTAGCGCCCTAGAGTGTGACAGTTGACGTATGACGTATGACAGATGACGTATGACAGCTGACAGATGACGTATGACAGGTGACAGATGACATGACAGCTGACAGATGACAGATGACCGATGACAGTTGGCATATGACAGGTGGCAGATGACAGATGCGCGCGCCGCTAGATGCGCGCGCAGTCGCGCATGCGCAGCAGTCTCGGATCGATTGATGCAGAACATATCATCTCCCCCTACTTACCTTGGAGTTACCTTCAGCAGGAACAACGGGATGAAAAGCCATGTAATAAATACATGTAAGAAGGCCAATAAAACAATAGCCGCGCTTAGCAGAGTCATGCCAAACATAGGAGGTCCAAAGGCCAGCAAGAGGATGGTGTTGGCATCGGTGTTGTATTCAATAATACTGTATGCCGCGCCGGTGTGGGGTAAAGCGGTAGAAAAGAAATTTATCAGAAGAATACTAGAAAGGTGCCAAAGAAGAATAGCAATAAGAGTATGCAGTGCATACCGCACAATATCTACGGAGGCGGTATTGGCTATCACGGGGACTCTACCAATAGACCTTATGATTCGAGAAAGTGTAAAAATACACAAAGATATGGAGGAAAGAGCGGAAATATCAAGGGGAGTCATGGTGGAATGGATGGAGAGATGGAATGAAAGAAACGGCAAAGCATCGTGGTGTAAGAGACTTATAAGAGATCTGCAAAAATGGATAAACAGGAAGCATGGAGAGGTAGATTATTACCTCACGCAAGCCTTAAGCGGACACGGTTTCTTCGGAGAATACCTGCACAGATTCAAGCTGCCAAACACAAATCAGTGCATGCAGTGTAGCGATGGGTCTTTCGCGAACGAGTCGTTCGATTTAAACGACTCTTTTCAAAAAGTCGCGAATGAGCCGCTCCCATCAACTGAACGATACGTTCACCGCTCGTTAAAATATCTGGCTCGCTCTCGTCCGTTCGTAGAAATTCCACTCCACGCTTCGCGAGTTTCGGACAACTCGGAGAGCGCGAGCCGCGAGAGCGCGAGCCGGGAGCGGCTCAGTCGGAGTCGTATAATAGAACGAGAGTGGTGGAGCATCTAGCGGCCTATGATAATACATTACACAGTTTGTACGTCTTTCGTATTACTATTATTTTACGATTAACGATTAATTACTTTGCCGGAAATCTGCAACAACGTTTTTTAACGGCGTATACTGCGGGTACTTTATAACTTTGAAATCCATATTACATAATCATTATCTAATCTACAATAAAACCATTTTTGTTAATATGTATTTACTTTTATTTTGAACATTTAACAAATAAAATTTTAATTATTCCAACATTTTAAATAATTTTATTTAATTTATTTATGTTATGTATATTAATTTTCTTTGAAGCCGTCGCGTCACAACGGGCCGTCGGCAGTCGTAAATGTGTAATTCACATCCGCGTTTTATGATCTCTTTTATACACATGTGGTGTCACGTTAAAGTAAAGAGCTCCGCGATTCTGTAATTCGCAACTCAGCAGCCCTCGTTCAATCGAACGACTCCTTGCGAACGACTCTTCCAAGTGAGCTGAACGAGTGAGCGGGCTCTCTTGAAAATGAACGAATGACCCATCGGTAATGCAGTGCGGAGAAACGGATAGCGCTGAACACGCTATTTTTGAATGTAAGAGATAGCAAGAAATTCGGACGGAAACTGAGAGCAAGATTGGGTGCGGGTTGACACCAGAAAACTTCGTGGACCTGATGATGAAAAGTGAAGAGATATGGCAAGACGTAAATGGGATGATCAGAAAGGTTATAAATATAAAAGAGGCAGAAGAAAGAAACCAAGGGCCAGAATGAAAAAGAACTGAAACAACGTAGCCCCTACTTGAAGTAAAAATCTTACAAACTAAGGAGAAAGACGGAAGAGAAGAGGGAACCACCTAAACCCTTCTTAAATGAATGGGTGGCTGTACCTCAGAAGAGCAAAAGAGATAAATACATCACAACAACTGATAAATCTTGCCTCCTGAAGTAATGCCAAAAGCAGTTCCAAGAGGTACACAAACAGATTTCTGAAGGGCCCCTTGTTCTGGTTAGCCTCGGCGCCAGCTACACCCATCATAAAATAATAATAATAATAATAATAATAACAATAATAATAATAATAATAATAATAATAATAATAATTATAATAATAATTTAAAGGGACAAGGAGTTATTGAAGTTGAGCGGATCCAGACCAAAGTGAATGGTGAACTTAAAGATACTGCTAACCATATTCTAACATTCGATTACCTGAGAAAATTAAAGTTGCGTGGTACCGATTAGATGTTAGATTATATGTGCCCTCACCTATGAGGTGCTTCAGGTGTTTGAAATTTGGACACAGAGCTATGAGATGCACCCGGGATCAAGTCTGTAACTGTGGTAAGCCCTTGCACGAAGGAACGCCATGTAGTAACGAGGTATGCGTTAATTGTGGTGATAATCATCCTTCTCGGTCTCGTAAATGTCCGGTGTTTAAACAAGAATATGCAATTCAGGAGATCAAAACTAAGGAGAATCCTTCATATTCTGAAGCTAAAAAGAAGGTAGTTGTTCTAACCATCCCAAGGTATTTCCTATGCTAATGCTGCAGCTACCCCATTAAAGATTGATGTGCCATCGTTAATCAAAGAGTTAGTACCAACACTTGTTTCCACACTGAGAAATGTGTTTGTCCCGAGAGAGGTTGTTAAGAGATCATGTTCGCAAACCTTCGTCCGTCCACCGCCCTCGGGCGGTGGACAGGCTATTGACTCTGACAATAGCCAAGTCCCTGCATTTTCTGATGCAGGTTCCGAAAAGCGAAAGCGCACCGACGTTCATGAGGTGCAGTTCTCTTCGGAGGAAGAACAGTCGGGATCTGCGACGGAGAAATTGAAAAAGAAGAAAGGCTGGCCAAAGGGGAAGCCCCGAAAGGATTCCACCTAATGGCTAGATAGTCCCTTTTACTGTTTTTTTTTAATATTTATATTCTAGTCTTTTTTCCCTTTTGATATTAATATTTTAGATATTTATAATGTTATCATAATTGATGTTATGTGCAATATAATACGTATCTGTTAGTCTATAAGTATTTATCTACCTTGTTTTTTTTTAAAATAGTATGTACTCTTTTTTCCGTTTCCAATCTTTATGAACTCTATAGTCCAATGGAATTGTAATGGTTGCATCAGTCATTACGGCGAGCTCAAACTACTTCTATCTGAGGCAGATCCAATCTGTATGTGTCTTCAAGAGACTCATTTTCGACCTAAGCAATCATACTCTTTACGAGGTTATAAAGTTTTAAGAAAAGATGCTGATCCCGCCGTGCGGTCAGCATATTTACAGATGCTAGCGTGTGTTGACACCAGGGTGTTGAAATCAGTGAGGGTTTGGAAAAACAGTACATTTACAAATGCTAACAGATTTGGACACCAGAGGCGATCAGAGTGTTGAAACCAGTGAGCGTTCGATAACCTGAGCAGTAGATAATCTTTTTCCATGCTTGTACCTGTACGGAAAATAACAATAAAACGTTGGAATATTGAAAAAAAATATTTCTTAAAGGAAATGAACAAAATAAAAATAAAATATTGGGTTAATGAGCAGATCCATGCCCTTTAGCATTAGGCTGGTTTTGTGAGATGTTAAGATGAATAAGAAATAAAAGATAACCCAGATCGGCCCCACAAGGTGCAGAAATTAAAATTGCATAATAAAGTCAGTTGTGAACTACGCTGTCGGACAGGTTTGCTCAGTTTTAGGTTTCATCAGTATCTTTTTTAATAAAATGTCAGGTGTATGCGGTGCTGCCAAAATTTTATACCAATACGAATCGCGCAGTCGCAGTAAAAGAACTCGACAAAGATAAAAATTTAAAAAAAGATACTGATGAAACCTAAAACTGAACAAACCTGTCCGCGGACGTATTTTACAACTCTATGGCCACAAGAAGAAATTATATTATTTATAAGAACAGCTTTAATGCCAAAATTTCACAAAAAATAATTAAATAGTAACAGAGCCCTAACCCGTTGCCAATACACCTTTTAAAGCTGATATAAAAATTTGTGGGAAAAACTACTTGTAAATTTGGTAACACGGTGTCTCCATCAAAACACTCACAAACTCACATCAAAAACATTAAAACTGCGGGACATGAAGTAATCTTAATTTGGAATTGCTTTTAATAATAACAAAATCCTCCCAATAGTTTTAAAAGTTGAATCTCTGATTGCGGAATTAAATATTATTATAGTGTCAATTTAACACCGGTGTCAACATCAGTTAGCATCTGTAAATGTATGCCCACTACAAACGCTCACTGGTTTCAACACTCTGATCGCCTCTGGTGTCCAAATCTGTTAGCATTTGTAAATGTACTGTTTTTCCAAACCCTCACTGATTTCAACACCCTGGTGTCAACACACGCTAGCATCTGTAAATATGCATCCGGGCAAAGGGTGGTACCGCTTTATTGGTTAGGGAAGATGCACACTTTTCTACAGTTCAGCTAAATACAGCCCTCCAAGCAGTAGCTATTCATATTGTAGTTCCTATTTCCATTACCATATGTAGTTTATACCTCCCCGATGCCAATTGGCGTCTGGAAGACTTGGAACAACTAATCCTGCAGTTACCTACTCCTTTCTTACTTCTCGGAGATATGAATGCTTACAATCCGCTTTGGGGTTCTGACCGACGGGATGCACGTGGGCATATTATTGAGCAGTTTCTGGAGAGGGACAACCTAGTCCTTTTAAATACGGGCGCACCGACGTTTTTAACGCTAGATCAAGGAATTTCTCTGCGATCGATTTATCCATTATCTCAGCAAGAATAGCTCCCCGCTGGTCCTGGAAAGTCCTTGATGATTTATATCATAGTGATCATTTTCCAATTGTTTTGACTAGCGATATCCCAAAGATTTGTGCCTCTCTGCCTCCTAAATGGCTCATGGATAGGGCCCAATAGCATATATTTGAGCAACATCTTGAACTACCTGACGAAATTGATAACCTCCATCAAAAGCTTTCTAACAAACGTGTAGTTCCTTGGTGGAATCCCCACGTAAGTAATGTCATTAAAATAAAAAAGAGAGCCTTCAATATGTTCAGACGCCATCCTTCGTTAGAGAATTTGATTATCTTCAAAAAAGCAAGAGCTGAAGCACGTCGTATCATTCTGCAGAGTGAAAGATAATCTTGGAATAACTATGTTTCATCAATGTCTGCCCAGACGCCCATTCCGGAGGTGTGGCGTAAAATCAAAGCTGTTGCTGGTACTGGATCATCACATCCTCTGAAATATCTACAGATGGAAAAATGAGTCATCTCTGATTCTTAGTTTGAAATTGCCGAACGTTTGGCAAGCCACTATGAAGCGGCCAGTAGTAATCAAAACTACGAGCAGGGATTCTTACAGATAAGAACTGAACAGGAGCACCTCGTAGATTTCAGTTTACCAGAAAACCTTGATTATAACCTACCGTTTACCCAGACAGAATTTGAGAATGCTCTCAGTCATACTAATACATCAGCCTCTTTTAAACTACGAGATAATATCTCATTTGCCCGTAGAATTTAAAAGGTTTTTTCTTTCTTTGCTGAACAAAATTTGGATCTCAAATACCTACCCACACAAATGGAAAGAAGCCATAATAGTACCCATTCTAAAAGAGGGGAAGGATCCGCTTCAACCGTCATCCTCACCTGCTGTATGGGTAAAATCCTAGAGAAAATGGTCAACAACAGACTTGTGTGGTTCCTTGAATCGAGGAGGCTCTTGGCGGATAGCAAAGCTGGCTTTAGAAAACACCGTTCGACAATAGACCAACTGGTTTATCTGGAACATGCCATTCAGGAGTCCTTTAGGAAGAGGGAACATACTATAGCAGTATTTTTTTATCTCGAAAAGGCCTATGATATGACTTGGCGTTACGGAGTCCTGAGAAAGCTTCACCAGTGGGGTTTTCGGGGGAACCTACCTCTTTTTGTGTCATCCTTCTTATCTGAGAGAACCTTCAAAGTTAGAGTGGGAAATACACTATCAACATCTGGCTTTTTGCAGAATGGGATACCACAAGGTTCCACTTTAAGGGCAACACTTTTTGCTATAGCGGTAAACGACATCATTTCATCAGTCGACCCTTCGGTTGGAAAATGATTATATGTTGACGACTGAACAATGTCGCCTCTGCATCCACTGTTGGGATTGCAAGCCATAATATTCAGCTTGTTGTTGTTGTTCAAAATGCCGAAAACATGGGATTTAAATTTTCCCAAGAAAAGACTAGGTGTGTCCATTTTTGTAGGTTTCGCCGCCCTCACTATGACCCAATGTTGTACATTGGGAACACCTTAATTGAATGCAGGTAATCAATTAAATTTCTTGGACTGATTTGTGATTCGAAACTGACCTGGCGAAAGCATATAGAAAATTTGGTAATACGATGTAAATCAACTTTAAATATAATAAAATGTTTGGCCAATAGGAAATGGGGAGCTGACCCTGATACCCTGCTAAATATCTATCAATCACTTGTCCTTTCAAAAATTGACTATGGTTGTTGTGTCTACTCTTCAGCTCGAAAATCTTTACTCAAGCAACTTGACCCAATCCATCACATTGGAATTAGATACGCCCTAGGTACTTGCCGTACGACACCAGCTGTTAGCCTTTGTAGTGAATCGGGATTGCCACCCTTACGATATGGGCGACAAAAAATGTTAGCGAGTTATGTCTCTAATATACAAGCACAACCCTATCATCGCAATTATCGCATAATATTTCAGAACCATGATGAATATTCTAACAGGCCTACCATTACAAGGCCCGTGGGTGTCAGGGCATGTGAATCATTACCATTATTACAAAATGTTAGTATTCTTTCTCTAGGCCCCGGTGAACGTCCCCCGTGGTTAATCTCAAAAGCATCTGTAAGGTATGATTTAACTATTTTTCCAAAGGATAGTACCACTCCAATACTGTTTCATCAAAAGCTGCTGAAAATTTTGGAGGAATACCCAAATCCATCGATTCTTTACACTGACGGCTCCAAGAGTGCTACTGGTGTCGGTTGTGCCCTAGTCGTAAATAGTGTTGCACATGCTTGGTCCCTTTTCCCCCATGTATCAATATATACAGCTGAACTGTATGCTATTTGGCAAGCGTTAATGTTCTGTGATATGATGGTTACAACAACATATACTGTTATTTTTTCTGACTCTCTTAGCGCTCTTAAAGCCGTTTCTAATCGTTTCTCCGAAGACCCTTTAATACAGGTAATTTTATCACTCTTACAATATCTGACTAATAAGGGAAGACTGGTAGTGTTTATATGGACACCCAGTCATATTGGAATCATGGGAAATGAGCTTGCCGATTCAGCGGCACGTAGTGCCGCGGAAAAGGTCGAAATAGATGTTGCAGTATTGACAAGCTCGGATGTAAAAGCCTATCTACGGTTGGAGATTGCTGGAGCTTGGCAGGAAGAACCTTCTTGAAGGCCAAGATTCACCTGTGTGTGTCCAATGCAATGAAATTCTAACTGTTCCACACATAATCTGTGTATGTCCGTGACATAGGTAATAATATGTTTAATATCTCCGCACACATGTACATGGACGGTAACTTCTCAGATGGCCTTAAAATTCAGAATGTTATAAGTTTTCTTAGAGCAGCTGGCGTTTTCGAAAAGATCTGAATTTCTAATTATAATTTTTTATTTTTTTTGTATTAGTAGGTATTGTCTCTTTAATATACTTGTCTGTTTATTTAAATGTTGCTTTACGGTTCCCCTTTTTTTTACTATTTAAGACAAATTGGTGCTAATGGCCATTGCAGTCGATGCACCTAAACCGTAATTAAAATAATAATAATAATAATAATAATAATACTTTAAAAGGTTGGTGGCCAGTTGTATGAATATTTGGTAGTGTTAGTGGGACCAGGCCAGTTATTTAAAGAAAACCCTTTTGTTTTCAATGCCGACGTTTCGATTTATTTAAAATCGTCCTCAGGGCTCTACGGAAAATGGAACAATAAGTACCAATTAGGCCCTTTTTATATAAAGGAGAGTTATGAATTATAAATTTCTTTCTAATATATATAATATTTGTATGTATAAGAAAATATTTTTTTATTTTTTTTGCGCTTTGCCATAATACAATATTTGTATGTATAAAAAAATATTTTTTTATTTTTTTGCTCTTTGCCATAATACTTTAATGATCATTACTAAAAGGTTTACACCAAGTAAAATAACAAAAAAAAGGGGAAACAATAATAAACAAGGAAGCAGAATAAATAAGACACTTACCAAAAAAAACGGGTTTTCCGTGTTAAAGGCAAAATGAAATTTAAAAAGGGACACATTAGATACATCTAACCGAATAACGTACAAAATAGACATAAGACAATTAAAACATATAAGAACCACACTGCAACTTAGCAACGAAAACGCAATAGGAAAAAAAATACTAGACAGAAGACACCTCAAGAACTTGAATCGGGTATAGTTTACGCAGTCCCTTGCAGTAACTGTCAGAAATTTTATGTAGGACAGACAAGACGCTACCTAAAACAGAGAATTTCTGAACATCAACGAGATTCTCGAAAATTAAACACAGTGAACCCTACAGCCTTAGTCGAGCATGCAAGGCAACAAGGCCATCAATTTAATTTTGATGAAGTTAAAATTATATCCAAACAAAAAAATCTTTCTAAGCGTCTGTTAGACGAAATGATTTGCATAAAGAGACTTGATAGTGTTAATACTAGAAAGGACATTGAAGGCTTAAGTTCATCCTATTTTAATTTGATTGGTAAAATCCCAAAAGAACAAATCAGGAAAGGGGACTGATCTGATTTTTTTGGGGTGTGGTTTTTTGGTATTTTAACTTTTATTCTTGAATTAGCTCTTTTGTGTTTCCTTAATTTTCATCATATTATTTTAATATCAAATGCTAACTCTATATGTATATACACACAGCCAATAAATATGGAATGTTTGTTTTTTATTATTGTTAATTTATAGAATCTAAAAAGCAAATAGATCCCTTAGTCAACCTTAATACATAAGCAGTGTGGTTCTTATCTGTTTTAATTGTCTTACGTCTATTTTGTACGTCATTCCGTTAGATGTATCTAATGTGTCCCTTTTTAAATTTCGTTTTGCTTTTAACACGGAAAACCCGTTTTTTTTTGGTAAGTGTCTTATTTATTCTGCTTCCTTGTTTATTATTAGTAGAGATAGATGGTATGTTCACCATCAGAGCTCCCAAGCAAAGTGTGCAAACCCAAGCACCGATACCGAGCGAACCAGATCAAACCCAACCGGTACCGAGCGAACCAGAGCAAACCCAAGCACCGATACCGAGCGAACCAGATCAAACCCAACCGGTACCGAGCGAACCAGAGCAAACCCAACCCGATACCGAACGCACCTAATCAAACCCAACCCGATACCGAACGTACCCACTCAAACCCATCTGTCATCTGTCATCTGCCATCTGTCAACTGTCATCTGTCAACTGTCATCTGTCAACTGTAATATGTCATACGTCATCTGTCACACTTTTGGGCGTTAGTTATTTTGGTCTTAACTACTTGGGCACTATCTATTTGGGCACTATCTAGTCCTCTTCTTCTTTCTGCCGTTTTTGTTCACGATGACGTCACAAACGTTTTTATTAATCTACCTAATTAAATGTATTTATTTCGTAAGTCGCATATGCACTGAAAAAAGTTTTCTGTCCAAGGCGCGGATCGAACCCGCACACGCCATGTGTATAAATTCCGTATTATATACGTTTCCCAGCTATAGAACCAAGTACGCCACGGCACCTAGTTGAATAAATAAACATGGAAAATGATATCTTCCGGGAGTTTGGACGTGGCGTAGTAGGTATGTTTTATGTGTTTTTTGCGATATACAAATTTAAAAATACGTCACGTGTTCGGGGGCGTTGTCAGAAGGCGATTAAAAAAAGAATGGTGTTGATCGGCCCTTTGGTTCCGGAGAAAATAATAGTGGTCCGGTTGGCGGTTGTGCTAGCGATAAGCAGTCTTAGACGCCAAAAAATTAATAAATTTAGATTAAAAATTAACAAAAAAGTCCCGATCATGATTGTAGACCCGTACGGAAGCTCTCAGTGGCGTAGAAATTAAACAGTTCAATTACATGTATTAACATATAAAGTTCTGCTGAGTCTATCCGCGGTTGTCTCTCAATGAGTGTAGGTGAGAAGCATGAGCTGGAGTCTGGGGAATGCCTCTGTGATGCCAAAGTTGATTGTAGACCCGTACGAAAGCTCTCAGTGGCGTAGAAAATAAATATTTCAGTTAGATGTATTAAAAAAGACACTGGTGCTGAGTCTATCCGAGGTTGTCTCTCAATGAGTGTAGGTGAGAAGCATGAGCTGGAGTCTGGGGAATGCCTCTGTGATGCCAAAGTTGATTGTAGACCCGTACGAAAGCTCTCAGCGGCGTAGAAAATAAATATTACTGTAACATGTATTGAAAAATGAAGTGCTGCTGAGTCTATCCGAGGTTGTCACTCAATGAGTGTAGGTGAGAACCATGAGCTGGAGTCTGTGGAATGCCTCTGTGATGCCAAAGTTGATTGTAGACCCGTACGAAAGCTCTCAGTGGTGTAGAAAATAAATATTTCAATTACATGTATTAACATATAAAGTTCTGCTGAGTCTATCCGAGGTTGTCACTCAATGAGTGTAGGTGAAAAGCATGAGCTGGAGTCTGTTGGATGCCCACGTAATCCCAAAGTTGATTGTAGACCCGTACGGAAGCTCTCAGTGGCGTAGAAATGAAATATTTCAATTACATGTATTAACATATAAAGTTCTGCTGAGTCTATCCGAGGTTGTCACTCAATGAGTGTAGGTGAGAAGCATGGGCTGGAGTCTAGGGAATGATTCTGTGATGTCAAAGTTGATTGTAGACCCGTACGGAAGCTCTCAGTGGCGTAGAAAATAAATATTACTGTAACATGTATTGAAAAATGAAGTGCTGCTGAGTCTATCCGAGGTTGTCACTCAATGAGTGTAGGGTGAAAAAGTGGGCTAGAGTCTGGGGAATGCCCACGTAATGTCACAGTTGATTGTAGACCCGTACGGACGCTCTCAGTGGCGTAGAAATGAAATATTACTGTAACATGTATTGAAAAATACACTGTTGCTGAGACTATCCGAGGTTGTCACTCAATAAGTTTAGGGTAAAAAAGTAGGCTAGAGCCTGTTGAATGTCCACGTAATGCCAAAGTTGATTGTAGACCCGTGCGGACGCTTTCAGTGGCGTAGAAATTCACTATTACTGTAACATGTATTGAAAAATGAAGGCTGCTGAGTCAATCTGAGGTTGTCACTCAATGAGTGTAGGGTGAAAAAGTGGACTAGAGTCTGTTTAATGCCTCTGTGATGCCAAAGTTGATTGTAGACCCGTACGAAAGCACTCAGTGGCGTAGAAATAAAATATTTCAGTTACATGTATTAACATATAACGTTCTGCTGAGTCTATCCGAGGTTGTCTCTCATTGAGTGTAGGGTGAAAAAGTGGGCTAGAGCCTACAGAATGCCTCTGTGATGAGACTTGACGGTAGTAGGTATGTTGTATGTATTTTAGGTAAATTGTAATAAAATCTTATAAAATAAAATGAATGTAAATATATTATTTAAACAGTATCTGGCTTATCTATCCAAGAATTAAACTGTATTGGAAAACCTAACCATTTTACATATAATTGTTCTTTATTATACTTGTTGCGCTGACGAAGAACCTTTTCTACCAAATAAACACCTGGGCTTTGCGTCTTTTGTAATTCAGCATCTCAAAGACGATGACGACACCGGCTGACGGCGCTAGCGGTGTTGGGCTGCGCAGCAGTCGTTTTAATATTTTAGACACGTTTTTCGAGGTATGAATATGTAGCAAAAGTAGTAATTATAGAAAATTATTTATTTAACCACAATTTATATCGATATTTAACAACTTTATATACAAAATTAGTTAATACTATTAAACAGGTTACAGCTATGAATACAAGTAAACTAGAAATACTGTTAATATTTTCGGATAAAGATGGGGTTAGTGTAGAATTAGTAGTAGGAGTAATAGTAGGAGATGCGGTCTCATTCTTGCACTTGCTAAGGAACGTCATCCATCCTGTCTTACCAATCGTCGAATCTTGAAAGAGAAAGCGAACCTTGTAGCGAAAAGAGCTGTTGCTGCTGCTGTTTGATTGAGGTATCGTGGCTGAGAATACGGGTATGTGATCAGTAATCTGAGGGCTGAAAGCCATCAGAATCCAGGGACTGCTAGCGTTA